>OX465376.1:1219111-1725251 GCA_950004255.1 Mesopsocus fuscifrons
CGAAAACGGGAAAGCTATCGATTGTAAGCTATTCGACTATCAAACATGGCGGTACGCCACCCCTGCTATCGACCTTACGTTTTTCATGTACATGAACACAACTCTTCAGCTAAGAGAAAGCCACTTCGAGAACATCATGAAAAGTTACCACAGTACGTTAGTAGAAAGTGTTTCAGCGATAACCAGCAAACCATCAGCGGATATTAGTCAAGATCTACCGTTCGAAGCGTTTTTGAAGAATTTTGGGGATCATTCGTGGTATGGGTACGCCATTGCTGCGTTCTTCTTGCCTATGATGATGGCACCAAGCGAAGATCCAGTAGACTTCGAGGACGAGTGGTCAAATTCGACCCCGCAAGAGATGGCGGATGAAAATGCAAAGCGGGGCGGAGAGGCTGCCACCCGGAGAATCGCCGATATTCTTATTGATATGTACCGTAGGAAATTTTACGTTAAATAATTTGATTTTTTATTCTATCCATGTGGAAGTCTATAAAATAAAAGTTGTCATTCCATCATTCCTAAAATTTAGTAGGTACTATCTCATATCTAATAGAATGACAATAAGAAATCAAGAAATTATTTTATGGTAAGTATTTTCTGTCGGAAAAAATTCTTGAAAGAAAAATACCTTATTTGGGTCTTGAAACAAGGCATATTATTCCAAAATAAAATAAATAAATAATGCTTGGTATCAGGTTGGCATACAAGCCATACCCACTATTTTCATTCTGTTTCTTCTGTTATTCTGTTGTACCTTCTCTCTTGAACCCTCAAGAAAAACCACTCTAGAGACTGCTCGAGATTGCATGAAGATTTCCAAAGGTTTCATGAGATTCTCAACGAGATTCATGGAAAGATTCACCCCGAGGGGTTGACTACTCCAGAAATTTCCAAGATTCCCTGAGATTTCGTAAAGATTTCCACTGATTGCCCGAGATTCCCAACGAGATTCCTGGAGTGGTTTACCCCTCGAACTTTCCTGATTCCCTTAAGGGTCCACTATGGGTACCTGTCGGTGCATTTTTTGCCGCCCATAAGATTAACATTGCGAGCGGCGATTCATTTTTAAGGTTTACCCTTGGTTGGAAAGACACATAATTTTGCCTGTACCTAGCCCTAACAATGTTCTAGGGAGTGTTCGAAGCAGATTTCCCATTTTTTTACTGGTTTTCGAGATACAGCACTTTTCTTGAGATATGCGATGCTAGCATTTGCAAAACAGTTGCAATAAAAGAAACCAGTGAGAAATTGGGAAATCTGCTTCGAACACTCCCTAGAACATTGTTAGGGCTAGGTAGAGGCAAAATTTTGTGTCTTTCCAACCAAGGGTAAATCTTTAAAATGAATCGCCGCTCGCAATGTTAATCTTATGGGCGGCAAAAAATGCATCGTCAGGTATAGCGTCCTCTTAAGTCCATCAAATCCTCCCTTCTAAGCCAGTGTACTACACTACATCACATACCAGCTCTCCACCCATCGTTTTGCAGGACCTGCAGTTTTAGGCTACGTTATATCGTATACTTATCACTTGAAATGCTGACTATATCAGAGGTGAATACCAATCAGAAAAATTCCGTTGCGATGAAACCAGTGTGACTCGCATTTCCCAGTGCTCTTCTAAACACAGCTACCTAGACTACTATTCTAACCCACCTATGTACCTATGCCTGCGCAGATAGGCAAGTAAGAGATAAAAATGTAGTCTCGATGAGATAGCGTGCACTGCCTTTGAAATACTGCGGAGAGTTACGTAAGATGGAATGCGAAGGGTTCCTAACCTTGCTCAAGAATTCACAACTCAAAGGTTGGAAAGGTCTTGCCTTGGTTTTCGCTGACTCAGCCCAGTCTAGAGCTGACTGATCATGATGAATTGTGCGGATACGGGAAAGAGGTTTTTCAAACTTCAGTAAAATAGGTTTTATGTTTTTTATTTCCAGTCAAAAAACCTGTTGGGTATTAGGAAGGTATTGAAACTTTTTATTCTGATTGATTGATTGACTGATGGAATATTCTGAGACTATAAAACCTGAAATCGAACAACAATGGACAGAATGTTATGACGGTTAGGTGTTTGCTCTATGGTCACCATGGTACCTAACCTTAACTGATTTGTTTATGGACATTACCAACACGAAGGGGACCTACAGTTTTAGGTAAGATCCGTTGAAAACAGTTTGGAACCACTACTAGTGTGCAGTGCTACGCCTGCAAAACTATGATTATGGAATTCAATAGTCGGTGAACACTTAGGTGTAGGTACGTACCACTCTGGCCCACGAAATCAGCCTTCAGCAGTGCTGCTGCCCACCCTACCCCATACACGATCACAGTGGGCCATATAGGACCATGCTGGGCGATATAGTAGCAGCGTCAGAGCTGCCTGCATAATGGCGATGGCTTACACTGGCTGAGGATCGCCCGTAGTGTATTTGATATAGTGATAGGTCAAATACCGAACTATACAACACTCACAAAGCAAACTCAACAATGGTAAAAGCACAAAAGAATAAGAATCACTCAAATACAAATTTCTGGTAGAATAAATCCGAAGGGCGAACGAATTGAATCTACATACCAACATAGACGTTGAACCCTACTCTCCAGCTAAGCAGAATACAACACCAAAATATTTCTCCACTTATCAAAAAAACTTTTATTCGCAAATGCGATGACCGAAAATAATTCAAGTTGGAAAAAAGTTAGAAATTGCAGGCCTCGCTGCAGCTCTCACAAACATTAGTTCTCACTTCGCAATAACGCAGTGGCGGCTCGTGATAAAAAATCACAAAGAAATTTTTTTAATTTTTAAAAATATCAGGATTACTTCTTCCATGAGGAATTGTCCCGCTCCTGCCACCAATAGGCGCATACGGGGAGAGTACAATTTGTCAGGGGCAAAACATGGTCTGTTATGCCCGGATAACACGAGCAGCGGTTGTCATGAGTTTACAACTCAACTATGCAGCCCCCCTATTAAACTTTGATTGCTCCAATACGGTGCCGGATATTTTTGAGCCAAGGATATCGCAATGTCCAGAATAACCGAGGCTTTAATTACGCGATAGATTCACTCAACGGAAAAATCATTATACTTCTCTACAACACCGAAACGTAAAAAGAAGGAGTCGCCACTGGTGTAGCATTTTTCACTTTTGAGAACTCATTAGTCGCGGAGTTATTTACAGCCTAGGGAAATTAAAATTCAGAGAAGCCTTACGTTTTGCTTATTGCTAAATAAAATCGCAACAGGCTAGGTATAGGTACAGTTTCCAAGCCGTTTAACACAACTGAATACAAAACAGGATCTGAGTTCAGACCGTTTACACAATGCTAGGTTATTTGTTGACGTTTCTTACTGACAAAATATTCGATATTATTTGTTGTAATTCAGTCACCTCTGAGGTGAATGCCGAGAAGAAACTTTTTTGGTAGGATCGGGATCGAACCTGTCACCTTCTACCCTTCTGGTAAGTATTAATTAAATAGACATGCGTGGGATGATCATTAGAAAGCCTCCCCTTGTACTGAGGGGGTGCAGTGTATAGGCTCAGGTACTCGAGGGATGAAGCTGAATACATGCACCCGACAATAACACACTTCGAGGTGAATTAAAGGGTGTGACAACGGTCGCACTTTACTTTCTCACATTGTGTGCTACACTCATGTTGAAGTTTTTGATTATAACGTTCAATGGGAGCTGTTAAATAGTTATTTGCTCTGAAATATAATATAAGTTTTTAACGCCAGAGACTTTTTATTTGGCGTGTCGAACTATAAAATATTTTTTCTTCACAGTTATGTCAATATTAGGTATCTTCCGTTGTATTCAGTTTTTTCAGAAATCCTTAAGGGCCACCATACATTCTCGACGAACTCCGCCAAAACCACTGTGCGAAAGTAAATATTCGACAAAACTAATGTTTACATATTAGTACAGCCGGAGACTGGTAATTGCGATATCGTATTGGTTGTGTCTACTCTAAAAGCTAAACATAGTGTGCTATTTGAACGCGAAACGAACGTGTAAAAGTAGGACACTATGTTTAGCTTTTACAGGAGAAAAAGTAGAGAAATGGTGTTGAAATTACCCACTTCCGTAAGTGAAATAAAAATTGCCAAAATGTAAGATGGCTACGGTAAATAGGTAGTACAAACATTTATCAAGCTTTTCTACTAAATGTGACGATAAAATCATACATTTTTTAATCCAAAAATTTTCAAAAAAATATTCCGCATGAGGTATCTAGTGTTGTGTTTTCGCGATCTGTCAAAAAAACATGTGGACTGGTAGTTGACTGTTTAAAATCGCTCCTGTGGGCTTATTACTCCATTTCATGCAAAAATAAAACACTACCTCACGACAAAGAGTCTCAGGTTTACATCCCCCTATAAACACTTTCCACTCGCCCTGTAACTTCGGAGTAGGGCTTGAAGTACGTACCATTGCGAACCAAATGGGTGTATTTCCCCTTAAAAGTAGCATCGATAAATATTTTTATTAACTCAAATACCAAATTAAATGAAAATTAGTCAAACGGTGTAGGTAATAGTAGCTCGAAAAAACTGACAGAAGTATAGGTAATTTACGACCTTTTCCAAAAAAACTACTCTATTTCGACTCAGGGAACCCCAGGACCTATTTTTCGAGAAACTGCCTGAAAAAATGCTTACTTTCTCTCTCCGTTTTGGCTAACGAGAAATTAAAAAATGTACAGTGATAACGGTTCTAAGGGGAGATGCGTAATGGTTGAGTTCAATTCATGCGGTAATCCGCATTGAAAAGTACAGAGTACTGCAACCCCTTACAACACGGGTTATACACCCTCATCCCTTTTTAATTATTTGAATAGGGGGAGAAACTGGGGAGAAATAGGGGTTGTATGTCAACAAATTAAGACGACTTCAGTTTTTAATCTAGAACGATTCGTTCTCATCTCGCAAATCTCCTCCATATTATTTTTACACCTTTACTCATGGGCGCAGTCACAGGGGGGCAACAACCAAAAATTAGGTACAACAAATAAAAAATACTTTTATTGTACTCTCTCTTTAATGACCGTCAAGGTTTGTCAAGGAATTATAGGTATCATTTCCCCTTTATAGAGAGATTATTGTTATAGAGGGTGAAAACTCTACATAATTGTTTTGTCTGTGTTAGCGCCTCTTCCAAAAAATCGAACTACGCCTATGCTGCTGACTTTCTTGTTAAAATTTTCCCCTCTCTTCTTTAGACGCTTCTTGCCCCCACCCCCTGGAGAAACGCAGAATAGGTATAGGATGTTGACAAACAAAGACTTGTTGATGAAAGCCATCTCTTTTCTTTTCATTTTCACCCCGAAAATTGAAATGTTTCTAAATTTCTGGTTTTGACAATTTTATACCATTGTTCTTTACTGTTGTGTTTGTGTATTTTTATTATACGTTTTCTATATACATTTCTCCTCTTTAGGGTAGATTTTGTATTTTTATCACAGTCGGTAAAGTCTAATACCTATACCTAGTGTCCCCTTAAAGTTCGCTTTAGCCTTATCCTCCTGAAACGGAAAGTCGGTGCCTAGCGCCAACCAGTCGATAGAGTCCTTGTCATAACGTTAACTAGTGGACTTTTAACAGCAAGATAAAGATTTCGGCGACTTTGTCGGGAAGATAAATTTTATCTGCAAGATAAGAAACTCGTGAAAGCCACCTCAAGTATATTATCATCTATAGAAAATCACATGGTATTTCATGTGACCCAATGTTTTCTAACGCCCCAGATATTGGCAACAAACGGAGTTTTGTCAAAATAACAACTTTTACATCAATATTCCAATACGCTGCAATAGGGAAATAGCTGTAATGATAGGAATTTTCTCGATATATCTGACAGTATAGGCAATATATATACAGAGCAGATAAAGCATAGGTAAATAGGTACATAGGTACAGAGGTACATAGGTACATAGGTACATATGTACATAATTACATAAGTTCATAGGTACATAGGTACATAGGTACATAGGTATTTCGTTCATGTTCATAGCCGAGTGGTTTGGGTCTTTAGAGGAACACCGGTTCGATCCCGATCCTGTCAAAGTTTTTCTGATCGGCATTCACCTCTGATATGTTCAACATGTCAACTGAAATGTATATGAAACCCATCTAAAACTGTAGGTCCCCGTCGTGTGTACTAACACGATGGGTGGGGAGCTGGTATTTCGTAGTGCTGCCATGCAGCAGAGCACGATGGATAATTCATTGAAACAGTTTTTCTCATAAAAAACTAAGTCGAGATTTCTAAAAGGCATCACACGCTTTGTGTCCAAAATTTCGAAATAAAAAATTGTGAAAGAGTTCCGAGAGAATGTGGAAAATATTTGATATTGTTACGACTATGTAGAATAAATAAGCATCTCAAAGAGGTCGCTTTTATTACATTTTTAGCTTTTAATATTGCTTTTTAGCTGAGTGTAATAACTTTACGCAAAAAAACTTTTTTATTCTCCAGTGCTACAAGGTATTCTATACCTATTTACATTCTCAATATTTAGGACAAGAAAGAATAGTCAATGTCAATGTAGGTAAATATATTAGGTATAGTTAATGTCGCTAACTTGGCTTTTGGGCGTGATTCTGACGAAATCATCCTCTTCTGTAAAGAGGTCTCCGTTTCTTCCCTCAATTATAATAGCGCAGTGAGTTTGCTTTTGCGACTTTCAAGACCAAACTGCAGCAACCATAGTCATGGTCACCTCATTGTTGGGTGACCTATGCATGACTCTGCACTCATACGTGTTGATAATTACCTACCTATCCTAGCTGCTGAGCAGCCTTAAAGTAGATGGTTCGATCCCGATCCTAACAAAGTTTTTCTGATCGGCATTCACCTCTGATATGTTCAGCATGTCAAGTGAAACTAATGTATATCGAGACTGTGGTGGTTCGGAACACCCCTAAAACTGTAGGTCCCTATGGCTGGTGAGTTCAATGACTCGACACCTAAAAAACATCGTTCTTCTGATTTGGAACGAGCTATTTTATTATTCCTTTCAAAATAAAAATGTCATGCAAATTCGTGTGGAAATCAAATTGCGGGTGCGGTGCTCCCGGGCCAATCACAGAGTCCCTTCCTCATCGCTCTGTGCTTTTTACCTAAATTTACCACCCCCCCCCCCCCCCCCCCTTAAAACCCCCCACCGATCTACCCATACAGTTGAAAAAAAAACCGCAGACAAAAATAATAAAAGGTCCGACAGTGGTCGCCATTGCCCCTCAATATTGATTTCTGGTACTTATAGCCATTTTGTAGCTAAAGAAATGACCCCAGGTTTTTCAGTGACAGAGGTTCAAACCGATCCGACAGGAAATTTTTTCAAGCTTCTTTAAATTTCCATTTAAAAATTCTTCAATTCCACTTTACTAATAGGTACTTTCTCCCCATTTTGGCTAGCGAGAAAGTAAAACTACTTTTATTCTCTTCAAAATAAAAATTGGGACAGTACAGAGGAAGCGTAAGGAGCGATTGCATGCAGAGCACCACAGGTAATGGCTGAACATGAATTCGTCATTGTCTGCTCGTGCATTCCAGCTCCACATGTTCTACATTTGAGGAACATTATAGGGGAAATGGGGGCTATAAAGAGACGGGGAGGGAAATGCACCCAACTCGCCCCTACCTACCCTACTCTATACGCGATGAGCAAATCGTGAAAAATGCAGACGCCATAAAACCCCGTCCTACAGAGCTTTACTACCCCATGCATAGTAATACGCACGTATAGTACCTACTGTTGTGGATGCCATCATGGCCACACGGAGACTAAAGGCTGGCTTTTTCTGGATTTTTTTTATCCGAAAACCTGTGAGTTACTAGGGAAATAAAATTCCAACTGGAATTCATTGAACCTGTGTGGCACCCATGTATAGGTATTACGTCGCCATAAGTCTGCATGACCAAAAAACCTGCAAATCTCCAAGGTGTCAAAGTTTTCTTTTCGTGCGGTATTTCAAAGAGTCTGAGAATGTATTTAGCTTAGTGGTCCCTCTCTACAACGAATACCTCTGTATAACGATTAGGTACTTACCTACCTTTTGACTCATTTTGAAACTCTCTTTAGAGTGAATAACTCCCTTTATAGTGAGAGGCTGTGCGTGGTCACTTGGACGCTATAGAGAGACTGCTGTAGTTATGTAATTTGTTGTTTGCTGACGTTTTTAATGGCATTCCTCTGAGGAACCTGTTGGGTGGTTATTTGTTCTGAAATATAATAAGTCATTTAAATGTTAAAAAACGAGTTAGGCCCAAGCCATCACAAGCAAAAAATCTGCTCACACCGGGAATCACAACCCGGACCTCTCAGAACTGTCCAACTTTAAAACCTGCACGTTTGTAATAAATGCCCAAAAATTAAAACTTATTATATTCAGCCAACTTTTCGGCTTTTTCCTTCTTGACCGAAAAGTTTGGACAGTTCACGGTGTGAACTCACAGCCCACGTTGACACCTCGAACTAACTTCGAATTCGAAAAGTTCGGTTCACGCAGAGGGAAGACTTGAATACAAAAATCGCTGCAAACAAACAAAAATAGGTAAAACTTTGTAGAACCCTCAAAGGAATGTAAATATTATTTAATTACCGACAAATAACAAGAAATGCCTAACTACTTTATGGTCTACTTCACCATCCCTCTCCGTTTGTTGATATTTGGTTTTTCGACGGACCTATGAAGACCACGAAGAGCGAAGGGTATACAAACATAATTTGCCAAAGAGACAAAATTCATAACGATGTAACTGTAGGTATGTACCAAATTTTGAAGTTATATACCTACTTCTAACCAGAATATAAAACTTTAAGGCTATGCTGTGTTTTTGTAGCGTAATTCAGCGCCTGCGAAACGATGATTATGTAATTTGAAAGTGGGTGTACACCATTAGGTTTCCCACCTCTGCGAGCTATTACGACTATAAACCCATATACTTACTTTTAATATAAAATTTTAATAAAATAACTTGAAGAGACTAAAAATTTGTTCTATTTTAGATATTTTTGGATGGTTCTTATGGTGAAAATACCGCAGATTAGTAGGTACCAAAGAAAAAGCTGAAAACAATCATTTTCAAACCGTAATATTTTCTCCTCTTGAAGTTGTCAAGTTACTGAGCGAGGAAAGAAAAAGATAAAAATGACAATTTAAAATCCTGCAAGTTGTCAGTTCAAGAGATGCACTAATGCATTTCCTGTCTGGGACGGAGACATATTGTTATTCTCGTTCGATATTCACAAATTGGTGACGGCAGAGTGACACTGTCAAAAACAAAAGA
This sequence comes from Mesopsocus fuscifrons, assembly GCA_950004255.1. Lineage (NCBI taxonomy): Eukaryota > Metazoa > Arthropoda > Insecta > Psocodea > Mesopsocidae > Mesopsocus > Mesopsocus fuscifrons. The sequence continues at coordinate 1,228,419 of OX465376.1, forward strand.
GACTCTTAGTAAGAAGGACATTCCTACTAAAAAGGATATTTATTTGTTCTGAAATATAGTATTTTTACACTCAATCTTGTTTGTTTTTGTTTTTAGGTAGATTTCGAAGAAAAGAAAGAAAAAAGTACCTATATTGTGGTCGTAGACGCCTTGAATAGTAACCTTCTTCCATTGATGAGTGATGACTGTTCTATAATCACCAATCCCCCGTACTTGCAAGCAACGTTAAGATGTCAAGGAGCTAGCACCTTCATCAATATTAGCACAACTGTGCGTAGTCAATGGCAGCAGGCCACGTCAGAGCCCTACAGCAGAGGTCCTTGGATGCTGTACCTACATATATACCTTAACAGACTCTGTATTGTGATATAATCATAGAGTTATTTTTGAGGGGATAACCACTCCAGGGATTCCTTGAGATTCCCTGAGATTCCATAAAAATTTCCAAAGATTCCCAATAGAGTCTAGCTTAGGGCCTCGTTGCAGCTTAATCCGGCGCTGCTTAAGATCGAACATAAACATACATTCTCTATTATTGTAGAACCTATACGTTTTTACTGGAGACTTTATGGGTAAACTATTGGATAGTTCTGAAATGTATTATTACTTTTTAACGTCATAAATTAAAAAGCCTTCTTAATATTAAAAATAAAAAGAAATGTAGGGGAGATCGAAAAAGGAAGTTTATTATTATTTCACAACGACAGAAGTTTGGTCATCGTTTACAAGAGCGAGGAATTTGGATGTGATCGTGAAATTTGGGCCACTTCTTTCTTCTTCGATGTCCTCCTTCAGCGCTCTATGGGCTGGCGTTTCTATCCATTGAGGGCACCAGTAACAATGCGTGCAGGTGCAGGATTACCGCCACCGTTACCTTGGCAACTCCAGACTTGGACAGTCCACAGCAGCACCATCAGCAGCGTCAGCGTCACTACATGCAACTTCATCGTCATAGCAGAGGGATGCGGCTGGAAGTATCTGGAAGTACACACAATTTCCACATTACCCATCCATCTATCTATGTCATAGAAAGCGTGGCCGGGCTGACGCGGCGCATGCGCCCTGCTTCCCAACCTCCCTATTCTCGACTCCAAGCTAGCAAAAACCGTGCTGCCTGATTTTGGTCTATCTATCTAGCTATCTATAAACAGCAATATCTCGAAACTACGATTTTCCAACTTAGCTCAGTGTTACATTGGACCGACGATGGGTTGAGAAAATTCTATACCTACCTAATCGTGCAAAATTTCGATTTTGAGAGTTCGGGTTTCCCATGAGCCTGGAGGTCCCCCGAATAAAAAAAAAATGTTTTTTAAACGACCGTCCGACGTAACGTACGTCACTCTCTCTCGCACCTGTAGGTACGTCACACTGTATATCTCATTTTGCTCAAATTCGGTATGTCCTACCCAGTGTAATGATCTCGACAAATTTTTGAGCAAATTTTGATAACTGATAACTGATCTTTTAGAAAAAGTTGAAATTTTGGCCAAAAAAACTAAAAAAAAACAAAAAAAAATTGATACCGTTGGTGTAAACATTGGGAGAAGGGCAAGTTCGACCATTGTCGACATTTTATTTAACCTAAACAAGTGGGCAACCCAGAAATCTACTGAGAATTCAGTTACATTGGACCTATCCCTAGAATATTTTAAGGCAAAATCTATTGGAAAAATTTAGAGCCATGCACTGGAAATTTGGGTGTTTGGATTTGTTCCTAGGTATCGACGAAAATAATAAGCCGCTCACAAGTCTCAATGTTTCATATGGCAGCCAAAAGAGATATCAGATCTCCAATTACAAAAATTGAATCGAAAGAACTTAAGAACTTACGTGCGATTTGTCGGGGGGTCGAGAAAAGAATGTCTGTTTTCGATGACAAAGAGCTGGCAGGAATAGTCCCCACTATTAGCACAGCTGTTGGAAGTCAAAGCTAACAGCCTAAAAGCGCTACCTATCTGCGACCTTGGACAAATGTAGCAACAGGTACCTACACGTAATATAACGAGGTGGTTTTCTAAAATTATTTGCCTAGTTCACTGAAATGTGCCCACATAAGATGCGTTTGGAAGGCTTCCTGGCCGAAACTCGATTCGGCAGCTGTTGAAGCAACGTTGCTTTAAACAATTGTATCGAATTTCATGACAATCGGTCAGTAAATGTGAATGGCACCGAAAGGATCGAACTTTGGTTCATAACGGCCGTAATTTTGAATCAATTCCATTTTTGTTGCAGAATACATTGAAGCATCTATTTTTCAACAAATCTAACAATTTTATATGTTATAACATTGAAAAGTGTACCATCGGCGCTCTTCTGACTAACCAAAAACACGATTTTTTAATTATTTTGGCGGTTTTTTGGCAATAGCGGCCGCAATTTTTGACCAATCAAAAATCACTTAAAAATTTGTTTTGGACGTAATTTTAGACAGATCCAAATTTCATCAAATTCGGATGAACTGTTTAGGCTCTAGAGCAGGGAATAATGGAACTGACGGACGGACTGACTTTTTCCAGAAACCACTTTTTGGACTCAAGGGTCCCCCAGGATCAATAGAAACCTAAAATCGAAATTTCGAAATTTCGCCATGGCTAGTGAGAAAGTAATAAAAAAAATAGCGAATGTATATTCGGTCTTAAAGTACCTACCTATTGTATAGGTAACGTTTGTAGACCTTCACAATATTCTGGGACACCATCACCTATAATTTGATGCATGAAGAGGACAAAGTTCGTATAACCTGCTTGAAAAGGATTTTCTGGGATGAAGGAGAAAGGATTGGGGATGGGGGAAAGGCTATGGTGGGGGGGTTCCCCCCCTGTAGAGGGTGGGGCGAAAATCGTGGAGAGCGATATCCGAGATTAACGAATATCCTGCGTGCCTCTTATTATCATTACAACCGCATATCCGTCAGGGGTGTTCAAAATTTTTGGTCGCGACCCAGAAAAAATTCAGGTACTGATGGTCGTTACAGGGAGACACTCCTTTATAACGAAATTCCCCATAGAGAAGCCAATCATCTTGCACAAACTGATATTTCGGTTGCTATTGGTGCTTACAGCCCTTGGCCCAAAGGCAAAGATATGTTAATCAAACAAACTGATTATTGGCCATAGCCAAAAAATGACTATTGTGGCATCCATGCTACCAACAGAAAATTTCTGGGACCAGGATTCGAATTTTATGCAGGTCTGGCTCCAATGGTATAGGTATAAGTACTATAGGTAACCTAGTATAGGTATGTTATAAATAAATAATAAGTATTGTATCGTTATAACATGTACCTATAGCTACCTACCGTCTTTCTTTGTATTGTACAATGCCTCCAAAAGGTATCCAAGTTTTTTTTTTTTTTTTTTTAATTTCTCAGCAAAGGGAGAGATTTGTTTGACGTGACCGGAAGTGACGTGTCACCCCTGATGGGATTGATGGGCGGGGTCCTCTTGATCCATTTCCGGCGGGCTGATGATCGACAGGGCGGAAACGGAAATCAGGCAACTTTGCGAGCCCTCTTCTCCTCTTCACGTCAACAAGATGGAGAAAGTTTTGTTGCATCAAGATGCAGCTCTTCAGTGTTAAATATAGGGAGACAAATTGAAATCTGTAGAGGAAGTTGAAGAAGCAATTTATTAGATAATGAGGCTGTAGCATGGTATCGAATTTAGAGAATTTTTACATTAACCACGATAAAGGACTTCTAAGCGGTTTTGTAGAACCCTACATTTATTCCACAGGTCTTCTCCCTTCGTAGATATAGCGGGTAGAAAATTTCTATGGAAAAGTATGGAAAAACCACGTAGGAAATAGGCAGGCATGAGGCCTGGAGTTTCCAAGATCATTACTGAATGAGAAATTTGAAAGTAACCCTCAATTTTCGCTCCAATAAATTTGGAAAATCTGAGAGGAATTTTGAGCCCCCCCCCCCCCCCCTCATCTCTCTTGGTAGGCGGAGGGGGGAGAAAAATGAAGTGATGGAAAATTTAGAGGGAATCCCCGATTTTCTGACTTAAACCAGGTTTAACTTGAGCCTAGATGGTTGACCGGGTCACACGGTTCGATCCCAATCCTGTCAAAGTTTTTCGGATCGGCATTCACCTCTGATATGTTTAGCATGTCAAGTGAAGTGTATATCGAGGCTGTGGTGGTTCAGAACCCACCTAAAACTGTAGGTCCTCGCGGTGTACTCCCACGATGGGTGGGGCATCTATTTGGTAGTTTAGGATCATTCTCGAAATGAGAAAAAATTGAGAAACTTTCAACCATCGATTTGACCTGGAATATTCAAAGAATCGTGTAACTACAATATTATCAAGGTCGCAGTGCAAAGGGGTGGTTGCCAACTTCCAGCAAACCGTCACCCATAAGCTAACCATACATAATCACTCTCACGGTTTTGGCGCAAAGCCTAAAGGAACACTTGAAAACTCAAACTTGAAATTTATTTCCAAAACTTACATCCGGTTTCACCGGACCTTAAAACCTTCACTCACAATTAGGAAATAAGTTTTTTATCTTGTGAAGAAAGAAGTTGAAAATTTACGGGGTCGGTGCTGAAAGGAACATGAGTTTTCTCTCGAATATTCGGGAGCTAGCGAACAAAAGGTTCCTCTAGTAATACCTACGTTACATAATCCTATTCTTGGCAAAGGGTTTTATTGCTGGCTTGCTCGAACATTCCATTTTACTTTCTATTTATGACTTTGACTCCGAGAAAGGGAGAACCAGACTATTCTGTTTGATCCAAAATATTGAGTTTAACCTACCAGCTCCCCCCCATCGTATTAGTACACGACGGGGGCCTACAGTTTAGGTGGCTTCCGAACCACTACAACCTTGATATACATTTCACTTTGAGACTCCGAACATATCAGAGGTGAATGCCGATCAAAAAAATTTTGTTCCTCTAAAAACAACCGGAGAGTGAACACCCTGAATACGTTTTCTATATTCCAGTTTGACATATTCAGCAGTAGGTATCATGCTATCTAGCTGTTGGGTGGGGACCCAATTTCCGGCGCACCGTGTGCCGAGGAAACATAAAAAATCCTATAGCTCCATAAATCAAATTTAAACATCACTCATGCATGTTTCGTTAGAGCTTCAATACTTAACCGCTGAGACAGCGGAAAAATCAGGATGCTAAATAACTTAGGTTTTTCTAAACTGTATGTAGGTACTGATCTTTAAAAAAAAATATCCAAAAAAGAAAGTCGAGGTGATTCCATGAGGGAAGACAACACCGATAGTGCCCTTTTCATAACGTTAGCTATAGTAGACTTTTAACGGCAAGATAAAGTTATCGGCTACTTTATCGGGGAGATAAATTCATTAACTTCTTCTGTTCGATAAGGAACTCATAAAAGTCGGCTTTAGAATAAACGAATGGCATCGTATGAACAAGCAGGTAATTTGGAAGTCCTTGTTCCCGATTGCCGATTGAAAAAGCCCGCGAAAAAAGCCCGCCAAAAAACTTAACGGCCAATATCGATTTCCAATCTGGAGCCACGAGTGGCTGATTATTCTTCGTAAGGAACAAATGCCGCTGCAAGTGAACGGATAGAGTTTTTGTTCGGTCTAAAGGACTGCTCAGTAGTCTCCATCAGTCCTCCCTTGTCTGTTTCAGCTTTTCTTTTCTTTATCTGCGATGAAAGAGCTATATTTTATTTTTTACAACCAGGCACTAAACAGAATACCTTTGTTCGACAACGCGCCAGTTCTTCTGAAACCCAAATTGGAAGGGGACGAAACGTCCAAAAGAATAAATGCCTTCGATTTACTACCAATCTTATCAAAGTTTTTATGATCGGCGCATTCACCCCTGATATGTTCGGAACCCACCTAAAACTGTAGGTCCCCGTCGTGTACTAATACGATAGCTAGGTGGGGAATTGGTATTTGGTAGTGCTGCCACCTGAGAACGATGGATAAAATTCATTAAATACCACAAATACCTACATCAACAAACAGCCTTAACCCTACCTGTTTGGACGAAAATGACCGGATCGCCTTAATAGGACGGTCAATGGATCACCCAAACCCACTCAAGGCTCTGGAACGTCAAAGGAACGTCAAAGGACCACAAAGGATGAAAAATGAGGACGCCCGTTACTCATCGATGTCATTCGTTAACTTTCGATGCAGAAAACTCTAACCCAATAATACACCCCTTTTACAGGAAAATACGGATTTTGTTTTTCGTTTTCTATGATTTTCTATAGGTTACCTTACGCTCTTCTTATTTTACAACTACAGCTCTTAGTTTCTCACTATAACGACTTGAAAGACCGTGTATTTTCTTCAGATAATTATTAATAACTACCTAGTACCTAATTACTATCTAGGTATATCATGCATCTAGTATCTAATTACTATCTATCATCTAGTACCTTTCAATAAGATAACGGTCAGATAACGTCTGTTTCCATATAAAAAATTCTATAAACAAATTTGACCTGCACAAAAAACTCACTGTAGATCCCTTCGACGTCTAAACAAAGCCGTATTTGCTTCGTATTGATGTGATGCGACATTTCAGCGTAATGGGTAAGCGTAACACTAGGTACCTATCAGAAAATAATATATGAATCTTGTGAGAATAGAGGGTGTGGCTTGAAATTGTCTCCGTTGGTGAGACGGAAACATTTCTCAAAGAACCCTAAAAATCGATTGTCACTCAATTTCGAGACAAAGAAGCAGATCTTTTGCCAATCTTCTCAAAATTTTGAACTCGCACGACGGAGGTCCTGGGTTTAAATCCCGATAACAGCAATTTTCTGCTGGTAACAGTCAGTTTGTTTAATTATTACCTTCTGGTCAAGCGTAGGGGCTGTAAGCAACAACAGGCGTCTACGCAGTCGTGTTTGTTTTCTTTTTCTGCACATTTTGTGAGGATACTATTGGGATTGGGTGATTGTTGTCAACAAAAAATGAGTCCGAAATAACCGTCAAATCACCACACAGCCTGTTAATTTCGGCCATTCAAAAGAAATATTATATTTCAGAACATATAACCAAAGATTTCCTCATAATGTGTGCAAAAAAACCCGTAAACGAATTTATGTTCAGCATTAACAAAAAAATCTGGTGCCACGTTTTTTTTTCATTCGACCCTTCCCTCACATAAAATGAAAACAAATGCGATTAGGCTGCCATAAACAAAGAGTATAGAAAACAAGGGCGGTATATGAAAAGTTTCTGGGCACAATAAGGGTGGCATCCCTTCGAAAAAGGATTCGGAGCTAAGCTGAATATGAAATTCATTGGATATTGTAGGTATCACTAAAATCCCCCAAATTCGCAGCTTTCTATCTCTTCATCCTTTTCAAAATTCCCCTCACGTATCAGCTTATTTACGTCGATGTTTTGAAATTGCCCTGAAATGGAGATTTTCAACTTTACCCCCTCGGATTGAGGGCTTTAGGTATCAAGGTGCGAATTACCTTTGATAATAAAATATTTAGGAACCCCACAACTAGATTATCCATCGTGCTCAGCTGGCAGCACTACCAAATACCAGCTCCCCACCCATCATATTAGTACATCACGGGGACCTACAGTTTTAGGTGGTTTCCGAACCACCACAACCTCGATATACGTTTCACTTGACATGCAGAACATATCAGAGGTCAATGAATCAAAAAAACTTTGTTAGGATCGAGATCGAACCGCTGTGACCCAGCTCTGTGTTCCTGTAGAGCCGGAGCCAGAGAGAATACGGGACAGAGATGCCAACCGAAGATTGATGACTCGGAAGAGAGGGATGACTCGGAAGAGAGGGGGTAACCCTACCGGAACCAGCAGGGTAGCCAAAAAGGGGACAACCTCAAACCTCGACAAACAACCTCGAAAGCCGGGTCACACAGGTTCGATCCTGATCCTTTCAAAGTTTTTCTGATCGGCATTCACCCCTGATATGTTCAGCATGTCAAGTGAAATGTATATCGAGGTGGTTCGGAACCCACTTAAAACTGTAGGCCCCTGTCGTGTATTAATGTGAACTAGAACTACAGAGCTTGAACTAGGTAATATTACTTACCTAGGCACTGTATCCTAATTACCTCAGCATCGTCTCTGATTTCCGTAGAGGAAATTGAAGTTCAAAATAATGGGGAAAGGCACTCTCAGCAAAGAAATTAAGCACTTCCCCTACTCGGATAAGATGTTCAGAAAATGAAGATTCAGCTATAAATAAGCGAGAATTCGCATTTTATAGAAGTGGTGCAGTGCTTGCAGGTAAATAACGGCCTGGAAATGACAATAGCACGATCAAAAATCGATAGAGAAATTTCTGAATGCTGACCGCAGTGGAACGTACAATGCCCTACCTGAGTTATTCCCAACTATTCTATTGTTTAACCTCTGGATAATAAATTATCAGAGATAGACATGTTATTTTGTCAGTCAGCAGGGTGTAGTATAGGTAGATTAAACACTATGTCCACATTAATATGAAAATAAGGAAATAATTTGTGTAGGTACCGAGTGGTCAAGCGACTCGTGCCCTGAGAGGTCAGGGTTCGAATCCCGGCGTTAACAATATTTTCCGATAACAGCTTTAGCCAACTCTGACTTGTGATTTGTATAAAATTACGCTAAGACAGGCCAAAATCCTGCAGTAGGTACCCCCAGACTCCCAGTATGTGCCAAGAGATGACAATACGTTAGGGGAAATTTTAAGACAGTCTGGATTCGAACCTGACTTCCATACACCTTATCAGCTCGTCCGTGTTGTTATTTGTCTAAATTAGTGTTCCAGTCTGATTGTAGGTATCTGTTGAAAACGCCTGCAATTTTTTAGTTATGCTATTTTTATTATTGCATAATCACGAAAATGCAGGCGTAATTCATTTGATATTACCGGTGGCCTCCTAATCCTCCATCACGAGAAGATTAATCAATACTGTATATTTAGGGTGCGTCCCACCATGCCCAGTTAAAATTAAACTGGAGATTTACCATGTTAAATTTAACTTAAAAGTTAAATTTTACATGGTAAACATGGGACAAAATCTCCAGTTTAATTTGGGCATGGTGGGACGCACCCTAAGTACAGTAATCGCACCACCAGTAAAAGCTAAACATAGCGTTTAGTGTTTACGTTTAGCTTTTAGAGCAGCCACGGCCATTGGCGGTCGTGCAAGTACCAGTGTTATCCAGTTCTGTAGGTGTACCTACACACACACACAAGGATAATAATTAAAAGTTTTAATTAATGAAAAGACAGAGGAAGAAAATGAGAGCAAAATAGAGAGGCGATAACAACGAAAACAGTGGCAAAAGAAACTTTTTGGATTCCTGCAGCGGAAATCTGGAGATGACGCTCCTCAGCGTAAAATCTCCAGACCTCATTGTTAGGATTACCTCTTTCAGCGTCAAACCAGAGCGTCATGCATAGAGCTCCTTCCTCTGCGACCTTCCACGAACCGTCCCATACCTGAAAAGTTTATTTTTCGTTTTAGCGCCGGAAGAAGTAGCAAGTACCTACTTACTAAGCTCCCCGACCAGTTTTATTTAGGTTCCAAACCACTACAGCCTCTATATAACTTTCACTCGGCTATTTAATATTTCATGTAGAAGTCCCATCTACCATGTCATCTACCTACCCACTACTGGCAAAAAAAAAACCCCTAGAGCCTTACATTCTCGCAGAAGCTGGTGGCGTTGGAGAAGACTTGCTGGAATGTGTAGCACGGAGAGTTCTGACGGCACTGGTTCCCGGCTGATGTCCATTTCCATCCCGTCAGCCAGTTTGAAGAGCAGGTTAGGTCAAACTTACAGTCCTCGAACCAAGCCCGGCAGTCTTCAGGGCAAAGAGGCACTTGGTAGAATCGCTCTCGTCTTATTTTCATGTTTACCTATAGGAACAATTGAGCTATGAAGTAAGAAGGATCTAGTCCTCATTTGTAGAGAATTTTTCTTGGTGGGCGTGATTCTGATCAAATTACTCCCTTACTTATGTACAGGCGGGTCTCTCCTCGAACGGAGGGGGTAGATGGCATCCTTCCAATGGAAACCCAGCGATGGTAGGTACCCAGAAAAACCGTCATTCCTCCTCACTACTTCACCTTACCTTGACAATCCAGGGCCCAACATTCGGCGAACACTCATAGAAACACAAATCTTGAACGAAGTGTCTCCTGCAGTGTGAGGACATAGTCCTCACGTGGCTGCAGTGGTCAATATTGAAATTATGATGAAGTGGAGCATGTACTGAACGAGAAGTCCCGTTGGTGCAACAGCTTCTGTGTTTCCAAGGCGAACATTGTGAAAATAATTCTGACTCAGGACCGGGAACTTTTTTGTGAAGAGAACCGTCCATACATACTGAACTGTGCCCGAACGAAAACGGTAGGAGCCAGATCAATACTATTATGTAGAATAATAGATATCGGTCCATCTGAAACAAATAAATAGACATAAAACTAATTGCAACATCTTCGTTACAACCAAGTAACTTCTGACAAATAAATAATCTGTGATGGAAACAATACCAAAGTATTACGTCAGAAATTCCCGCCAAAATTGTTAAGTTGGCGACTCTTCCCCAAACCAAAATGATGCTTTCTCATCTAACCCCGCAATCGCGCCAGAAACAATGATTTTAAGTTTTAAAGTGAGCCAAAGCAAATATAATGTGTACTTTAGTTACTTACAGTTCAGACGGGGCTTCTCGTGCATCCCAACCAATATAAAATTTCAAATTTCACCCGGAACTTTGCGGGAGTCTCGAGTTAGTTTTGTTACGTTGGCAGCACTGGAAGCAGACGACACTAACGATCAGTTTGTTTACAAGTTTCCAACATGCAGAGCGATGTCTCGACTGGTCTATCGTTATTTTTGAATTTATTATTTGTCTGTTCTTGACTGGCTATGGGTTTAAATATTTTCCTAGTTTATAAGAAAGTTTTTTCTAGTTTTTGATTGTTTATTTGGGAAGAACCGTTAATTTGAGTTGAAATGGAGACTGAGAACGGACCTAATCTGCGGTTAAGGAGGTGTAAATCGGTAACTAGGGCTGAAGAAATTGTGAAACATGACGAGAGAGTACGGAAAGCCCAGCCGGATAAACCGTAAGTCTTTCACCTTGAGCTGTGTATTAATTTACGTAAAGAAGCGTCACCATTATGGACGTCTTTGAAGTCAAAATCACAGCTTACAGCCTCGACAGGCGAGATCTAGATGGGTCACGTCCCGATATCAAAGTTCTGGCTGTCATTCACCTTTGATATGTTCAGCATAAAATGTATGTGGTGGTTTGGAACCGATCTAAAACTACAGACCAGAGTGATGGGAAAATGTTCTCTTGTCCAGGCCCAGTAATAGCTAGATAGGAAGGTCGGGAGACTGGATAACCACTGGATTGTACCTGTCTTAGGTAGGTATATCGTACCTGCAGTGCCTGCAAGGTTGATTGGTAGTTTAGATACCTACCTATTTAGTACCTATGATGAAATGTATCCAGTGTGGCTGAAGTCTCTCATTAATTTGTTCGGCCTTCATAACCTGCTTTAGGGCTAAGGCTGCAGATAGTATACTCTTTATATTTCTTGATATGTTCCTTTTTCTTTATCTCTGTACTGTACACAAGGGGCAGAGATGTTATAAATACCTACCTCAAAGTATTTCAAATAAAATACAAATATGTTGCAGGAAGAAGTATTTTAAATAAAATACAAAATACCAGTAGGAGAAAAGTATTTTAAAATACTTGTATTTAAATACGTATTTAAAATATGTATTTTACCGAAGATGCTTTTGAATTTAAAATAAAAATAAAGTCAACTTTTAAAACAAAATTTTTCGTTAGGGAAAATGGATGTGACATAAATAAACAAAACTAGATGTGGCAGTTCGCCTTAATAAGCACTAGGGCTTCGAACAGCTTGTCAGTCATGCGCGCCGGTGAGGCCGCAAGATAAGTCCTCCTGAGCTGAAGAGGCGCTCCACAGGAGCAGAGCTGGGGATGATGGTGTTGTACTTTATGAACAATTCATAATCCCGCCAGAATTCAAATATTGACTGGAATATTTATTTCAAGCCAATAGTCACCAATATTTTAAGTTTTAGTGAATTTTCTTTGGAGAATATATTAGATAATTCAATTAATTCGCTCCTTGAAAACAAAACAGTTGCATCTGCAAAAAGGTGATTTCGCAGGAGGGCGTTTCAAAGTTTTTGGAAGTGTTTTTTATTTAATTACGACTTTGGTATGGAATATCTTAAAGATTTTTTTTTACCGAAAAAAAAGCTTTTTTCTTTTTCATTTATTCAGTTTGACTAACTAGTCCATGAAAGTCAATATTCATCACCAATTTAATTTTTTTAAAAACTTGTAACGGTTTTACCTTCAAAAAGGCCTCGCGTGGATTGGCCCAAATGCCAATACAACACTTCTACTTTCTGTGCATTGAGACTTTGAGGGTAGAAAATAATACGGAATTATTCACTGGTATCAATTTTTGTAATACAAAGTAACGGTGAAATAGGAAACCACAGTATAAAATAACAAATAGGCACTTAGAAAATAAGTAAAACGTAAAAAAGAAGTTTAATCGGCTTCTGTTTTCTTATAGATAGATAAACTATTGCCACCCATAACATTGACTCTGTGAGTAGTGAATTATTTTTAACAGAAAAAATAAATAAGTCGAATATAAATTTACTGCTGTCAGTGTTAATCTTATGGGCGGCAAAAAGGTAGGTATCTATATAGGTCCACTCTTCAGGGCTTTGGTTTTTCTCTTCGTCATTCAGAATACTCCAGCAGGTGTATTCCCTTTCTCGAACGCCAGAAAACCCACTCAACTAACACCTACAAAAGGTATTGTTAGAAGAACTGTTCTCCATGTATTGCATCATGGCGTCCCTTATCTTCTTACAATAATTTTTGAATGTGTTAGTTGGGTGGGTTTTCTGGCGTTCGAGAAAGGGAATACACCTCCAGATAGTGTTTGTGTTCATATCGGCATTCTCGTATGTTCGCTGCTTTTTTGCTAGTTTTAAAATAAGCTCATCCGTCCGACGTTTCATTTTCTGAAAACAAAAATTATTATCAATATTATTAGTTATCACAATGATCAGCCCTTAATAGCATGCAGCAAAAGTATCACTAAAAACTCAGATTGACAGTCTAAGAGTTGCATCTATCAATACAACATTTTTTTCATGATGGCATGGAGCCGGGAATTGAAAGTTAAAAAGTTACATCTACCAATATAACACTTATTACAATATACTATGGGAGGTCTCAGGAGCACAGAATTTAAGGTAAAGAGTTATATTAGCCTACAAAACAGAACGTCCGATGATACAACAGTTTACTCACCAAAAATTGTGACGTTTCCCTCTGGTTGTTACGAGGCAACTGATCCAACGGCGGATGCAACTGTCTTTTGCTTCAGCCGGCCTAATTTTCGCGCTAAATTCAAAGAGTTGCAATGCTACCAAGCGGTAAATATCCGACTTACAGATATAACACTTCTACCAAAAAAAAGAGAAAAAAAAATAAAATTTTTTAGTGTAATAAAAAAAATCGATTTTTTGCAGATATAACTGTTTTGTTTTCAAGGAGCGAATTGTCAAAACTTAATATTTAAAGAAGAAAAAACGTAAACAAATTAATACGTAGGTAGTTCTCCAAACATCGGGCATCTGATTAGTATTTCTAATACAAAATACGTCAAAAAATGTATTTCAAATAAAATACAAAATACCTTTTTAAAGAAAGTATTTAAAATACAAATACAAAATACAGTATTTTGTATTTTATATTTGTATTTCAAGTAGGTTTTATTTAAAATACTCCCATCTCTGACAAGGGGTGATAATATGTTCACCATCACGCCAAACAGTCGAGTTTCCCCTCAGCCAGTGAAGGCTGGGGGACCAGGGCCGGGCAATATTCTCTAATAGGGACGTGTCGTTGCAGCGTTATCTCGACTAGACAGCTCTGGAGTGCGTGAGTCACTGAATGATGCGTAGTAGGAAGCTTCATTTACGTTATGATTCATGATTCGGCCGTTCTATCACTGAATGTCCTCACCGAATAGGGCAATGACAGATAACCACTTTCGACGCCTTCTGGAAGAGGACGCTATACCTGACGATGCATTTTTTGCCGCCCATAAGATTAACATTGCGAGCGGCGATTCATTTTCAAGGTTTACCCTTGGTTGGAAAGACACAAAATTTTGCCTGTACCTAGCCCTAACAATGTTCTAGGGAGTGTTTGAAGCAGATTTCCCATTTTTTACTGGTTTTCGAGATACAGCACTTTTCTTGAGGTATGCGATGCTAGCATTTGCAAAACAGTTGCAATAAAAGAAACCAGTGAGAAATTGGGAAATCTGCTTCGAACACTCCCTAGAACATTGTTAGGGCTAGGTACAGGCAAAATTTTGTGTCTTTCCAATTAAGGGTAAACCTTGAAAATGAATCGCCGCTCGCTATGTTAATCTTATGGGCGGCAAAAAATGCACCGTCAGGTATAGCGGACCTGTTGTTTGTTGACGTTTATTAACGAAATTTTCCGAGGGATATACCTACCTATGACGTCAGAATGTAGTCACATACGATTGAGGATTTTTTTTCACTTTCTCGCTAGCCATAATATATGGCGAGAAAGTATTGTTTTCGTGCAAAATTTCGAAATTGAGATTTTGGGTTTCCCATGATCCTGGGGGTCCCCTGAGTCCAAAAAAGTGGTTTCTGGAAAAAGTCTGTCCGTCCGTCAGTCCGTCAGTCCGTCCGTCAGTCCGTTCAGTGCTCTAGCGCCTATACCGTTCATCCGATTTTGATGAAATTTGGTATGGACCTGTCTAAAATTACTGCCGAGACACATTTTCAAGGATTTTTTGATTGGTCAAAAATTGCGGCCGCTATTGTCAAAAAACCGCCAAAATAATTCAAAAATCGTGTTTTTGGTTAGTCGGACAAGCGCCGACGGTACACTTTTCAATCTATAACACTGAAAATTGGTAAGTGTGTTGAAAAATAGATGCTTCGAGGTCATTTGCAACTAAAATTGAATTGGTTGAAAATTACGGCCGTTCTGGACCAAAGTTCGATCGTTTCGTTTATTGACCGATTGTCATGAAATTTGGTAGATTTGTGTAGAACCATGTAACTTAAACATTTGTCGAACAGAATTTTGTTATCTTTAAAATTACGGCCGTTGTAGTCAAAAAAGAGTCGAAAATGAGTTGAGAATGAGAATCCACGTTTTTGAATGGTCGGAACGCATTTGGGACTAAAGTAGTAGAATGACAGTCATGAGATTTTGTGTGAGTGATCTCAGATAGATGCTCGTAGGTCATTTTCAACCGATTTTGGATTGCTTAAAAATTACGCCCGCAAAAAAATCTCAAAGAAATCCAAAAAAAAAAAAAAAAAAAAATCACATGGGGCGAGAAAGTTTAGTGCGACTGTTGTCGGGCCCTTTATTTTTCAAATTTTCAATATGGGCAAAAATTACCCCAGGTATATGAAAGGTCTGTGACGTCATACGTCATACCTTGAACGTGCTTGTACTTTGTGCCATTTAGAAATTAACCTAGGTACTTACTTCTTGTTTTTCCAGTCAGTTAGTGGAGAATTTGAACTACAGGCCAAGGGCCAGGTAGTTATAGATAGGTAGTCTAACCTAACCGTGAACTTTTTGTTGACGAATAAAAAGTTAACTGGGAATTGTTTTTTATCTGTGCCTAGTCCTAGGTTGTTTCGAGCAATCCTATCTTTACTTCTTGCAAAAAACCAGTTGTTTCTAACATCGTTATGTACTATGTACTATTGTGGTACTATATGAAATGATTTGGAGGAGTTCGTCTACTGCTGGAGAACTTCATGAAGTATGGGATTCGGAATTAAAATATTTCTTGTCTTTCTAGGATTCATCGACCACGGGACTCATTATTCTCATGGTCCTCACAATTCACAGACTTCACGGGGTTCATCAATTGGGGCTTCTTGCTACTCACCATGGGAGGAGTTCGTCTACTGCTGGAGAACTTCATAAAGTACGGCATTCGCATTGACCCACACCAGTGGGTTATCCTGTTTACAGGCAGCGCTGAAGGTGGTGACGATCACCCCGCTGCTTGGCTATATGCCTGTAAGTTATGAAATGTAATTTACTGTTTTCACACCAAGGACTAGTTAAGGCTGGTTCGAAACCTACCTAAAACTGTAGGTCCCCTGTAAGTTCTGAAATATAATATACTGTTTTAACACCAAGATCTAGGTAAGGCTGGTTCGGAACCTACCTAAAACTGTAGGTCCCCGACGTGGACTGGGTGGTGAGCTGGTATTTAGTTGATATATAGATGCCTCTAGAGTTGTGAACAAAATATTTACGGAGTTTCATGCTTATCAGTGCAGACAGAGGTCACAAAGAGGTGATGAGATAAAATTATCTCAACTAAATGACTTATTCTCCGCCTGGTGTAGATAACAACCCATTATACATCTTATCTTAATACTGTCAACCCACCCTCGCACTCAATCAATCTTATGAGAAGTGAATGGAAATTTGATAGTGTCATGAAAAATAAACGCTGGTCCCGGGTTCGAATCCCGGTATTATAAAAAAATTTCAAGAATTATCCATCGTGCTCAGATGACAGCACTACCAAATACACGATGGGGACCTACAGTTTTAGGTGGGTTCCGAACCACCACCGTCGGATCGAACCGGTGTGACCTCTCGGCTATCGAGGCCTGACGTGTGTAACTAAGTGTTTAACTTATGGATTTTGTTTCAGATTCTTGCGTTCCATTGGCGTTTTGTCTTATTGTAGAAAAAGGTCTCGCTGCCGTAAGTTTTAGCATAATAAATAGGATTAACTTATGCTATTTTCTGTTTTTTCTGACAATATTTTGAGAACACTGTTGGATATTTAAAATGTTCTGATAAGTAGTAGGTATGTCAACCTGCGTCAGTTAATTTCGGACGTTAAAAAGACACATTATATCTCAGAACGTGTCCTCCAAAAATGGTCGAAAAAAAATGTCAAAAAACAGAAATATACACTATATTCAGTTTTAATGAATAATGAATAAATCAATGAATATTTTTTGCAGGATTCCATTAGTCACAAACTCGGGACGTCAGTTCACATCATGAATCTCGTTACGATCGTCTTTCTGCCAATGGTTGCCATATGTGTGAAAAATATGGACTTCAGTCTTAGTAAGTATACCTTACCTGTACATTAGTACAGGAAACTATTGGATATTTAAATGTTCTTAAATATAATATGTCTTTTTAGCGGTCGAAATTAATAGGCTGTGTTGTGATTTTACGATCGCTTAATTTCATACAAATTTTTTGTTGATGAAAATCACTCGATCGTAATATCAAGTAATTGTGTTGCAGTGGGTGCTACCTCCGTGTGTTTTTTGTACTCTCTGCTGTTTCTCAAGCTGTGGTCCTACGTACAAGTCAACTACTGGTGCCGCATGAGCATAGCTGCGAGAAAGTCTACCATGCGCCGCCAGAGCATGTCTGTTTCCGGACTCAGTAAGTCGATAAGAAAAAATTCCTGACACGTGAGGATTTGAACCCTACCTCTGATACGAATGTGTTGAGTAAAGTATGGCATACTGAATTTAGTACGGTCATTGCACCGCCATTTGTAGGAATTTGAAGGGATTCGTTCTTCAGTTACCTATTCGCAGTTTTCCCGATCCCATTAAAGTTATTTAATTCATTCACCTCTGATATGTTCAGCAAGTCAAGTGAAATGTATATCGAGGCTGTGGTGGTCCGGAACCCTCCTAAAACTGTAGGTCTCCATCGTTTACCAACACGATGGGTGGGGAGCTGGTAGTGCTGGCAGCTGAGCATGATGGATAATTCTTGTTTTACAGTGGGGGAGCGTAACGGGTGGGCAGAGGGTGAAACTTCAGAGGATGGGGTGGTTCACTACCCTGATAACCTGACTATACGAGATCTGATTTACTTCTTGTGCGCACCCACCCTGTGCTACGAACTCAACTTTCCGAAGACGTCCCGGATCCGGAAACGGTTTCTTGTCAAGCGTTTCCTGGAGGTTATCATCGGGTCTCAAGTAGTCGTAGCTCTATTCCAGCAATGGATCATTCCCTCCGTCAAAAACTCACTTATCCCGTTCTCGGTGAGTTTCTTATGCTGCCTTAATAATAATAACAATAACATTGTATTGAGAGACACGACAACAACATACAAAGGTAGTTAATAACAGTGGTGCCTCACTAAAACTAAACACTAAAAACTACAGACTACAACTAAAGTGACCTACCTACCATGGCATCAACAACTGTTTCATTAAGAGGACGCTATACCTGACGGTGCATTTTTTGCCGCCCATAAGATTAACATTGCGAGCGGCGATTCATTTTCAAGGTTTACCCTTGGTTGGAAAGACACAAACTTTTGCCTGTACCTAGCCCTAACAATGTTCTAGGGAGTGTTCGAAGCAGATTTCCCAATTTCTCACTGGTTTCTTTTATTACAACTGTTTTGCAAATGCTAGCATCGCATACCTCAAGAAAAGTGGTGTATCTCGAAAACCAGTAAAAAAATGGGAAATCTGCTTCGAACACTCCCTAGAACATTGTTAGGGCTAGGTACAGGCAAAAGTTTGTGTCTTTCCAACCAAGGGTAAACCTTGAAAATGAATCGCCGCTCGCAATGTTAATCTTATAGGCGGCAAAAAATGCACCGTCAGGTATAGCGGACCCTTAATTCCTAAAGCTTTTTACTTATACTCCTTTCAGTACTTGTATAATTATTTCCAGCTACACTCAAGGCATTCACAGGAGCTCTTACAACCATATTATTCTGAGCTACGGAGCAAGAAGGATCAAACCCCGACTTGTGGAATTTCCCCGCGAATCTTGTCAACTATGACAAGTAATATTTCTAAATGACGAATGTACTAATATATTTTTTGTTTTAGAATATGGACGTCGCGAAAGCAACTGAAAGACTGCTCAAACTTGCCGTAAGTACTCATTTTTCAGTCTTTTTATTTAGGTTAGGTTTGAAATAAAAACGCAGGTGTCCGGCCGAAGCAGAGCAATGCACAGCTAGTTTTTTGCCCAAAATATCTCGTAAGAACAAAAAATGTTCCTCCGCTTCTCAGCTGTCTAGTACCTACGATGTGGCCAGGAATGGAGGGGCTGGAATGCCAACTCGGGGATGGTGCCTACCCATACATAAACTGCCCTCCCTCCCTCCCAGTGGCCACTTTAAGGGTCCGCTATACCTGACGGTGTATTTTTTGCCACCCATAAGATTAACATTACGAGCGGCGATTCATTTTCAAGGTTTACCCTTGGTTGGAAAGACACACACTTTTGCCTGTACCTAGCCCTAACAATGTTCTAGGGAGTGTTCGAAGCAGATTTCCCATTTTTATACTGGTTTTCGAGATACAGCACTTTTCTTGAGGTATGCGATGCTAGCATTTGTAAAACAGTTGCAATAAAAGAAACCAGTGAGAAATTGGGAAATCTGCTTCGAACACTCCCTAGAACATTGTTAAGGCTAGGTACAGGCAAAATTTTGTGTCTTTCCAACCAAGGGTAAACCATGAAAATGAATCGCCGCTCGCAATGTTAATCTTATGGGCAGCAAAAAATGCATCGTCAGGTATAGCGTCCTCTTAAAGAAATGTAAAAAAACGACACCGATTAGGAACTAAATTATTTTTGCATGTTCATCAGCCAACTAACCTAACCTATCGTAACCTTTTTGTTTACAGATTCCAAACCACCTCGTGTGGTTAATCTGGTTCTACCTCTTCTTTCACTCGTTCCTGAACTTAACGGGCGAACTCCTTCACTTCAGCGACCGTAACTTCTACTCAGACTGGTGGAACGCAAACAACATCGACACGTTCTGGCGCACGTGGAACATGCCAGCTCACCGGTGGGCACTCCGCCATCTTTACCTCCCTCTCATCGAGCAGGGCTACCCGAAAGAGGTCGCCATTACCGCAGTTTTTTTCATCAGCGCATTTTTTCACGAGTACCTCGTCAGTGTCCCGCTAAGAACATTCAAAGTCTGGGTGTTTATGATCATGATGTGGCAGGTAAGGTTTGAATTGTTAGCGGTATCTCAATTAATGCTGGTATGTGCAACACCATTCGCGGCCATCTTGAAAGATGGCGCCACGTGCTGGGGAAAACCCATACAACAATCCAATGCAACACTCACGCGGTCGTGTTTGTTTACCTTTTTATCTGCACATTTTATGAGGATACTATTGGATATTTAAACGTTCTGAAAAATATTATGTCTAGTGGTGATTTCGGACAAACATTTAAATATCCGATATTTTCCTTATAAAGTGTATCATGACTGGGGCATGATATTCTATCGTGAGTATTCTAGGGGAGGAGAATGAAAGGTAGGTTACCTTGACGGAATGATGCAGGATGTCCCGGTACACCGTATATTCGAACACAGACACACACAAGTATAAAAACACTGTTACATGAATAATGAGCCTAAGACTGATTGAACTGAATGACTTGAATGACCCGAATGAACCCCGTACCGAGAGAGCCTAAGGCTTATTGTATACCCTCTAGTAGGTACGGGTGCGGTCCATGAAATGATCCTACCTAAGTTAAGTATAAATGTGTGGTTTATCCCGATATGGGGAGGCTGCGCGTGGCTATCAGCTATCAGCCACGTGAAGGCATCCCCACATGGGATGCTGGAGTGTCGCATGGCGCGTGACCAGGCAGACATCACATCCCTGATAAGCCGATCTGGGCCATCATGTCTGATGTTTTGTCTGGGGATATTGATATGGCGATATGCCTCGTGTCCTGATTGTCCAGACGTACCTACTGCTTTCCGGTCTTTGACAAGTGTGCATAAAAAACGTAATCAGATAGCGAATGTATGTTCGGTCTTAAGGATACATGACAGTAGAAGTCGTTCTGGTGCCACTTACGTGTTTTTTCGTGGTTTCAGATCCCTCTGTCGTACATGAGCCGGTTTGTGGAAGCTCGGTTTGGACCCCGCTGCGGTAACTGGATGGTATGGGCAGGGCTTATGCTGGGGCAGCCTCTCTGTATCATGATCTACTACCACGACTATGTCATCACACACTTCGGGAAAGCTCTGCTCGAGGCCTATGCCCAAGTCTAGCGCCACGTCTTTAATTTCCCAACACACTTGGTGGTGTACTGATTAGTACTCGTACGGGTGAAACCTCAAGTGTGTTGGGCTTTGCGGCATTCGCCTCTCTGGCCCAGACCTTAAGGGCCTTACCCGGTAAACCTCACATAATCATAGAAACTAACGTCCTTTCTGAAACTAAGACCCTAGTCAGTTCTTTTAAGAACATAAAGTAAGCAAGCATTCATTAAAATGACTTTTGGTTACTTCACAGTGCTTGAATCACCAAACATCAACAAACTCAATGATCCAAAATGTAGAGTCTCTTTGTTGATGTTTGATAATTCAAACACTGTGAAGTAACCAAAATGAATTTCTGATGACTTTATGTCCTTAAAAGAATTGACTAAATACCTTACATGATTTTATTGCAATAGGGAGGTTAGTTTCTATGATAATTTGAGAAAAAGTTCTTTGTTTTGGTTCAGGTAAACATAACTCTGGGAATGTCCCTTAAAAATTGTTCAAACAGCGCCACTCGTTACTTTTGAAAATTATGTAGGTGCTTCTTTTGAGTAGAACTTTCAATTATACTGAAACTTCGTTCGTAGGTAAAAAAAAAAAAAAAAAAACTTTAGATATAGGAGAGAAATATTGCAGATACTTGCAGTGAAGTTTTACCGAACATTCCATGAATTTTTATATCCATTCTTGGATGAAAGTAAAGTCATCCGTTGTTCTAAAAAAAACCCCCCAGGGTTCCCAAAATTATTTTAGAAGTAGACTTAAGAAGAAGGGGTCACAATGAGTTTAGCAACGATAATTCACATTTGTGTAGTCTGTCCTCCCCTGGATATCACTGACGTCACCATCATCCAAGAGTGACGTGGAATATAACAGTAGGTATAGTATCGCCACTCTGACTTGCCTGGCCCGAGGGCATTCTGTGTACAGTGAACAGTGCAAAATGCCCTCGAGCCAGGCACCTACTTTCCGTGTAAATTTTATTTTATAGTTGATTTTTGTACTGTTGAAATCTGTTTTCAGACTGTCGATAAACAAAAGGCTGTTTGTTGATTTTTTTAGTGACAGTTTTCTGATTAACTAGTTTTATGTGTAGGTATCGTAAAATCATCGAACGATCGTAAAATCGCAACTTATACTTCAGAACTAAGAAACGTCAACAAAGAGCATTTTGTCAACAGCCTGAAATGAAAATGAAATATTTAGATTAAGGGTGGAATTCACCAGTTACGAAATTTATCTTCCCGAAAAAGTAGCCGATAACTTTATCTGGCCGTTAAAAGTCCACTAGCTCACGTTAGGATGGCAGGATGGTGAAAGGCACCAACTTTTCTTATCGGGAGGATAACGCTATAGTGAACTTTTAGGGGACACTATAGTAGACATTCGCAACTGGTGAAATTCACCCTAAGTAGATGAAGTTAACTTTAGGTACCATTATCAAATTGCTCGAAACATGACATTCCTAGTCGACATAGTACCTTTCAAGCTTGCCACTAAATCAAATACGAATTATTTTAGTTATGTTATTTATATCTAATTGTATGTTATTGTTTGTTTTCTATGGTTTTTTTAGTAAAAAAAAATGAGGATCAACGAGGAATGAGTCTGAGCTTTTGTTTTCAATTTCGGAATCTAATGGTGAGATTAGTTTTAAGGGCGTCTACGCAGTCGTGTTTGTTTACATTTTTTCTGCATATTTTATGAGAATACTATTGGATATTTAAATGTTCTGAAATATAATATGACTTTTTAAGCTTTTTAAGCTGGCTTTGTTGTGATTTTACTATCGAGTAATTTTGGAGAAACTGACAAAAATCACTCACAACATTGCCAGTTAATTACTATCGTAAAAAAAACATATATTTTAGAACATTAAGTATCCAACAGTGTCCGGTGTCCTCAAGAAAGGGCGGGAACAAACGTAAACAAATAGCAAATGGAAATGGGTCTGATAAAGAATACCTGTGGTACCCATGTTTAACTAATGGACAACCGCTTTGGGTACAAAAGTTCCAAATTTACTAAAGCCACCATTAGTTCAGGTTCCTAGGTAGCAACGCATTTACAACTCTAGGTAGAGAAATAAAAATATAGACAATTATTCTTATTACCTGTTATAGTGTAAATACATATAATATAAAATCAGTTTAGAAGATTGAAAGTTTTTTTCTGTCGCTTCTTTGCTGGAGCTCGGTGGAGATTTTTCTGTCTGAAGCCTCCAGGGCGGTTAATCTTCCATCGCACTCCCGAATTTTTTCTGAAAAAATATTGTCGAAGGAACAAATTAATGGCCACAATGGCCGCCAGGTGGTTGCCACCACCACATAGCTCTGTCCCCTGCAGCACGAATGGGAACGCCTCCCTCCAAAGTGTTCATTACTTAATTGGTTTCTACGACACAATAAATAGGGCCTTATTGGAGCTATTTTGCTGACCTTTGATAGCGGCATAGGTAGGGCTGGCTGCGGAATGTCTGGTCAGCGACTCGCTGAGTTTCTTCCTCTCCTTTTCAGTTTTTCTGACGTCTTCAGCAATTTGTAGACTGCTGACGTTAAGACCTTTCTGTGTGGCTGTGTGCAGCTGCTTATGGGAACCTGATGTCGGACCGTTAGGAGTACTTGCCTGTAAACAATCAGGCGCTTTGGTAGAGTATACAAAAATCGTGGCATCAGAATGAGTCTTGAGATACATCGACGCTGTTACGATAACCGCTCAAAAAACAACCTACTTGACTGAGTTTTTCGCTGTGGCCAATTCTGTCGTTGAGGAAGCTAAACACGTCCGTTCTTTGCTTTTCCTTCTCGTAGGCGCGACTCATGGCGTCCTCGTGCCTTTTCTGCATTCTTCGAACCTTTCGGTCAGCTTTAAAAAGGTCCTGATCACCACCAGCCTTTTCTTTCAGCATCATGCAGTGATCTAAAAATTAAAAGTACATTGTCAAAAATCACTCGATCGTAAAATCACAGCATACCTACTCAGTAACATTTCTGTCGTTAAAAAGAAAATTATAAATTTCTGTGGAAAAAAATTCAGGATTGTGCGATGAAGCTTATGCGAAATAGTTACCGTACCGAGAGACTTCCCAGCTGGGTAAACTACGGCGGGTACAGGTTCGATTCTGCCGTCTGCTTTGGCGCCAAGTCCTGCACCGTGCACGTACCCCATTCGTTCCATTATTCGTGACCCAAAACCCTAAACAAAAACAAACAAACGCTTCAAGGAGCTATCTCGCTAAGAGGGGGACTCGCATGTTAAAATCAGCGGTGACTTATATAGCTTGCATCAGTCTGGGATAAGAGTAGCGTCAGTCATATCCTGGAGGTGTATTCCCTTTCTCGAACGCCAGCAATCCCACCCAACTAACACCTTTAAAATTTATTGTAAGAAGATAAGGCACGCCATGATGCCATATACGGGGAACAGTCCTTCTTACAATAAATTTTGAAGGTGTTAGTTGGGTGGGTTTGCTGGCGTTCGAGAGAGGGAATACACCTCCAGGGGTGGTTGTTTCTAAACTCTTTTAGATCATTGTGACCCCTCTTTCTTTTTTTGAACAAACAATAATTTAGGAAGCCGTATAATAATGGGTGACATAACTCTCATCCAACATGGGCGTGATTCTAACGAATAAATTACCCCTTTGAGTGCAGAGGTAATGAAAGGTATCCCACCAACGTGTAATACCTTACTTACCTTTGTGAATTGTTCCCACCCACCCATGACTGTAGCAGTAGGCAGGTTGCGCATAATGTCCAAAGCATCAGGTTCATTGCGGTCATCGTCACCATCATCGCTAGAGGAAACATTTTCTTCTAAAGGTTCAGAGTTCCCATCTAGAAACATTATGAGGGAGTACAGAACAGATACACCGACTAGAAACAGAATTTCTTGTTATTATATCCAACGAGCGTGGAGCTGGTATTTGGTAGCGCTGCCAACTGAGCACAATGGATAATTCTAGAAACGTATAGTTGCCGGATTTGTCTTCTTACCCAGTGGGAAGACATTGTGTAGGTCTGTGTGTTCTTCTCTGCCATTGGACTCTAGTTTAACAGAACACTGTTCTTGGCTAAGGTCAACAGACTGAATTCTTGCAGAACACCAAAGTCCGTCTTCCTGTTTCACTAGAACTCTACTCCCGCACTCCAAGTCTGAAAAATTTGGTTCCCTGAAACAACAAAAATCAAGTTCAGTAAATAATGACACCAGTTTTATGATAAGCAGCCTAACTAGTGGATATTTAGTTGTTCTTAATAATATTATTATTATTATTTTTTTTTTGTCAAAAACTAGATGAGTCAGGTGAGATTTCACCAATTCTCCACTAGTGTCCCCTAAAAGTTCACTATAACGTTATCCTCCCGAAAAGAAATGTTGGTGCCTTTCACGTAACATAACGTTAGCTAGTGAACTTTTAATAGCAAGTTGTCACCAAATATGAAAATAGATTTTGATGTTAAAAAGACATAAATATAACATTTCAGACCAAGGAAATATCTCACAGTTTCGCCAGAATTATCGTCAACAAGCGTCAACAAACAGAACTTTGTCTAAAATCTTAAGCTAGAACTTACTTGTACTCTTTGAGACTGACAAGAGGCACAATTTCACCGTGGGAAAATTTACATTTTTCCTTTGGGAAGCGGCATTCTCCCTCTAAAAGAGAACAGAAAAGGTTTGTAGGAGTGGAGGAACCATTTCAATAAAGGGTCCGACAATGGTCGCACTAGACTTTCTCGCAATTTTTACGCCAGCGGTATCGAAAATTTTGATTTTTTTTTACGTAATTTATTTTTTTTGGACAAAAATTTTAACTTTTTCTAAAACTTTTTCTTTTTGCCATACACTGGACAATAATTTTTGGCACCTGCTCACCGGATTTCAAACATATCCGTCAAATGGTGAAGTGTCGTTCGACGCGCAAAGTACGTGTTTTCTATTTTCCATGTCACGGCCTTAATTTTCAATTAATTGAAAATCTATTGAAAATGACCTTGAAGCATCTATCTGAGACCACTTTCACCAATTTTCAAGGAAATCTGTCGATTAGGGTTGTTGCAAATCCGTCTGAACCAATCAAAAACGTGATTTCCATTTTTGGAAAATTTTCCTACGATAATGCCAATATTGGCCATAATTATTATGTTGGATAAATTTCGTTCGGTAAAACATCAAAATAGGTTAAAGTACACCTCCCTACCAATTTTTATTGAAATCGATCGAATAGTGCTACCGGAGTGACGACCAACGCGTTTGGGCCAAAACTGGGCCAAGTTATTGGCCCACCTCCAAGTGATTGTAAAAGACCTAAAAGCATCTATTCAAAAACACTTTCGCAAATTTTCAAGGTTCCAACTTGATATACGTAGCTTCCAGCCCTTCTTAACTGTCAAAAAACACGATTTTTTGCCTTTTTTTGACCATAGCAGGCGCAATTTTTGAGTTGTCAAAATTTATCAAAAAAATGTCCAGATATTTACATTAGGTACCTACATACCGAATTTGAGCAAAATCGGGCGAACGGTGTGACGTCCAGTTGCGCGACAGACTGACGTACGTACGTACGTCGGACGGACATTTTTTAAAAACCACTTTTTTGGACTCGGGGGACCTCCAGGATCATGGGAAACCCAAAATCTCAAAATCGAAATTTTGCACGAAGACATAACTTTCTCAGCCCATGTATTACATACGGGCGAGAAAGTAAAAAGTATCCATCGTGCTCAGCTGGCAACACGACCAACCACACACCACCACAGCCTCAATATACATTTTACTTGCTGAACATATCAGAGATGAATTCAGGCTCTCAGTTTTCCTCTAAAGGCATCTACACTACTCGACATCGTAGGTAATAGTTACCTAGAAAGTACGGACAGGGTTTCATATCAATGTGCGTAGGGTTTGTAAACATGACCCGCAGGCTGATGTCCTCCGCACTTAGCACTTCGTCAGACTTTTCGACTTTGAACACGAGGGCGTTGTGAAATACTGGTTCGTCACTCCAGGGGTGGGTAAAAGGCGCCTGGCATTTCATCCCCGGCAACGACGCCAGGTCGTTCTGGAGATCATCCACGGCATTACTTATGTCTTCTTCTTGTTCTTTAGGGATGGTTTCGTCGTAATCTTCGTCCAGGGCTAGTTCAGCCTGTTTTGAAGTAGAAAAGAAACATTAGTCTCTCTATAGTCTATACTTAATATCCGTCAGAAGAGTGACCTAGCATAAGAATAAGAGGTATACAGAGCGAAAGAGTGATAGAAAAATCAATAAACAGTGCTCTGCTGAGGTCAACCATCGAAGACAAAACCATGGGCAATGTTCCTTCACTTTCGTCATGAGAGCGGCAACAGCACACTCGCTACGCTATTCTTTTTTACTCACCCTGAATAGGTTATATTCATCATCCAAGTGGTTTGCAGGCTCTTGCTTTTGAATCTGACTCGCCCGTGTTAAAGTAATAAGTTCCTTTATGTCACTTTCCAGTTGAATTAACGTTGTCTTTTTATCTTCGTCTGCACAATGAGAAATTTCAAGCTGAACTTGAGAAAGCTGGAAAAAAGACAACTTGTCAAGTTACCTAGGTAAATATTTCTTTCATCATCGCTTTGAAATGTGTTTTATCCGTTACCTGCAGCTCATAATTAGCTAGATCACATTCCATACTGTTTTTAATATTAAAACGGAAAGTTTTATTTGAATACAAAATTTATTTTGTATTTTAACTCATTAGTGCTCAGCTGTCCCTACAGGGACAGCTGACTTTGCCGAGAGATATCTCGGGACGTATTGCAGCTACGTCACTGATTCAAGAGCTGTAGGCAAGTGTCATGTTTTGACTCTATCGCTGCATTCTAAAAATGCATGCCCTGTTGTTTTCCGCAGTTTTATTCTGCGTGCAGTCATTCAATGTTCGGTTTTTTTCGAAAAAGATCAAACATTGCTTCAAAGAAATGTATGTACCTTTTTTATTTGTTTACCTAGAGTATTATATATTTTTGTCAGCATTTAAGAAGGATGTAGCTAGTAGACTTGCTTTACAGAATAAGTTTACAAGCATTAGAGCCTGAGTTATGTGAGTGAGAAGTTGGACTGTCCCTACAGGGACAGTTGAGCACAAGTCCTGATACCGAGACAGACATAATTACTCATTGGACTTCATGTTAAATTTGAATGTACAGGCGTTATTATACTTTCGTATTATATTTTTATGTTTCTACAATTGCTTATTGTCTGATTCTCGAAAAATGCTGACTTAAACGACATCTGGGACAAAGTTAGATCTGCTGGATGATTCCCGAGATTACGTCAGAGTGTCTTGCTGGGCTTCCTAGTGAACATGAAAACGCCGAAGTGGACGTGGTTTCAGAAAAATCTGACCTAAAAGATGAAGGCGATCCTGCCCATCTGCCTCATCGTCTTATGGCTGCTCCATCCCAAGTCACATGGGAGATACCAAATACCACACGATGAAGACTACTAAGAGTCAAGGATGACATGAGCCGTTCAGTGTTGGTTACTTGGACGAAAGATCCACGAAGCTGAGTCAAACTTCCCCGAAATGAAATCTCTGATGGAATTGCGAAGTACCCCCGCAATGCATTTACTCCTGAACTACGGACAACCTGCCAAAATATCAGGTGCCATGCCGTCAACACCCACTGCAACCTTGTGGGCTGCTCCCGGAAAATCAAAGCCACGTGTTGACAGTGTAAAGCTGATCGTCCATTGGGCAGAGGCTTGCCAACGCGCAGTGAAGCGGCCGAAGCGCAGCGAGGCGAAGAAACGTAAGATATCCCATTGGGCCCCTCCGTCGTACGCCGCGCCGTTTCGGCGCTTTTCGGCGCCTCGGTGCACCTCTGCCCAATGGACGGGCAGGTTAAGAAACGGACATCCTAGGTATGTCACCTGAACCTGGACTGCTTCTTCATTTCTTCACATGAAGTTCCAAAATTGGTAAAGTTGCGTTCAGAAAAGGGCGGTGGACGACGTTATTCTATAAGAAGCTGCTGTGTGACGCAAGCTCATCACGGCAAGCCATAGTTTTTCTAAGGCTGCGCTAACGTCTGAGCTCCCACGCTAAGAAGTCTGCCGTGACAACCACCTATACTCACCCTTCCTGCCACCTTACGCTACCTTGGAAGGCCTATTTCCAGCTTTCTGGCACCGACTATACCTATAGCTGTAACTATCAAAATGATAATGGATGTAGGTACATTGTGTATATTATGTATATGTACATATGTTTATGTGTAAAAACACATGTAGCTCCTAAATGTATATAGGTATACATAATTAAGCCCATGGAAATAAAAAAGCACTAATGTTTGGCAGTGCCTATGTACTAGGACTTGTGCTCAGCTGTTCCTACAGGACCACCCCATTATCTCGAGAACCGTGCATCCTATCAAAAAACTTATTTGAAACTTTTTTCTTAGAAAAAAATTAGCAATAACATACTTTAAGGAGAAGTCTGAAATAATTCTGAGCACTAATGAGTTAATTCTCTAAATTTTAGCATTTTCGAAATAATATCAACAATGCCGCCATGACAGAAGCAGACGACAATTTTGTTTTTCTTATACACCCAGCCACATATATTCATTTTATATGTCTGTTCAATTTCGCGTTTGATATCAATTTATTTTATTTTTATAAAAATTTTAGTCAAAATAAATGTGATTTTATTGGTATTTGAACCTGTAACATGCCTGGAATCTTCCAGGGTTCATAGGGTTCCCTCTAACAGTCTAACCCATAACCTAAGCATAGAACGGAACAGCAGACGACATTTCTAGTATGTTTGTTTACCTTTTTCGTGGATACAAATTAGCTATTTTTTAGTGATTCATGGTTAAATTTCTCAACTTATGAGTGGTTTCTTATATTATAGACTATTGGGACAGTGAATCTAAAGCTGAAAACCATGGGGCTGTTTTCGTTTTACTCCATAGTGTTTCTGATTGGTGTGACGTCCCTATTCCATGCTGCCTACTCTGCTGCACAACGTATGTTCATCTCTTTAAGTAATGAGAGTACTCAGAAATGCATAGAGGTCACGAAAGACGATACCTGGACTCATAGGATATTCTTGATGTTTTCCCTATCTCAGTGGTCGTTAGCGCTGCAATTTTTATATTTTTTCTAGATCGATCATACCTACGAATCAGCCAGCAAGAGTTTACGAGCCTGCCGTTGGATATAATTTGTCAAGGCATCATCAGCTTGTTCGTAGCACTGTACGGAATTCTTAACAGTGTCGGGGACTTCAAAGAGATCCGCGCTACCACAGAGCTTGAAAACAAGTCGTGGGAGACTCTTGCGAACATTCCTTCTTTCTATTCCATCAACCACAGGGGCAGGTCCCTTTTCTCAACCAATGATGACTATGATTAACTGCAGAATGTTTACATTTCTTCAGTCTCACCGTACAATGCGGTTTGTTGTCCATCTGAGTATTTATGTGTTCTGAAATATAATAAGTTACAAACTATGATGCGAGTTTTGCCAATCAAAAATTGTCAACAAAAAAAATCATTATATTTCAGACCAAAGAAACATCAACTAATATGCATTGTTTCTTTAGAAAATACCACTCGTTTGCCTTTTTTAATACCAGGTACCTACCAAAGAAATTAAATAAAAATTCGCTCTAAAATATTTATTTACTACTTATTCAGTTGTCCTACAGAAATAAAGGGTCCGACAACAGTCGCACTTAACTTTCTCGCCCAGAATGATTTTTTTTTTTTTTTTGGGGTTTTTTGAGATTTTTTTGCGGGCGTAATTTTTAAGCAATCGAAAATCGGTTGAAAATGACCCACGAGCATCTATCTGAGATCACTCATACCAAATCTCACGTCTGTCATTTTATTACTGTAGTCCCAAATGCGTTCCGACCATTCAAAAACGTGGTTTCTCATTCTCAACTCATTTTCGACACTTTTTTGACAAAAACGGCCGTAATTTTGAAGATAACAAAATTCTGTTCGACAGGTGTTTAAGTTACGTGGTTCTACACAAATTTACCAAATTTCATGACAAACGGTCAATAAATGTGAATGGCGCCGAAACGATCGAACTTTGGTCCAGAACGGCCGTAATTTTCAACCAATTCAATTTTAGTTGAAAATGACCTCGAAGCATCTATTTGTCAACACACATACCAATTTTCAGTGTTATAGATTGAAAAGTGTACCGTCGGCGCTTGTCTAAGTAACCAAAAACACGATTTTTGAATTATTTTGGTGGTTTTTTGACAATAGCGGCCGCAATTTTTGACCAATCAAAAAATCCTTAAAAATGCCCCTCGGCAGTGATTTTAGACAGGTCCATACCAAATTTCATCAAAATCGGATGAACGGTATAGGCGCTAGAGCACTGCACGGACTGACTGACGGACGGACTGACTGACGGACTGACGGACGGACAGACTTTTTCCAAAAACCACTTTTTTGGACTCAGGGGACCCCCAGGATCATGGGAAACCCAAATCTCAATTTCGAAATTTCGCACGAAAACAATACTTTCTCGCCATATATGGCTAGCGAGAAAGTAAAAAGTCTACAACTGAGGAAAGCCGTTATTTCTCCACTTTAGGCTGCTGGAGGTTGTAACACCTTATCTCACTACTTACTATGAATTACCCACCTGTAAGTTACTTTTACTCCGATAAAGTAAGTAAAATGCTCTACGTATACCTACCACTGATATTCTGTATAAAGGTATATTGTAAAACATGCATAGGTAGCTCTGAATTCAGTGCTAAAGGAAAATATGTTTGCAATGGCAAAAAAAACCTTAGCAATATCGACAATCGATTGATACTGGTAATTCCACTTCCATTTCATGGATAGCATTTTCGCTAAACCAAAGCTAAACATAAGTGGTAACCACCCTTAGAAAGTAAGTAGCAAATTTATCAACTGCAATAAAGTTAGAAATCAAACGAATGACTCTTTAAGTAAAAGTTAAAAAGGAATTTAGGCACATGTTTTCCGACCATTCTTTTTAGGAAACTATTGGATGTTTACATGTTCTGAAATATAATAGTTTCTTAATGTCAAAAACAATTATAGTTCAGAACATTCAAATATTCAGCAGTTTCTCCAAAAAATCGTATGAAAACTCATTCTGCTGCCACCTGTTTCCGCCTTTAACTACTCTGTGATCAAATAAACATTGGATGACATCATAGGAAAATCAGCTGGCATGGTGAGACTGTTTGATTTGTCCAGCCGTATAGAGAAGGTCTGTTGGTCAGCCTGGTCACCCTCCTCTGCAGGAACGAGAATGGCCTTGCCCAAGTCGTCCATCTTTAGTTCTTGTAAGTCATCCAACGTGGCAGCAGCAATGTTCTTCCACTTCTTCTGCCTGGAGTTGCTTCGCGCTGGCGTAGCTTCCGCTTTAACGGGGGTGCTCGCTCTAACCGGGGGATCCGCTACTTCCCCCTGAAACAAGGAATACTAAACAAGGAATACTAAAATATAGTTAAGGGCGTCCAGGCAGTCGTGTTTGTTTACGTTGTTCTTTGCAAACTTTATGAGGATACTACTTATTGTATATTTAAATGTTACGGAATATACTTTATAACGGCTGAAAATAACTGGCTGTGTTGTGATTTTAAGATTGGTTAATTTCGAGCAAATTTTTTGTCGACAAAAGTCACTCGATCTTAATATAACAACACAGCCTGTTAGTTTCGGCCGTTTAAAAAAATATTATATTTCAGAACATTTAAATATCCAATAGTTTCCTCATGAAGTTTTCAGAAAAAACGTAAACAAACAGGGAATGTAAATTCACCTACATACCGTAGGCGATGGCTTGGCAGCAGCGACAGCCTCCCTGATCTGCTCCAGCAAGTCTTCATCATCAATAGTGCTGTGCTTGGGCGACAGCTGCAAGAGTATCGTCCAGCCTTCACTCGTCCGGACCTGGACTATGTTGGTCTCCATGTCGAGGGACAGGATCTCGACGCTACGTCCATCAGGCAGGGGCAGGCGGATTGGGTTTCCTTCCTCGTCCATAAAGGTGGTCACCTGACCTTCCATGCCTCCGTCCTACCCAAGAAAACAAAAACAAACTGTCTTAAGACGGAATTTACATATACAGTTTGTTGAATATTTTAAAGAAACTGCTGGATATGTCTCGCCCCTTAGCTTATTCATAGTTGCGGAACTGGATAACATAAGTATTTACCTCAGACGACGGCTGCTGGTCGAAAGTAAACGCCTGAGACGAGCTGGCATCCTCCCCCTCCTGGTTAAACACGTATATGACCTGCTGCAGCTCTTCATCCCCTTCCTCCCCCGCAAGGTCACTGGCTTTCCAAGTAACGATCTGTCCGGTCCCCACCATGTGAACCTTCTTGTGCTTCGTCAGATTTGAGCAGTCCGCGAAACTTTTACCTGAAACAGGTCAAGGGAACATGAGATGGTAGACGCAGTTTTGTTTGTTTACGTTTTTTTGTTATCCAACTGTTTCCACTAACTTACCACAGGTATTGCACTTGTAGGGCTTCTCGCCAGTGTGAAGCCTGATGTGTTTCTTCAGAGACCACTGCTCAGCAAACGCTCGTTGGCAATAGGAACAGACAAAAGGCTTTTCGCCCGTGTGCCGCCTCTCGTGCGTACGCCAAGTGTCCTGTAATAAGAAAAGCCGTCAAACTAGTGACATAATGGAATAAAGCTTCCCTTCTTCTCTATACAAGGGCGAAGGGGTGATTTTTGTCACAATCACGCCCCCAGCAAGTTGGGTAGGCCCAGAACTGGGCAAGACTCGCGAAGAAAATTTTTTGCGAAGTCGGGAGTTGAACCTGGGTCCTCTTACTTCACAGAAATTTGGAACATACCATACAGGGTGGGACTCACCAGAAAAATATCTCAGGCTAGAACCTGGGTCCTGAAGTTTGGAACATACCTTATGGAGGAACTGTTTCATGCAGAACTGACACTTCCAAGGCCGCTCTCCAGTATGTCGCTTTACATGGAGCTTTTGCTGGGAGGACGTGGTGAACGCTTTGTCACAGTGAGGGCATTTGAACGGTTTCTCGCCGTAGTGAATACGAAGATGCTCACTGAGGTTCCCGTTCTGTGAGAAGCATTTCGCGCACAGCGGACATTTGTACGGTCTGATACCTGTAATGAAATATATGACATACTGTATTTAGAACGGTTATTGCGCCACCATTTCTATCTTTCGAAAGATTTCGTTCTCCAGTGAAAGCTGAACATAAGTATGAAATTACCAGTGTTGTTCCGTAATGAAATAACGACATGATAGTCGAGTTGTCTAAATGAATGTCTTCAAGAATAGGAACACTGACAGTCGGGTAACAGCGGTTCTATCCGGACCCTGTCAGAATTTTTCTGATTGGCATTCACCTCTGATATGTGCAGCATCTCAAATGAAATGAGTACTGAGGCTGTTGCGGTTCCGAACCCACATAAAACTGTAGCACGATTTGAGGCTCTCCTCTCTTTCGAGCCGGCTTAATGAAACCCCCCTATATGACTTTACCTTGGTGCCAAATCATGTGTAGGTTGAGACTGGTCTTGTGCGCAAAGCTCTGTCCGCAAGTGACGCATGAATATTTCTTAACTCCCGTATGTACTACACGGTGGTTGAACAGGTTGGATTTGGTTTTGAATCCCAACCCGCACTTACTGCATGTAAATGGTCTGAAACAGTTAAAGGTCTAGTTAGACGGTATTCAAAAAACAGGGTAAGTTGTAGTGTTTACCTGAACCATCTAAAAAATTCCAGTTCTATTCAGCGCAGGTTGTGTATAATATTTCTTATAAGACAGAAGTTACATTCGCTATTTGTTTACATTTTCTCTGGACAATTTATGAGGAACCTATTGGATACTTAAATGCTCTATGTGTCTTTTTCACAGCCGAAATTAACAGGTTGTGTAGCGATTTTACGATCGAGTTATTTTTGTTAACAAAACATTTGTCCGAAATCACTCGATCGTACCATCACAATAGGCCGTGAAAAAGACATATTATATTTCCGAACATTTAAAGATCCAACCGTTTCCTCATTATGTGTGCTGAAAAAACGTAAACAAATAGTGAATGTATGTTCGGTCCTTACTTACCTCGACTCAGAGTGTACCATCTGATGTCTCTGCAGTAACTGTCTATGGCTGAAAGTCTTTGTACATTTAGAGCACGCAAACCGGACCCCGTTGTTGTGATAAGACTCCTTGTGATACAACAGCGAGCTGGTGTGGTTGAAAGTTCGACTGCACAAATTGCATTTGAATTTTCCCCCGTTTTTTCCTTGCCGCACCCAGTTTCCAGCTCTGTTTCCGGTTGAGCTTTCCGCCAAAACTTGTACTTCTTGTTCTTCGGGGTTCTCATTTCCGTTTTCAGTCGGAGTCTCGTCTTTGTCTTCGCCTTTCTGGGGCTGCGGTAGATCCATCTTCTCAGGTGTATCCAGCTGAGAGTTAAAAATTTTCGTAAACAATGGTTGCGTCATTCTCTATAAAAAGCGACCCTGAGTCACTCTGATCACTATAGAGATAAAATCGGATGAAAGGTGTAGGAGCTAGAGCAGTGACCAGATTGACGGACTTCCCTCTTATTTCGATTCAAGGGACCATAGGAAATTTCAAAATTTCGAACGAAAACAATACTTTCTCAATAGAGAAGGTAAAAATACAAACCTCAGGGGCATGCTCAGCTAGAATATGGTCTTCTAGAAGTTTCTCCGAAGTGAACGGGGCGGTGCAAACGCCGCATAACGCTATTTTCGTCTCTGGCTCTTCACTTGATCTTGCCTCCTCGAACAGACTCACTATATCTGAAAATACCAAAAACATATACTCTTTATAACGAACAAACGCTACGGTCCCTTGACAAACCCAAACCCTAACAGTCGTTATAGAGAGAATGCGATTTTTCCACACCATGGCTAAGACCACTCCCTGGGAGAATTTATTCAGCTCAATCCCTGGTGTGTGTTCTATAGTCATGGGGAGCATTCCCAAGAGGAATTATCTTTGGTATCTGCTCAAGCTATGGTTATCGAAAGTTCCAGACCCACTTCGATGGGGACCTACAGTGTTCCACTATCCACTACCAAAGATAAATAAAAAACTCGACCCGATGGAGTTCGAACTCGTCAGTCACCAGTCCAATATTTAACCATTGGATGCTTCCCTGGGTAGACGCGATTACGTACTTGATAGTTTATGTTGCGTTACGGCTTGGTGGGCTCGCAGTTTGGTGTTGCTGGTAAATGTTTCAAAGCAGGTCGGCTCGCTGCACTCGAAACGCAGACCTTTGTGAGTTGCTCTGGAAAGAAATAAACACATTTATGGACAACTCAAAACATTTGCAAAAGGTCTAGGCTAGATAGCTTAGGCTGGATTTCACCACTTTAACGTGAAGACTATCGTGTACACGATAGCACTATCGTATCGATAAAAAATGTTAACGGCTTTCACCATGCACCGTTACCATTTCGTTAGCTTTCGAGTGGATTTTCCGTGCGTTAGCGAAAACGATAATTGTCATACCTGCGACTCATTTGGTGTAGTCTAATGTAGTCTAATCAACATTTTAACTTCTTTCTCCGAAAAAATAGGGGTTTTTTCATGTTTATTACCACTTTTAGATTGAAATTGTTGATATAAATTTGACGTAAACAAAGCAGGTGAATTCTATTGACACAACAAAACCTAACGAGAGGATGTCTGCTTTTTCGAATCGATAGCTATTCGAACGTTAAAAGGCACTATCGTGAGGTGGTGAAATCCAGCCTTAGGTTCTTAATTTGCTACCTCCCTTCGTTTATGTGTGTTTACGTTCTTTCTGCACACTTTATGAGGAAATGTTCTGAAATATAATACTTATGTCTTTTTAATGGCCAAAAATAACAGGCTGTGTTGTGAAATTACGGACAAATTTTTTGTTGACAAAAATCACTCGATTGTACAATCACAATAGGCCGTGAAAAAGACATATTATATTTCAGAACATTTAAATATTTAATAGTTTCCTCATAAAGTGTGCAGAAAAACGTAAAATAATTTGCGAATGTAAGTTCGGTCTTAAGGAATGACTGAAAGCCACCCCTACTGACGTACCTGTGTCGAACCCAACGTGGTCTATCTTTGAACGTGAGGCGACAAAAGTCACACATGAATCTATTGCTTCTCTTCCTGCGATAGAAGGTGCGACCCGGTGCCAGCGCCATAATAGGCTCAGCCTTTTCTCCATCCGGTGTCTGCAGGTGCCCGATTATCTCTGTCAACCAAATAACGGCACTTTAGCGCCTATACTGATGATTATATTTAGCTCAGTGGATTTAGCTACACAAGTTAAGGTCGACTACACGTACTTGGTTCGCAATGCTACGTACTTCAAGCCCTACTCCGAAGTTACAGGGCGAGTGATGTAAACCTGAGACTCTTTGTCGTGAGGTAGTGTTGTATTTTTGCATGAAATGGAGTAATAAGGCCACAGGAGCGGTTTTAAACAGTCAACTACCAGTCCACATGTTTTTTTGACAGATCGCGAAAACACAACAGTACCTCACGCGAAATATTTTTTTGTAACGTTTCGGACTAAAAATTGTATGATTTTATCGTCACATTTAGAAGAAAAGCTTGATAAATGTTTGTAATATTTACCGTCGCCATGTTCATTTTGACAATTTTTATTTCACTTACGGAAGTGGGTAATTGCAACACCATCTCTCTACTTTTTCTCCTGTAAAAGCTAAATATAGTGTCCTACTTTCACTCGTACGTTTCGCGTTCAAATAGCACACTATGTTTAGCTTTTAGAGTAGACACAACCAATACGATATTGCAATTACCAGTCTCCGGCGGCACTAATATGTAAACATTAGTTTTGTCGAATATTTACTTTCGCACAGTGGTTATGGTGGAGTTCGTCGAGAATGTATATACAGCCTTAAAGGTCATTTCTGAACATTTTTTAAGAACAGTGTTCAGTGTTCCTCTGATTCATCATTTATGGCCACTACGCACCTCCCACAGGGAATGGATTCTCCTCAGACTCGTTGGAGGGACCCTTGTCGTCTGCTGAGGGGGCAAACGCCTCCTCATGGGGGGAAAACTCTGATTCATCATCTATGGCTCCTTCTTCACGTAGGATGCGGTCCAGTTCCTTGCCAGCCACCGTCTCCATGAAACGCTGAGGCGGCTTTCGACGGCGGCGAAGGCGACGCCCACCTTCGTCGTCTCCTGAAAAAAAGACAGGTAACACGTACAGGCGAAAAAGACAAACATATGGGAGCAGAATGATTCTTCGTTCTGTTTTGGGGGAAACTAAATGTTCTGAAACTAAGGAATGAACTAACTAAGTATGTTGTGATTAGACGATCTAGTAATATTGGACTAATTATCCATGGACGAAAATCACTCGATAGTAAAATGGCAACAGAGCCTGACGTTGAAAATACATTTTATATTTCAGAATTAAATAGCTTACCCCCGTCTTCTTCGTCATCATCCTTGGAAGGCTCGTCAAGGTACTCAGCCTCCATGGGTGGCTCTGGCGGGGGTGGCGGAGGTTCTCCCCCCTCCACAGGTTTCACTTTGCGAGGTCGCCCTCTTTTCCGTTTGGGCTTGGCCAGTCCTTCCACTAGCAGCGTCAGCTCGTCGTCAGCCCCAAAGAACGGTTCATTTGGAAAAACTGAAGTAAACAAAACTTTTACTACAGCGGAAAAATTTAAGGAAACAGAATTCTGAAATGTAGCCAATTGCGAAACCTTTATCTTGCCGTTAAAAGTCGACTAAGTACGCTATCGACAGGATAGTAAAAGGAGACAAACTTTTCTTTTCGGGAGGATAACGCTATAGTGAACTTTCAGACGATACTACAGTAGACTCTAAGACCTGGTGAAACCCATCCTAACTGCTAGATTAACTAACACTTACTTTTAACCAGGATGTTGTTGCCACCAGTCACCTCATCGGTAACTAGTGATATCCTGGCGTTACCCTCCAAAGCTTCAGCAAGCTGTCTCTTCTCTCTCTGTAGAGCTTTCTGTAACTTGACCTCTTGCTCCCAAAGTTCTCGCAATCTCGCCTGCCCGTCCACAATAAGGTCAAAGAACTGGATGGTCGACGCCAGCTGGATGTGGCATCCTGGGCAAATTGTGCGGGGTAGTTTGGCATCGTCAGAAATCTGAAAGAAAGAATAGTCGAGTCTTCCCCAAGCTGCGGAAGGTCAGGTTACCATTTGGGATACCTACTTCTTTAATGGGAACGCTGCGTAAACAAACCTTGACGTATGGCGATAAGGTGCTTTGATTATAGAGGTAGAAACATGCTATCCCACCCTAAATTTCAAAACATAAATTAGGAATACCCCCAAGGACAAATACCCGATTTTTACAAAACTAACGAACTACAAGCTTTAACATTCCTATTTTCACAAAATTCCTGAACCTTTTCACAACATAAACAAATCTACAGCGATTTGATCACCGTAGTGATTCACAAGTCAAAGCCTGAATACTACTCGACTCACCTTAATGGGTAGGTAACGGTTTATTACCGATTTTAGGTCTGTTCCTCCTTCATTATCATATAAATAAATCCCTTCTGAATTATCCGTGCCGCAAAGACGACAAATTGTAGAATTATACAGGGGAAGCGAGGAGTATGTTTCCATTTTTGTGAGAAAAATATTCCAAGATGGCGAACAAGCGACCCGGTCAGTGCTGCTCCCATCCGAGTGCGGCCAATGTTGGAACTACAAATTTACGCGCCAAAATCCGTTGAGTTTTAAAAACTTTTAAAAGTTTTGGTTTTGCTAGTTTATTTTGAAATCTTCGGGGTAGTTTATTAAAGAAATCGATTTTAGTCATTTTTAGTGAAGGTTTTTATCTTTTACTGTTGGTTTTGTTACTTTTCTGCGTTTTAGCAGCCAAATCGCTTGTCGTAAGTACCTTCTTCAAAAGAATTTTAAGTTGCTCTGAGATAATTTTTTTGGAAACAGTATTTTTTTTTTAATAATAGGGGTCGGTACTCTCACCCACAGTTGAGATGAGCTACAGTCTAGGGTAGGTACTGGTGAAGTGTGAAGGCATATAGTTGTTAGAGCGCACAAAACAAAAGTCATAACGAGTCAGTCATACGGAAGCCGGCGGGAAGGACGGACGTTCTTTCGGCGGGCCACACTTTATCCGCGGTGTGCGACGATGTAGCGGACATAGTTATTTCAACATACCTACCTAGGTACATCGTAAATATAGGTCGTTAGTCAAAATGGGTGACATGCCTGAGATCAAAGTGAACAACAACAACTGCAGCGACAGTTCCTCTTACTCTCCGGGCATTCTGCGGAAGAGACGGAAGTCGCCGATCTGCGAAAAGTGAGACTCAATTTTTGTTTTTTGGGTGGTAGGTATAGGGATAGGATAGGACTAGGGCATAGGCGTATTTGCCAAATCTAGAGGTATACAGAGACGTATAGTGGAGCAGGCTGGAGCTTAATAAAGCAGGGGAAACTGGGGTATTTATTTTCTTTTTGATTGGATTGTAACAGTGATTTCTGTGACATTTCTTTCCAGCTATCTACTTCCTAACAAAATGATATCATTGCTTTCTCTAAAAGGGGTTAGGTAGCGGTACGTACCACTCGGTACCTATACCTGGTGAGATAGAAGAAACTAAACAAACTTTGCGCTCCCTTTGTTTGCCAAATACAAACAAAAAACAGATACCTAGGTATACCTGTTTATACCTATACCGACTTGCGGGATTCAGATCCTTGTGACTATTTATTGAGGGTTTACAGCTTTACTACTCCTACAGCATCCTCGAGTTCAGCATCAGTACGATGGGGACCTACAGTTTTAGGGGGTTTCAAACCACCACAGCATTTTACTTGACCAATGCCGAGCAGACAATATTTGATACTCTGAATTTCGCCTAGACCTAGCCCTAGTATATACTATTGTAAGCAAAGCCAATGCAGAGTGGAGCCTGTGTGCAAAGGTGGCACGTAGTGGGCTGTAAATTCGTCAAATGGACCATAAACTGTCGGTGTACAGCGGTATTGTGAGCCTCTCAGCCCTAGCTTCCTAGCTGTTTCACCGTTCACCAATTATATCACCCAGCTTGTGATTAGTGCGCAAGAGCCGACGTGCCGTTTAAGTCATTCAAACTCTCGCAAACAATTCCTATAGGTAGGTTAAACCACCATGCGTAGAGAATTGTTCTGCAGCAAGTAATCCCAGCCCTGATGTGTACCTGGCCATCACCGGCAGGGGGGAAACTCGACTGCCGAGCGTGATTCTGACTATATGAGTCCTGTGGGATATTCGAACCTGGGAACTCAGTCGTTCTAGACTAGCCTGTATACTTATAGAACCAGTTTGGTAAAGTCAATAAGGTTCTATGTCAGATATGCAGCCCACGCCCTATATGTACAGATGAGTTTAATTAAACATTTAATTGAAGCACTCAATCATTTCATAGAGAGTTGACGAGACAAGTCCAGACGGTAGGTATAGGATAGGTATCTCACGGGAGAAATACCAATAATGTATATAGATACCTACACGTAACGATATATACCACTAATGACAAGAAGGTGGTTATAAGTATATAGCAGTAATTTTTTCTCAGAGATTGCTACACTCTATGCACACCTGTCGTAAGGCTAAGCAAGCCATGGGTTTTCTAAGGCTGTGCTAAAGTTCTGACCTCTCACGCTAAGAAATCTGCAGTGTTATTCATTTTCTGAAACCTACATTACCTCCAATACAAATAGAAGTCAGTCAGGTGGCCCTATTACGCCCACTTAGGGCCAAAAAGTGTCCGTTGCCTTTGAGGAAGAGGAGCAGGTGTAGGTTTAAATAGCCACCATTTAAACCTGAGCCTCCGTTAAACAATAGGACCGGTTTTTGAGTTCGCCTGATCGCATCGGCATCGGCCTGATTCTTTTTCATCATCGCAGGCTTCAATTGTATTTAAATGGCGCATGCCGCGCAAAGGATTGAAAGATAAACCTCGATGCCATCGTCATCACCATTATGGAATATAGGTAAGTATATAGGTACCTAGTATAAGTATCAGAAAACTGCTGTGGGAAAGAGCCTTCCAAGGTAGGTATTGCGTAAGAGCTCGGGACTTCAGCACTGCCTTAGAAAAACCATGGCTTGCTGTGAGACTCCTGAAACAGTCCCTTCCAAAATATACCTACCTATTTCCATCTCAATTTGCATCGTGCATGTGAATTGAGGTTGCAAATTGAGGTTTAATTTTGTGGGAGAATCATCAGAAAGTTTTCGAGTAGTTATTCAGCTCGGTTGAATTTCATTAAATACGACTTTACCAAAATTTCAATGGCGACCGGTCTCAAGAGTGTCTCTATCGATTTCACCTCGCCCAGGGCTTTTCCCGGAGCTTTCGGTGTGACACATTTAACCACTCTCACTCTCAAACCACTACAGGAATTATTCATCATGCTCCCAGCTTCCCATACCCATCGTGTTAGTACACAGCGGGGACCTACAGTTTTACGCTGGTTCCGAACCACCACAGCCTCGATATACGTTTCACTTGAGGTCAAAGCCGATCAGAAAAAT
The DNA here is from genome assembly GCA_950004255.1 of Mesopsocus fuscifrons. Taxonomy (NCBI): domain Eukaryota; kingdom Metazoa; phylum Arthropoda; class Insecta; order Psocodea; family Mesopsocidae; genus Mesopsocus; species Mesopsocus fuscifrons. The sequence continues at coordinate 1,271,144 of OX465376.1, forward strand.
TTGGTAGGATCGGGATTGAACCGGTGTGACCCGGCTCTCTACCCATAAAACACAGAAGGATGAGCTTGAATATGTATAGGTAGGTAACACATATCCTACCTCGTTGGGCAGGTACCTAAGTAGGCCCTAAACTTGTAAGTTGGATGAAACGAAGTGTTTGCGATGGAGAAAACCTGTCTTTGCACAGCACACGCCATGTCCGAGGCTGGAAAACATTTCCCCGTGCAAATCTACATGATCATATATTAATGTTAGCTATGTCAGGAAGGTTGACGTAAAAAAAAATTCCTTCCCAAAGGATTTGAACTGTGGATGGACTTTCGCAGCGTTTTTAGGGATTCCTTCATGCACAATTCAGGAATACCTAGGTACTTCCAATTCCTTATAGGCTGAATCGTGATTGTGATCGTATAAGACGTAAAATTTCATCCAAAAGATTTTCTTCAATAACTCGTTAGGTAGGTACACCTTACACAGAAACAAAAATCAAAATACCCTTTTTCCCTTCCATATTTCACACTCTCTGTGGATTTTTACCAAAGGTATAAGATACCTACCTATACTCGAGTATATATAGGTTTTTATAGGTACCATAACTGGCGTATAGAAGGGTTGTCATTAAAAACACACTATACCTACATGAATAACCCACCGGTTCTTAAGTGGTTAAAGATGTATGGGCTAAAAACATTCTCCCCATAAAAGAAAACAAGTCTAGCTACCTATCGATAGTTTAAGCAGGTGGAAGCCTCATTATCGCGACCGTATTGCTTGGCAAATTAGCTGGTAGCATAAGGGCCCCTATATATCTAACACGGCATTCCTATCTCTCCGTTCATACACCCGTGTACGTACATTCCCGTCTTCACTTAAAACACGCATAGTTTTCGCGCTATTCTTCTCGATTTCAAACCAGCCTTTGATACCTCACACGCCATAATTTAAAATATCCAAAGACCTCAGTCGTGCTAGTCCTGAATTTTTAGAATCACTATAGACATAATAAGTTGATCGGTTGGTTATATTTTGATCGACTGATCAAGTTGGAGACCATGTAAGGAGTAGGGTGCAGTATACTTTACTACCTACTTGTCACATAAAGCATAAAACACTCCCGCGTGTGTGGTCAATCGAAACGCACGCACGAGCTCCGCGGACAATCCTTCATCGCTAAATGACAACCTGTTCTAATAATGTACCTGCCTGCTTAGGTACTTCATTAAAGTAGCAGTAGGAGCAGCAGGTATAATATATACTATCAATAGAGGGCACTGTGGCAGGCATAAGGTTCCTTAGTTCCAGTAAAGGTTTGCCTAGCTTGGTTTCTCCATGGTGAATTTTTGCCAGAAGATATGGGACACTTCATCGTGTATCTGAGAAAATCAATCCCTTGTGTACAGCTTCTAGGAGTAACTTCTACTTATTTACGACGGCATGACACTCTCTTTGATCTAATGATCAAATATTTGACCAGCGTCTATGAGAAAGACCACAGCCTTGTCACGTATGTGATGGCTGTCACTCAAACTATCACCCTGTGTTACCCCAACAAGGTTATACCACGGGCAGTTATCGCCAAAGCAAGTAGGCCAACCTGTCTCGAGCTCTTTGTCGCTTTGTCTCTTTCCCTCTTTGAAACGCCACTCGTGGCTCCTCATTTGAGGCAATTCACTGACTAACCGTCCGTCAAATGTCACCGGTGAATGGTGGCGCGGCTCTTTGCTGTGATTCATGAGTCAGGTTCGCCACTTCTTCACACAAGTTTGACACTTTCTCACACTTTTGGGACTATTATGGGTTTTCAAGGCTTATTCTTTTATCGTTAGTGTGGGGAACTGCAGTGTACCGTACCTACCTGTCACTTGTAGCTTTGTATCGCTGCGTTCAGGTATAGGTAAACCTTTCGATGCATTTTTTGCAATTACAACATTGCGAGCGGCGATTCATTTTCAAGGTTTACCCTTTGTTGGAAAGACACAAAATTTTGCCTATACCTAGCCCTAACAATGTTGTAGGTCGTCATCGAAGCAGATTTCCCGATTTTTCACTGGTTTTCGAGATACAGCACTATTCCCCTTAAAAAATTGAGGTATGCGATGCTAGCATTTGCAAAACAGTTGCAATAAAAGAAACCAGTGAGAAATTGGGAAATATGCTTCGATGACGACCTACAACATTGCATGTTAGGGCTAGGGACAGGCAAAATTTTGTGTCTTTCCAACCAAGGGTAAACCTTGAAAATGAATCGCCGCTCGCAAAAAATGCATCGTCAGGTTAAGCGGACCCTTAAGCTGATGATGCATTTTTGCCTCCCACGTAAGGTTGGCGTTGGGTTTTTAATTTTTTCCCTTGGTTGGTCTGAATTTCACCCATGCAGACGTCGCCCAAGTATTATTCTATAGGCAATACCAATGCAGATTTCCCAAATTCTTAGTAGTTTCCGATCTTTCATCTTTTTCCCTTCCAAAATTTATAGGTGGTCGTGTTTACGACACAGTTGAATTCGAAAAAACCACTGAGAAATTGGAAAATGCGTTTGCATTTGCTTTAGAAAACAACTATAGGGCTAGGACATGGACTTATTCCACTTTTCCCAGCCAAAACCGTAAACGAAACTGACGTCGAGACTGTCCAATCTTTGCGAAACAGCTCAAATGTCACTGGCTGGTCTGGCGGCCACTGGTTGTTTGACCGCGCGCACAGGAGGTCCACAACTCCTCAACATCTCCGCGCAGACTCCAGAATGACTTTCTGTCACTTGCAATCGGCAGTCTGTCATCAGAGTCAACCAACTGTGAACCACGATGCTATCTGCTTACTGCCGAGTGCGGAGCATTACCTTTGCTGAATACTGATTATCACACAAAACTCGTATGGGACAGTACGTAGATATACCCATGTAACGAAACTCGCCAAGACTTTGGTACCTGATAGGTACCTGATTCACGCAAATCGCTATATTAACAAGGTATAGGTATAGGTATTGTACCTTAATTCTATTAATTATGCAATAAGATTTTTACCCCAAAAATATCCAGTAAACCTGTGAGCGCGTCAATTTCTAACAAATAATCGACTTAGGTATCGTTTAGTTGTCGATATAATCGATATAATTGTTATACCTAAGTATAATTATAGCTAGTCGACCATGCATGGTCTTGTCAAACATCGAATGGTTAAAGGTCGGACGATAGTGGCAATTCAGGAGTTCGTCTTCCAGTGGGTGAGCTTTTTCCTCTATAGAAATGGAATAGTGAGGACTTGGTAGTTCTGTGCCTCCCTTAGACAGTAGGTCCCCATCAAAAGCATCTGATCAACAGTTGATTGCCCGGTCAGTGCTTCCACCCATAACCAAACAAGTCTCGCCTTACCCGATACAATGAAGGTTTAGCAATACCTACGGGATTACCAAACAACTATTGGTTTGATTAGCCGTCCATATGAGGAAAACACTCGATATTACCGCAGTGAAAAGGCTAGAGGTACTCCTTAACCTCAAAGTTCCCTCAACCTTACGTACCTTAACAGGCATGCGAAACACAGGTTTAAGAACCCTTATTGTCTCTTCTTCAGGCAACTACGAGGAGTTCCTAGAAAAACAAGAAGGTAGATCTCAGAGGATTTTTTTGGCAGTGATCACACACCATAAGCTAACTATAAGCGACACGCCTTTTGAAACCATCACAAACACTATGATAACTCAATCGAGGTTCATGTATACCTACCTATACAGGTTGTAGGTCGACCATCATTTATCATAAGGAGATATAAGACGCACGATTATCAAGATGTAAAAACAATCGAAAATGTATGCCGCCATATTGAAATATGTCATTTGTTTGACGTCGGCACATTAGAATAGGGCGCAGAAAGGCAGGTTCTCCTTTTTAGGATGAATCCAGCTGACCATCTTGGGAGAAGGAGAGCACGCCTCAGATGAACGTGTCGAGATATAGACCGTACCTTCGTACCAACTCCGTGAAATGCCCTCAACCAATAAAGGTCATACAAAAAAGGTATAGGTATTATTAAGCTGTCTGGTTGAAAATCGGACGGCAGACTCCATAGGTTATTGGTCAGTCTATGGAATTAAAGGGTCTACCAGTCGTGTTTGTTTACATTTTATGAGGATACGCACTGTTATGGATATTTGAATGTTCTGAAACATAATAGGTATTATGTCCAAATACGGCCAAAATCAACAGGCTCTGTGGTTAATTTCGGACAAATTTTTTGTTGATAAAAATCACTCGATTGTAAAATCACCACACAGTCTGTAATTTTTGCCGTTAAAAAGACATATCATATTTCAGAACATGTGAGTACCCAATGGTATCCTCATAAAATGAGTAGAAAAAAAACCTAAACGCCCTTAAGGGATGCCACAAAGCAGAGAAGGGGAGGCGCAATGCTTCGCCGAGCGGATAGGCGTCTTGTTTGGTAAAGGCGTAGAATCCAGGTTCAATACACGGCCTCTGAAAAATTTCCCTCTACCCAGTAGCATCTGTGCTAGTAGGTAGGTAGGAAAACCAGCACCTTGACTTGTTTTAATAATAAAAGTACAAAAGTAACAGCCATAAAAATGAGAAAGTACAAAGGTGAGGGATCTATATGCAAACGAAGGCGTTGCTCTGCATTAATTACCTATATTCCATCACGAGTCCTTAACATCGCTGGCTAGAGACTAAATCAAAGGAATCATATCGTGTGATAGCTTCAGGGTCTAGTTTTGATTACGTATAGGTACCAAACCTTTATTCACAGAAGGTGGGAAAACAAATGATAGGTACCACACCTTATCTCAAACTGCGGCTGCGGGCTACCTGTGGCACCTAGCGAAATAACGGTACCAACTGTTAGACATGACTACATTACATGCCTCTAACCGTAAGCTGAAGTTCTTTTGCAAATGTGATAAAAATGACGGAATACTCGTACTTCCTTCCCATGTGGGACCTAAACTGCACAGGAAGTAAGAAGATTATTTAACAATAAGGTAAGTGGCCCCACGTTGGGCGCCATTTGTAACTTTGAAAAGTGAGACGGCCCAAGCCATAGACTTTGTTCGATAGTGGTAACTAATTGCTGTAAGGTGTCTATAGTGCCTAAGGTAGGTAGGTACCTACTCATAACGTGAATTATGGCATGCTATACCGACGTTGGCACTTGAAGGATCATCTTCACAACAATAATCAATCAACCTGTACATCTCTAATCAATAGAAATCGTGCTAATAAATCACCACACTCGACTATTAAATCTCCACGTATGAAGCTCTGAACGAAAAATGTCTTACACAAAAATTCCTAGTTTTTTTCAGCTTAAGTTTCATTTAGCTAGATAGGTGCTACTGGCCTTAGGGGGAAGGGGGAATTTTCCCTTGCCCTTGAAGGGGCCAGTGCCCCCTGGGTACGCTTCTGGTGGATACCTACACAGCAACGGCCATTGTGCCAGAAGGAGCCCACTTACTAATTCTAATCAGGTTATTTGTAAGACATTACTTGCAGCGCGGCACGAAGTACCAAGTACCATTGCTTCAGATAAAGGCATGAAGTATTTTTAAGATGCAGTACCAGTCATCCCTCGACCTCATTCCTCCTCAGAATACAAAACTCTTTATCTTCAATCTTGTGGTTCTGGGCCCTGTATATGATGATACGATACTGACGCGGCAATTTTGCAAGTCTTTACCCTTGGAGGGCGTGAAGCAAGAGAACCCATGTAGGATCTAATATCCTTAACCAAGGAAATTATTTTCCAATGGCCATGTATACTAAAACGACAGCAAACAACGGAAGTATTGTGGTGTCCACGAATCGGCATTGACCTTTCATTTCTCCGACACGACCCTGAGTTCAAATCACGGTACCATGAATTTCATACCAAATATTCATTTGGCTTCAGCCAGCAATCAGTTTATTTCATTAACATCTGTGTCATCATGCAGGCTGTAAGCACCAATAGGTTGTATCACCGGACAGTAAGCAGCCCCACGTTGGGCGCCACTTGTAACTTCGGAGTCAAAGAAAATGCGCGCCAAATTTAAATATTACGTTAACTGCTCAGTTGTGTGATTCAACGTGATCGTCCCCCGTACTTACATCAGAACGCAATTATTTGTGTTTACAACATTTTCTAATCTTATCTCCAACTTGAATCATCCGATTCTATAAAAAAAACTTTTACCATTGTCTGAGTTCATTGAATAAGCTGGTATGGCACAGGAGAGACAAGTCAAACCAGTTAGCAATTACACTACAAATAAAAGACAGTCTGTGCGAGGCTCAGTCGATAAGAAATTGATTAATTATGTAATTGTCATGTAGGAGCATGGGGCCGAGTGCAATAAATGTCCATTTTAATTGAGAAATCTAGAAGTAGAATGTCGAACTATTCTATCGTTAGAAGCTTCTCAGAACCCCTTCACGACCTGCCTTTCCCAGACTGGTGAGACTTCTTTTGTTGGCTTGGACGAGAAGGGAGAATATTTATGATATTTAAGGCTCTGCTTAAGCTTTCGATGCATTTCTCCCACACATAAGGAATTACCTAACTATTAATTTTTCTGCAAGATAACTCACCAACTATAGACCCTGAAATTTGCCAAGACGTAGCCTTAATAATTATGTTTTATCTATACGTTAGAAAAACTATTGGATTCTAACCATAGAGAAACAAAACTATACATTATTCTAACTAGATAATCTGTCATCTGTCTCTATTATAAGACATTACAAACGCTATAGGTTTAGGACATGTCTAGGCTACGTCTCTCTCCAACAACCAACCAAGAGAGAAAAAAAACTTCTTCATCTATTGCTGTAGGAGAAACATAAACCGTTGTATTCAGAATGTAAATAAAGTGACGTCATGACCCAACATGGCTGCTTCTGTTATCCACTGTTATCATCTTATATCCTAAACCTCAAACTGCGCTCACAAACGGTTATGGGCCCAGACATTTCTTGTCAGAATTTTTTCTAAAAAGTTTTCGAACATGTCTGGCCCTAGTGCTTTCTTAAATGTGGACAGGTTACGTGGCAGTGAAAATTACGTCACGTGGTGTTTTGCCATGAGAATGATTCTCATCCACGAGGAACTACAAGATGTGCTAACTTGGCAGGAAGTGAAACCTGAAGATGTAACAAAAGACCAAAAAGCTTTGGCGAAAATTGCATTGACGGTAAACTCACATATCTACCCACACATCGCAAAATCGAAGACAGCACGGGAAGCATGGGACACCCTAGCCAACCTATACGCAAGTAAAAGTGATTTAGCGAGGAAAATTGGCCTGATGCGACGATTGTTTCACATTGATTACCAACAGTACGCCTCAATGGAACAATATTTGTTGGAATTCACGAACATTACGAATCAACTCGGCGAGATGGACGCAGGGCTCGACGACGAAATGTTAGCGATCATCATGCTAAGTGGTCTCCCCTCTAACATGGACCCCTTGGTGATGACGTTGGAGAACGCTGGCAAGAAGCTCACAACTGGAGATGTGAAGATGAAACTGCTGTCGGAAGCTTCACGGCGACAGAATGATACCGCTGCTGGACTTTTGACGAGCAAGACGAAGACGGTGAAGAAGAAGCCTATCACGTGTTTCCGTTGCCGCAAAACGGGACATATCAGCCGCTTCTGCACATCATCTGAGAGGACGCCTAGAAAAGAAGACGTCGGAAGGAACAAGATGAGTAATCCCAAGACTGGCGAAAATTCAAGGACCGGTGACTCTTTGCTCACTGCTGCTGTTACCTCTTTTGTTGACAATAATCAATGTTGGTACATAGATAGTGGTACTGCAAGGCACATGTCTGCAAATACGAATTATTTATCAGGGTCTGAACGTTCAATAAAAAATACTAAAATAGCTACTGCTGGAAATGAAAAATTGAACTGTAACTCAGTAGTAAATTTTGATGTGAATCTTACTACAGGTAGGAAGACGATTCGAGATGTGCAAATGGTAAATGGTCTCACTGTTAATTTACTGTCTGTAGGAAAGTTGGCGGACAGAGGGTACACTACTGTTTTCGAAAAGAATACTTGTTCGATTCTTGAGAATGGGCAGCTGGTTGCATCGGGAAGCCGGAAGCAGAGGGATGGTCTCTACACTCTTGATATGTTAGCTGATCATGACAAGCCTACTGCTGCTGACAAGACTCCCGGTCAACATGCTATGAAGGCGTCACAGAAGAAGGATGACTCCAAGCAGGTAGCAAGTACCGAAAAGAAGAAAAAGGTAACTAAGTTATCACAGGGTTTATGGCATAAGAGATTGGGCCATCTAAACCACAGATCGATGCGTCTTTTGAAAGACAAACTAGCTTATGGCATTGACTATGACGCTGAATCGTTTGAGCAATGCATTGCCTGTGTAGAAGGAAAAATGAGCCAGAAAACCTTTCCTCGTAGCAAAGGAAATCGTACCTCTGAAAAGCTAGAGCTTATACACAGTGATATTGTTGTTGTCAACACGCCTACGTTCGCTGGATCTAGGTATCTGCTCACATTTGTTGACGACTATTCACGGAAAGTGTTCGGTTATTTTATGAAAGAAAAATCCGAGACATTTGAGAAATTTCAGGAGTTCCAGACTTTGGTCGAGAATCAGACTGGCCTGAAAATCAAGACAATCAGGACGGACAACGGGGCAGAGTACACTTCGCGTACTTTTCAGAATTATCTGAAGAAGCATGGTATTCGGCACGAAACCTCAGCAGTATACTGTCCGGCTCAAAATGGTGTCGCGGAGCGTTTTCAACGGACAATCTTCGAACGTGCACGAAGCATGATGAAGGACGCTCATCTTGATGATAAGTATTGGGGTGAGGCTGCCAATACGGCAATTTATTTGATGAATCATTCACCCACAAAGAAACTACCGAATTCCACACCCGAAAGTACATGGCGTGATGGAGGTAAGTTTGATCTTTCTCACTTAAGAGTGTTCGGATGCAAAGCGTACAGCTACAGTCATATTCGTAAAAAGCTTGATGCTAAAGCAGAAAGTAAAATTTTCGTAGGGTATAGCGAAACCACGAAAGGATATCGCTTGCTCAATCCTGAGAATGGAAAAATAGAAATTGCTGCCATTAACAATGTAGTATTTTTCGAAGAGGAAGAGAAAGCACCTAGCAAGAAAAACGTTATGAACGTTGCTGACATGGTTGCTATTGAGTTGACAGGGGGCTCAAGCCCAAAACCTCGACAAAGAGAAGTACTGCAGGACCCACTTCAGGAAGAGGGGACTTCCAATACTCCCAGCCATCACTCTTCTCCTTCCCGCCGAACTGTTTCATCCGGAAAGAAACGTACGTCTGCTGGTACACACGACTTCACCACTTGCCACTTTTTCGACTGACCGACTGACCGACTGACACCACTTCATCTTCCGACGAAGACGAAGAAGCCGCAGGGGTTAGTATAGAAGAAGAAGTCGCGGGGGTTAGTATGGAAGAAGAAGCTGCAGGAAATATGGAAGCTGAGAACACCGAGAGTGATTATTTTCCCGAAGAAAATAGTTCAGAATCTGACACTGAAATGGTGGATAGGTCGCCTCATAAAACTAGAAGTGCATACCTTGTGACAGATAAAATAGCGCTGGCTGCTCAGCAAGCAGATATGGAACCTCAAACTTATGACGAAGCCCTGACTTGCCGGGAAAGGCAACATTGGAGGAAGGCTATCGTAGAAGAATTGGAGGCTCTTAAGAAAAACGACACGTGGAAAATTGTGGATTTACCACAGGGTAGATCTGCAATATCTTGTAAATGGGTGTTCAAGATTAAAAGGAACACTGATGGTGAAATAGTTAGATATAAAGCCAGGTTGGTAGCGAAAGGCTTCAAACAGCAGAAAGGTGTTGACTATACAGAAACCTATTCTCCTGTGGTACGGACCACAACTCTACGATTGCTACTAGCATTAGCCCAAACGCGCAACCTCGAAATTACTCACCTTGATGTGTGTACCGCTTATCTAGCTGCTGAAATTACCGATGAAATTTACATGGAAATACCTGAAGGCCACTTGCAACATGGTATTGACAGTACCCAGGTATGCAAACTAAACAAAGGACTCTACGGGCTTAAACAGAGTGCGAGAGCCTGGTATATGAAGATCAGCGATGAGCTGAGCAAGATGGGATTCAATCGGTTGGATCAGGAACCATGTGTGTTTGTCAAAGGAAATTCAATTTTGGCTCTATTTGTAGATGATTTGCTGTTGTTTACCAAAGATGAGAATGAGAAGGATAAAATCATGGAAAGATTGATGGCTACCTTCGAAATGAGGACGCTCGGAGAGGCGAAGCAAGTACTCGGTATGAGGATAACCCGAGACTTCAGTTCCATCTCTTTGGATCAAGCTCACTACATTTGCCAGATAATGGAAAGGTTCAATTTGAAAGATTGCAAGTCTGTAACTACCCCAATGGACCTGGGAAAACTTGCAGATGTACCTGAATCACCTCCAGTCGATCCAGGTACACCGTACAGAGAATTGTTAGGATCTCTACAGTGGCTGACTATGACACGGCCTGACATCGCCTTCGCAGTAAATCGATTGGCACAAGTCAAGGAACCTAGCCAAGCTCATTGGTCATCAGCCAAACGCATTGTCAAATATCTGAAAGGATCGTTATCAAAATGTCTACTCTATCAAGATGAGGACGAGCAGATCAACGGATACGTCGACGCTGATTTCGCAGGAAGTGATGACAGAAGATCTACAACCGGATTTGTCATAATGGTAGGAAACTGTCCCATCGCATGGGAGTCGCGGAAACAGCGCACCGTAGCCTTATCAACCTTCGAAGCTGAATACATGGGTTACACTGATATTGTTAAAGAAGTTGTATTTATTCAAAGTCTCATGAAGAGTCTGACCAATGAGGCGAATACTGCGGTGATATTCACAGACAGCCAGTCAGCAGAGAAGCTGGCGGAGAACCCAATGCTCACGAAGCGTAGTAAGCACATTGATGTAAAATACCACTACGTCCGCGAAAAAGTGGCAAGTGGTGAAGTCGTGCTCCAGTACTTGCCCAGTGAGAAAATGTTAGCTGACTTTTTAACTAAACCTCTGGCCGCCAGCAAATTCGAATATTGCGTAAAAGAAACTGGCATCGTTTAATCATTTATTTGTTTCTCTATTAATATTTTGTTTTATTTCACAGGAATACAAAAAATAGAGGGGATTTGTAGGAGAAACATAAACCGTTGTATTCAGAATGTAAATAAAGTGACGTCATGACCCAACATGGCTGCTTCTGTTATCCACTGTTATCATCTTATATCCTAAACCTCAAACTGCGCTCACAATTGCAGTGTTATTGTTACGGGTGGCAGAATTGCATCACCAGCTAAAGCACAGGCTTAAATGGAAGCCCACGTCTGTGCGATATCTCAGGCCTCACATGTAAACATGGATAGAAAAGTGAAGAAGCCTCGGTTGCCGGTGGTGGTTGTGCGCCCGTGTTTGCCGCTTCCCGCGGGTATTTAGACCTTCATTGCCTTGCTAATTTATTAATGAGGCAGTGGTGAAGAGACTGATGAAGAAAGATTGACAGCCCGCTGAGAGTCCGCGCCGGTCCTCGTCATTAGAAGGTAGGCACAAAAACAACGACCTATAATAGAATAGACCGCTCACTGGCAGCCATTGTGCGTACCAATTTGAAGGAAAGGCGGCCATGACACTTGGCGGCAAGGAATGCGCGCGATCCATAAGTTTGAATTAAGTTCTCTTATTTTTTATAGTTTGAGTGTTTGAATGGAACTACCTACCTATGCTAAAATATCAGGCTTTTTACTTCTGTGATTTTGGATCTGCTGTCAACTACAAAGATATGCGTATAGCGATCTTCGTACTACCCACCCTAGAGGCATAGGTAATCTATGTGAGAGTTCCTGGTCGCCTCGACCAATTTTTGTCCGACCTCTGTTTTGGAGAAGGGCCGTTTTTCTGCTCTTACTTATGGAAATTAATACAGGAGTGCCAAAGCTGCCGACTTATCAATTGGCCCTTAAGAGGACTCATTAACAAACCTTCATGATTGATGTAGGCCGTCAGGTAGGACTTCATCGAATTTTACTGAATTGGTAGGTAGGTAGGTAAGTAACCTGTTTGCCTAGTTTAAACTGCAATAAGCCTATAACTACTTAGGTGTACAATAGCTGCCCTACGCAGGAGTACCTACCTATCTACGTGTACCTTACCTATTCTAACAAGAGAAAGGGACAAAAAATTGTTAAAATATATAAACCACCAAACAAATGTATCTAGGTAGGTGAATATATGAACGTGAACAAAATCCTCCAGTTCCAGATTCCTTCTGACTACAGGTCTTCGCTTGGGGGACGGTTTCCTCAAGTGAGGTGGGAAGTTGAATACAGACGGAACGGCTCCTTCCATCACGTAGTGGTATCCATTTTGCTCCCTTATCGTACCCGCTTTGAAATGTTCGGAACAAAGGCGAGATCTCTCTGTCGGGCTCCAATTGTCGCGTCGCATTGCCACAACCCATTTTTTTCGTAAGTCATCGTCTTTAGGAAACCTGGGCAAAGCATACACAAATAAATATACTGTAGCTATGTTAAACTACACCCTTCCTTCAGGATTAGTGCTAGGTCTGGTAGGATGCGTTAGGTAGGTAGGTAAGTATGTTGAACGTACCCAAAACAACTTTCTCCAGGTACACAGGTAGGATACCTACTTACCTCAGCACCTGGCATTTCACTTGAAATACCAGTGCATCGTATCATTGTAGGTAGGTAAGTAGGTACTAAGTACCTACACAAGCTATTTACTTCCCACCTGTGGCCAAATAATTCGGTATAAAATACGGCAAACGTTGCCACTGGGGTGTGTACAGGTATGACGTTTTCTTGTCGACTATGACTCTAACACTTGTTTTAAACGTTTTGTTTTATGTTAATCACTTTGTTTAAGTTACTTACTTGTGAAAAGATACACTGGAGCCCTTTTTTTGACGCTGCACACAGGATATTGCGGCACAAGTAGACGGCATCTTACATGTGAAATAACATCCTTCGCCAAAACAAGCCGGCATCTAATATGGCGGACGCATAGTTCACAGTTTGTCCGTGGTAAGCACTGCTTGGCGCTAGTGTCTATGTCCGCAAGCGGTCTATTCTATTCTAGGTCGTTGCACAAAAACCTTTCGAGGTCATGGTACCGTTGCACTAAGCGATACGATACGATATAGGTGCGATATCTCGATACTAAGCGATACGATATCTCGATAGTTATGGTGCCACGTGGACAATGGTTATAAACAAACCCATCCAACAATACCATAGACTGCCATAGAGAAATACACCATGGAAACGTATAGAGTTTCGATATTTATCAATCGATAATTGCGACAAGATGGTGGTGCATACCTACCGGTATCTACTACATTATGTATTCGCTCAAATAACGCCCAATTAACGCCAAATTCCAACAATATATTTTGCCACACGAGGGCGTATTCAGTCGAGTTGGAATTCCAGAATCGGGATGGCATCCCTTCAAAACTGTCATCCCTCTGCAACGACGATGCGTCCGGGGATGATAACTCGCCAGAAAGGCCGTTCAAAACGCATCGATTTTCTCTTAAGGGTCCGCTATACCTGACGGTGCATTTTTTGCCGCCCATAAGATTAACATTGCGAGCGGCGATTCATTTTCAAGGTTTACCCTTGGTTGGAAAGACACAAAATTTTGCCTGTACCTAGCCCTAACAATGTTCTAGGGAGTGTTCGAAGCAGATTTCCCATTTTTACTTTCTCGCCCGTATGTAATACATGGGCTGAGAAAGTTATGTCTTCGTGCAAAATTTCGATTTTGAGATTTTGGGTTTCCCATGATCCTGGAGGTCCCCCGAGTCCAAAAAAGTGGTTTTTAAAAAATGTCCGTCCGACGTACGTACGTACGTCAGTCTGTCGCGCAACTGGACGTCACACCGTTCGTCCGATTTTGCTCAAATTCGGTATGTAGGTACCTAATGTAAATATCTGGACATGTTTTTTGATAAATTTTGATAACTCAAAAATTGCGCCTGCTATGGTCAAAAAAAGGCAAAAAATCGTGTTTTTTGACAGTTAAGAAGGGCTGGAAGCTACGTATATCAAGTTGGAACCTTTAAAATTTGCGAAAGTGTTTTTGAATAGATGCTTTTAGGTCTTTTACAATCACTTGGAGGTGGGCCAATAACTTGGCCCAGTTTTGGCCCAAACGCGTTGGTCGTCACTCCGGTAGCACTATTCGATCGATTTCAATAAAAATTGGTAGGGAGGTGTACTTTAACTTAGTTTCATGTTTTACCGAACGAAATTTATCCAACATAATAATTATGGCCAATATTGGCATTATCGTAGGAAAATGTTCCAAAAATGGAAATCACGTTTTTGATTGGTTCAGACGGATTTTCAACAACCCTAATCGACAGATTTCCTTGAAAATTGGTGAAAGTGGTCTCAGATAGATGCTTCAAAGTCTTTTTCAATAGATTTTCAATTACTTGAAAATTAAGGCCGTGACATGGAAAATAGAAAACACGTACTTTGCGCGTCGAACGACACTTCACCATTTGACGGATATGTTTGAAATCCGGTGAGTAGGTGCCTAAAATTATTGTCCAGTGTATGGCAAAATATTTTTTAGAAAAAGTTAAAATTTTGGTCCAAAAAAAATAAATTACGTAAAAAAAAAATCAAAATTTTCGATACCGCTGGCGTAAAAATTGCGAGAAAGTCTAGTGCGACCATTGTCGGACCCTTTATTTTTACTGGTTTTTGAGATACAGCACTTTTCTTGAGGTATGCTATGCTAGCATTTGCAAAACAGTTGCATTAAAAGAAACCAGTGAGAAATTGGGAAATCTGCTTCGAACACTCCCTAGAACATTGTCAGGGCTAGGTACATGCAAAATTTTGTGTCTTTCCAACCAAGGGTAAACCTTGGAAATGAATCGCCGCTCGCAATGTTAATCTTATGGGCGGCAAAAAATGCAACGTCAGGTATAGCGTCCTCTTAACCGAGTGTGGTGGGACGCAGCCTTAGTAGTAGTAGACGTTTAAATCACTTTACGCATCTACCCAAACCAGCCTTTGACTTTTGTTTAGCTTTAAATCATAGAAATGAGTGCCTAGCTCTGTGTCTGTGAGGAATCACTCATCACGAGAACGGTAGTAAAATTTGTGACGTACAAACGCAAAGACTTTTTTCCTCTTTTGCCGTTTAGGTCTTCGTACCAAAACGCAGAGCCAAATAAAAGTCCACCATCTATAATCTATACTACATTATAGTCTTTCCTATGGGATTCTAAAAAAAAAAAAAAAAAAAACTGCAACATTGCAGCAACATTCATCGGTGTATTCTAGCAAGAATATTTTTGTTGCTTGTGTCTCTGAACTTGGCCCCTGCTAATTAGCGTTTAGAACTCGGAGGCGCGAGTAGGCGAGTAGGTAGGTACAATAGCTGCCTTAATGGCAAATGGATGGGCACGAAGAGCGAAGTGCACGATGGGTCGCGGCCATTGTCATTGTCAATTAAGGTATTTTCCCACTAGACACGGCGGACCGTGGTAAATGTGCCTAGGTACCTAGGTAGATATTATATAGGTGCTTTAATGAAGTGGAAGAGCTAATCCACAAGGTGTGTTCTTCTCTCTTAACGCCCAAGAAACACCCGATTAAGGCGAAATGGGAGTACCTAGTGGTGTTTAATTATTTGTGGTTACGTGAACCAAAAAAAAAAGCACTTTATCCAACATTTTATCACATAAACCGAGAAACCTCTTTATATTGAAATAAAAACATCGCAAATCCTTAGGATTATTCTGAGTATAGATGCTTCAGCAGGTGTATTTCCTTTCTCGAACGCCAGCAAACCCACCCAACTAACACCTTCAAAATTTATTGTAAGAAGAACTGTTCTCCGTATATTGCATCATGGCGTGCCTTATCTTCTTACAAAAAATTTTGAAGGTGTTACTTGGGTGGGTTTGCTGGCGTTCGAGAAAGGGAATACACCTACAGGTACTATTACCTAAGTCGCGGATACCCTCTTGGGTACTTAAGTACCAGAAACCTACCTTTCTCGGTAAAACACTTATTATATTGAACTAAATGACGATAGTGCCTTACAGGCACAGTAATTAATAGAGTCCCTTGTCAGATTTCCTAATAAGAATATAGTACCTACCTAGGATATAGGCACCCACTCCAAAAGTAGCAGCGGTAATCACAGGGTTTCAAGTATTCAACCTGTTCGGTACTTGGGTATAAGTACAACACGCATGAACGGCACGTGCGATCACGCAAAGGTTTCACATCTATCACAACTGTGTTAAGGGCGTCTATGCAGTCGTGCTTATTGTTAACGTTTTTTTCAGCACAATTTATGAGGAAACTACTGGACATTTAAATGTTCTGAAATATAATATGTCTTTTTAACGTCATAAATTAAGAGGCTATGTTGTGATTTCACGATTGGTGGCCTTTGAGCTGGCCTGCTGAAGACCTAAAATTTTTCCTGTATATAAGAGATCAACCTGCTAAAAAAAAAACCTAGCTAAGCGGTCTATAGGTCAGACGGCCACCCAATTTGTCTTCTCCTCATTTTGCCATCGGCGCAATATATCAATACGTATTTAAAGCACTGAAAGGTGCTGTCAGTGCAACCAGTGTGGTCCTGGGGTGATGAATAGAAACTCCTTTAGGGGCACTAAAACCGTGTCCAATTTCCTAGGAGGTGGTTCACCAAGTTAATTTGCGAAACTTAATCCATAATCCCTATGTTGCGCTTACGTTAGTAACCAGAGAGAGCTCTTTTGAGACGATTGTTCAATTACTGGTCAACATTTCGTTGAGTGACGTCTTCAATTTTTCACTCAGGAACGATTTTATGAACCTGCTGGTGTTGCTATAGGTTCTAGACAGGTATTTTATTTTATGGGTGTGATGTAGGTACGGTAAGGTTGGGGAGGCACATTGTCAGGAGTGCAGATAGGGGAGTGACACTGTCAGGTGGAGAGGAATCACACTGTCGGGTCGAGGTGAGTCACACTACTTTTAGGTGGAGGAGAGTCACACTACGAGACGAGTATGTCAGATGGAGGAGAGTCACACTATGTCAGGTGGAGGGGTAATCAAGTCACACTAACTGTCAGTTGGAGAGGAATCACACTATCGGTTAATTGGAGGGGAGTCACACTGTCCGGTGGAGGAGAGTCACACTGTCCAATGGAGCAGGGAGTCACACTATATGTCAGATGGAGGGGGAGTGACAGCATGTCAGATGGAGGGGGAGTGACAGTATAGATGGAGGGGGAGTGACAGTATGTCAGATGGAGGGGGAGTGACAGTATGTCAGATGGAGGGGGAATGACAGTATATCAGATGGAGGGGGAGTGACAGTATGTCAGATGGAGGGGGAGTGACAGTATGTCAGATGGAGGGGGAGTGACAGTATAGATGGAGGGGGAGTGACAGTATAGATGGAGGGGGAGTGACAGTATGTCAGATGGAGGGGGAGTGACAGTATGTCAGATGGAGGGGGAGCGACACTATGTCAGATGGAGGGGGAGTGACACCATGTCAGGTGGAGGAGGAGTGACACTATGTCAGGAGGAGGGAGTCATACTGTCGGGTGGAGGAGAGTCGAGCACACTATCACTTGGGGGAATCACACAGTCAGTTGGAGTCACACTATCAGTTATCACTTATCACACCTCTGTCTGTGCTACCTCCAATAAGTGACGGTGAGGGAGCTGCTTCCCAGCGGATGTCACATACAGCACTGTCATTATGTCTAGGCACGTCGTACCTAATGTTTTTGTGCCTAGCTAGGTAGCTTGGTTATTGCCATACCTACTCATCTTACCACGTTCCCTTTCAAGTATCTCACCAGTGATGATTTATTGATAACTACCTAACATATATACAAAAATTAACTGGGTCTAAGCCGCTCCTTTCCTACATAACTACCTATTACGTTCTATTCTACCTACTTACAAAAAATACACATCTCAGGAATCTTCTGTCCAGGCTGGTTATGCATGGCTATAAAGTATTTGTAACCAAATAAGGGCACAACGCACTAAAGAAATCAAGTCAGCTATGTCAATTTGGTTATCAGCACCGCTGGGCAATCGGGCAGGTAGTGACACTGACACTGGATAACAGGCGCCAGATGGCGTTTGAAATTAAATCCTGGACCCTCCGGGCTGGCAAGCCTTCGCCATGCCATTCCATATCTGTTTCCAAATACAATATCATAGCTCCAATCTATAGAGGAAAGTTATTTATAAAGTATGGCTTGTGGATTGAGGTCCTGGGTTCGAATCCCCCGGTACAAATAATTTTCTGTTGGTCACCAAATATTCACTTGGCTTCTTCCAACAACCAGAGTGTCTTCAGGTCAAGGGTGCGGGCATAAAGCACCAATATGACCTTGGACCCTCAAATTAAGTATAGTGATACATTTTTTTATTTATTTTGGCTTGGAGCAATGGCAGACCCTACCCTAGACTAGACTATTCATATAAACGGTGTCGTACGAATATTGGGTAGTTTGAAGTGAAGGCTAGGGCTTCCCAAGTCGGCTTAACATAATGCTGAGTAAGCCAGTAAGCACTTAAGTACTATTCATCCGCAGTGATTTAACTTCCTGCGTTTTGAGAATTTTTAGGGAAAGATGGCACAGAGTGTATAGGAGTGACTTTTTTTACTCAATATCTGCTGTTTTATTTGCCAGAATGTGCTATAGTTACCTTATATGTCCACTGTCACTGTAAATGATTGGACTGACCCTATACCATGGTCATAATAACAATAACTACTAAAGGTACAACAAAACGTCAAGCGCACGTGTACCCATGCATCCCTCAATTACCTCTCATACCTAACCTATAGGTACCTAACCTATAATCTAACTTTTCATACCGAACCTATATAATAGATACCTGCGAACCTGGTAATTTACATCTATGGTAGACGTCTCGTTAAATGACGTTGGGATGCCCTCCTACCACGACCTGGCGTGTGCAAAAAATTGCTGACGTATACCTAACCTGTAAACCTAGAGGTACCTTCGTACCTACCTATAGTTACACTGTTAATGAACGGCTATGAAGTATGATGCCGGCATTCCAAACTTCAGATGTTCAGATCAAGGCTGTGAGTTGTGTTGAGAGCAAGTGTTTGTCTAGGAGTACCTGCCTTTGTTCTCATGGCTTCTTCCCACCTAGCGTGAGTTCATTTTGAATTGTTTTGTATATTTTTGGGTAGACTATTGATTTTTTTTGGGCTGTGTGAGGAACGCTTGTGATTTTCGGTTTAACTAGGCAATTCTGTATAAAGCCGTTCTGCATGGTGCAGATGCCAAGTGCCAACCCATGGGTTGGCACTTGGCATCCCCGGAAGTATATTGTTATTGCGGAGGGATATCAGTTTATTTTTGGATTACACCTCAGGGCTGTGAAAGCAAGAGGACCCATGCAGAGGGATTTAATCCTGACATCTTGAGATTTTTCCCTGTGAACGCCACTTCCAACTCTTATAGGTAGGGGATAGGGGAAGATACATAAATAACCAAGATTTAAATAATGAACCATATGCATTGGTTGGAGACGCTGTTGCGCCTAACTTAAAGCGAACTTAGCTCTAACTTAAAGCGAACAAATAGCAAAATCATGAAATTGCAGTGAAAAAAAAACAACAGAGTATATCGAGGTTGTGGTGGTTCGGAGTCCATCTAAAACTGTAGGTCCGTATCGTGTACTAAAATGATGGCTGGGGAGCTGGTATTTGGTAGTGCTGCCAGCTGAACACGACGTATGATTCTTGCAATGGTTGCTAGGCCTTCACCCCCTCTTCTTCTGTTTCAGTCTTCTGGCAGAGGCGTTGGAGGAGGAGAGCCTGGGGGTTCCCTCGGCCCCCAGCTCCCGGCGCGGTTCCTCCTTGGTCTCCCTATCCGCCCTGCAGAGGCGGAAGTACAGCTTCCCCGCCGCCATGCCGGGCGGACTGCTGGGCGTAGAGGGGGGCGGGATGGGCGGCGCGAGGCGGCGGCTCAGCAATGTGTCTGACGCTGTTACCAGAAAGCTGTCCAACACCATCGGCTGGAGGATTCCTCAGGTTAGCATCCAGTTTTATGAAGATCGAAAGCTGCCCACATATACGAAGCATTCTCTAGAATAGCCGGCTTACAATGGAAACTCAGGGATGTCTAGGCACCCACACAAAAATTGCCATTCTTTCCCGCATTAACTTTGGAATGATGTATCAAGTAACATTTTTCAGGTGTATAGCTTTATGTAAGTAATAGTTTTACCCTTTCTATCCACTGATTTAAGTTTGTTTCAGGTGCCTTGCCAAGAGATCGTACAGATCGGACGCTCCCTCTGCAGCCAATATATTCGTAGTAGACTGAAGCGGTCAGGGTTCCTCAACAAGAAGTGCGGGCTACAGAGGCTAAGGAGTGCCGTCAGCCTTTCTGGAGGAGTTGTCTTCAGGTAAAAAATTAACACTTAATAAGTTTCGACTGTCTACGGAAGAATACTATGAACTGCAACAGAAATATGGGCAAAATCAGCCCAGAACTCCACCATCTCACCCTTGGAAGAGAGTTACGACATCCACTGTGCTAAAAAAAAAAATAACTTAAATAAAAGTCCACCAGCTATCGATGATAAGGACACTATCAGCACTAAGGCACCAACGTTTCGGGAAGATAACGCTATAGTGAACTTTTAAAGGACACTATAGCAGACTTTGAAATCTATCTTAAGGGTCCGCTATACCTGACGGTGCATTTTTTGCCGCCCATAAGATTAACATTGCGAGCGGCGATTCATTTTCAAGGTTTACCCTTGGTTGGAAAGACACAAAATGTTGCCTGTACCTAGCCCTAACAATGTTCTAGGGAGTGTTCGAAGCAGATTTCCCATTTTTTTACTCGTTTTCGATATACAGCACTTTTCTTGAGGTATGCGATGCTAGCATTTGCAAAACAGTTGCAATAAAAGAAACCAGTGAGAAATTGGGAAATCTGCTTCGAACACTCCCTAGAACATTGTTAGGGCTAGGTACAGGCAAAATTTTGTGTCTTTCCAACCAAGGGTAAACCTTGAAAATGAATCGCCGCTCGCAATGTTAATCTTATGGGCGGCAAAAAATGCATCGTCAGGTATAGCGTCCTCTCAAGTATACTTATTGATTGGCAGGGAGGTGTACCCAGAGCTGATTGGACTGGGCGCGGAGCTGGAACGTCAGCACCCTAAGCTATACTGCAACGTGGCGCGGCAAGCTAGCTCAGCACCGGGGGGACGCCTTACAAGCGATAAAGAGGCCGGGGCTGTGCTCACTGCGGTCTCAAGGGAGCTTCTCAAACAGGTATAGCAGGTTTCCGAAAATTGCGGAAAGCAACGGTGGTCTAAGTAGCCGCTTTGTGAAGGCAGCGCACAGCAAGCCATTGGTTTTATAAGGCTGTGCGAAAGTTTTGGGCTCTCACGCAACCTGAAGTCACCCCTTCAGTCAACTTACGATACCTTGGAAAGCTCTGGACCCAGAACTCGGCTACCCAGCACTAGGCCCTGGAGGTGTATTCCCTTTCTCGAACGCCAGCAAACCCACCCAACTAACACATTCAAAATTTATTGTAAGAAGAACTGTTCTCAGTATATTGCATCATGGCGTCCCTTATCTTCTTACAATAAATTTTGAAGGTGTTAGTTGGGTGGGTTTGCTGGCGTTCGAGAAAGGGAATACCACTGCTGGCCCTTTTAGCACCTATCAATACAGGAAATTTCTGTTGTACTCAGGACATGAGCTGGGGGAAAGTAGTCTCACTCTACGCTGTGGCTGGGGGACTTGCAGTAGACTGTGTTCGACAGGGACACTACGACTACCTGGCGTCCATTGTGGAGGCTATGGAGGAAATACTGGAGGACGAGCTCGCACACTGGATCCAGGACAAAGGTGGCTGGGTCAGTATTAAACCTAGATCAACAACGGTTCGATCACGACCCTGCCAAAGTTTTTCTCACAGGCATTCACCTCATTCAAGTGAAACGTATATCGATACTATGGTGGTTCGGAACCCACCTCTACTCTAATGTATACGCCCCTTATGTTTCAGTCGTCACTGGCAGTTCTCGTTAAGCCTCCTACCACGCCGTGGCCATGGCAACGAGTCTCCATGTTAGCAGCTTGTATCACAGTCATCACGCTTTGTGTTATTTTCATATTCAGGATGCTTCTATAGCCTATGCTTATCACAGGGTAAAAACACCCCATCATAGTTCGTACAAAAATAACCCGACAATAACGTGAAGCCTTCCTACCGACAAAAAACTGTTTGTTGACGTATTTTCAGGCCGAACTTACATTCACTATTTGTTTACGTTTTTTTTCACCTTTTACGGGACAATTATTGGATATTAAAATGTTCTGAAATATAATATCTGTACGATTGTAGTAGTTGTAGTCAAATTATTTACTGACAAAAATCACTCGATCCTAAAATCGTAGCAAAGGCAGTTAATTTCTGACGATTAAAGACATTTTATATTTCAGAACATTTAAATATTCAAAGAAGCCATAGTAAATTACGTTCAGAACAATTCCAATATTTCCTACTGAAAATAGACAACGAAAAATATAAAACACCATGTTTCATTAGAAATCGAGACCTATGTATTTTGCCTACTGTGTAGGCGTACGATGATATTGTAATGTGAATGTACTTGTATAACCAAGTACAAAATAAAACTACTTCATTTTAAGCTCCGGTTCTTTTGTTCCCATTTCAATCCTCTTTGGTGCCGTTTTTTCTTCTTCCCATTTTATATAGAAATATCTTTTCCAGGTCAGATTGAATGATTTTTGTCAAAACATTTTATATTTCAGAATATTTAAATATCCAACGGTTTGCTCAAAAAATGGAGGAAAAAAAAATCATTCTGCTGCCACTTGTTTCGCTTGACAGACAAAGGGCTATCGGAAATGATATTATAAGACGATATACTTAGTAAAAAACGTAAATATTTCGATATATTATCTCCCCAAAGGAATCCGAGGTGTTTCAGGTGGAAGGCGGGACAAGCAAAATTAGACAAGATACACAGTACAAGACAAAAGATACAAAAACAAACCTTTCAAACGTGACTTATCCAGTTTTACTCCAAAACCCATGCTCAGAGAGCAATGGATAATGGCTTAAAGTAAATACTCACGCATGAAAAATTAGGATTTATACCTGGCTGTTTTCGAACGAGAGTCAAGAGTGAGTTTTGTTTACATTTTCATTACCTTGCCTACTCTAGTGGTATTTTAATTAAACGGAAGTCTCTCTTTATAACGACCGAGAGGGTTTCAGTAGCGTTCGTTCGTTATAGAGAGAGACATCCAAAAACTACAGGATTATTTTGTTCCGGACCAACAAATGATTTATTACCCTCCAGAACAAGTGATGTCTCCTAATCCTGCTTCACAGGAAACTGTTCGTTATTTGTGTTTTAGTCAACATAAACAGTATTGTAAATCAACTAAAAACCTTGAAAAATTCAGTCTCGACTCAACGTTCAAAAAATAACCACCATCTTAGGCCTATACCACAAAGCCCAAGCTTGTGATTTTTTAAAGATAATCCACAGAAATCGGATAGTGTGATATAGGCCTAAGACGTTTTGAAAGCTTGAAGCGCACGGAAGGGGTCTTAGAACTTTTCTTCTTCGAGGCCGTGTTTGAAGAACATCATGACGGGGACCTGGCCGCCGTCAATGTCACGGTACTCCATCAGGCCGACCATACCTTCGATCTCCATGGATTCTCCAGTGAAGAACTGGAGTTCCTTGAACCTCCCGAGGATGTCCTTCATCACCTTGTTCATGTTGGTTTTGAAGATGTCCACCTGGTCTGGGCTTTTCTCTTGAAGTTTTTCAACTAGTCTGAAAGGAAAATTAATGTTCAGAAAAATTCTTCAAGGAAAAACTAGGTTGTAATGTTTATTTTTGGACCAGTCAGCTGATAGTACCTTTCATGTTCATAGATAGCCGGGCATTCACCTCTGCTATGTTCAGCGAAATGTAAATCAAGGCTGTGGTGGTTCAAAACCCACCTTAAACTGTCTTAACTGAGACTTACTTCTTCATGTAGTCTTTTAGATAGGCCGTGTAGGATTTTTTATCCCCGAAGGCGTAGGTCTCACATAGCCTGTGATTCAGAACGATGTCAACTCCTGATTCGACAGAAGCGTCGGTACCTTCGTCTGCTTCTTCCGCTGATGGGTTCGCTCCGTCCAGCTGGACATCATCTAGCTTTCTTGAAACCAGCTGCAAACATAACCACGATTAAGTTTAAGTGAAATGTACAGCGAGACTATGGTGGTTCAGAACCTACCTTAAACTGAACGTCTCATCGTGTACTAACACAATGAATAACTCATTTCAAGATAAGTAGGGCAGCATCTGTAATCGGTACCACGTATGCGAAATCACTCTATCAATCACAGTATTTACCAGTAAAAACTAAACAACAAGAAATTTGACAAAGGTTTCACGTACCTTCCCGTATACTTCATAAAGTACTTCGTCTACCAACTTCATTTTATAGCTGTCGGAGAACATCTCATCCCCTAAAACCAAAATTTACAAAATATCAACAAATTACAAATTAGAGTGAAAATACGAAAACCACAAGCCATTCCTAGGATTTAACACACCACAAAGAAGTTAGAAGTAACCAAAAAACAAAGAAATTCCCAATACTATACGAAATAACTGAAAAATAAAACTTCGATGACGTATAAACAACCTAACCTAAAAACATATTAATATCACGAAAAAATCGGTAAAATCTCAAAATGGACTTGTTTCAGTGGATAATAAAAATAATTAGTTTTCTAGATAGTTACTTACCGGTAAAAATATCTTTATAAATCCTCATTTTATCGGATTCGGGGAGATATTTTTCAGAAAATATCAATACGTCCGCTCAACACGGGAGAGCGAACTAGAAGGAGACTTTCGGGGCCCTGTATGTTGTCGTTCATCAAAAAATAAAAAATCTCAGTTTTAATATCTTTTGATTGGATATTTAAATAAATAATAATGATTTTTATCTATAAAAAATTAATAAAAATAAGATACTATAGAATTAATTGTCAGGTTATGCCTTTTTGTGTAAAAAATCTTTGTGTTTTCAAATGATGTTGAAATTTTTACAAGTTTTTTTTAAGACCATCTATGTACAATAGACACAACTAGATATTTAAAAAATTGTTAAAATTATTTATAAATGTTTTTGAATAAGAAAAAATAAATAAAAATTATACTGAAAAACTATATTCTACTTTTCCCTCTCTAACCTCTGGACAATTCAAATCAATCTCCCGCCAAAATTTACAAAATCTTGAGAAGGCCCTAAAAAATTC
This sequence comes from Mesopsocus fuscifrons, assembly GCA_950004255.1. NCBI lineage: Eukaryota > Metazoa > Arthropoda > Insecta > Psocodea > Mesopsocidae > Mesopsocus > Mesopsocus fuscifrons. The sequence continues at coordinate 1,296,596 of OX465376.1, forward strand.
TATCCGGATGTAAACAAACAATATATTGAGTGGGAGGTGAATGTAAATTTTTTCCAAATTGTGGAAAATAACTAATAAAGTGTTGAAATTACTGTTTACAGTTAAAATGAACTATTCTCACGACTCTTAGTGAACAATTCTTAATATTGTTTCTCGAAATTTCCGATAATTTTGATCCGGAATGTTGTGGTTATCGGTTCTACGTTTTGAAGCTTATTTGATGATTTATTAGTGTTTATTGATGATCTAGAGCTATAAATGGTTATCTAAGTTGCATTCAATGCCATATATCATAGTGCGGGGCAACCTAGCTTCATACGGTCATCGTCACCCGTTCCGTGTCCTTGTATCGGGTTTAAAAGGTAAATACCGTCATCAGTTTACTTTGGCCAATGGTCTAATTTTATGATTTTACGGCGTAGCAGGTATTGCTGTTATGCGAGTTCTAGGTCACTGCGTAGTAAACTACGAGTTGGTGAAGGCTGAGTAGACCCAGATAAAATCTAGACAGGTGGGGATTAGATCCTCTTACTTCTTAACTAAGACTTAGATGTGTTCCAGCCATCGATATCGAGCAGCTGAAGCAGTTTCCTTGTGGTGGGTACAGCGACGAGTCTACCATTGTCTATCTTCAGCACCCTTGCACCATTCTGACAGCTCTAGAGGTTCTGGGGTACCGAGTCATCGCTTCTTCGTCAACTGCCGTGAAGCAGGACTATAACGAGTATATGTGGACTATGAGAAAAGAATTCTTTGAGCCTGAGCCTGATATTGACGCCACAACTGAGGAACCTGTTTCTTAGTCAGGTAAATAACACCCGATGGTTCTTTTCGTAAGGTGGCACAGTGGATAAGTCGTTCTGTTTGAGATGACGTAGTAGCTAGGTTCGAATACGATCGATGAAAAATTTACCTAAGAAAACCAGTGTCAGTGTACAAAAGTATCGATTACCAACTGCTGAAGTGGCAATTAGCTTCAGATTTAGTGAATGTCTGAGGCGTCAGCTTTGATAAAATCGCTCCCTCATGTTCAGCAGTCACGGAAGGTGTGACCCTGACCCTGTGACCCGTCTCGCAACCAAACTTGACCCTTCGTGGCCCTTTGCATTGCCAGCAGTGCTGATCCAATCTCTACTACGAGTTTTTAAATGATTCCAGTACGTGCGTGCAATGTTTTGCGAGTATGTCCTGTTGCTGTCACCAAGCAACATTGCTCGACTGCCAACGGAAACTAAAGCTGAACACGACTAACCAGCAGTAAAACTCACAGTTCAGCTTTCAGTTGCATTTGAGTGCTACGTCCTTAAAGGCCAATACGATCAAGTGATTCTGGGAAAAAAAAATTGACAAAAATTTCTCGTGCATAAAATCACAATATAACCATTTTTTACTTTCTGACGTTTAAAAGACACAATACATGACATTTCAGAAATTTCATATATTCAACTGACCTCAAAATATGGCAGAAAAAACATAAACAAGCATGATTGTGTGGTCGCCCTTAAACGAGTAGGCTTGTTTGTTGATGTAGTGATAATGAGGAAGCCCTATAGTGCTTGAACGTCAGTGTGTGTCGAAACATCACCGCGCCATGTCGTACTATTCTAACGAGGGAATTATTCTTGCAGAAAGCATAATGGAGTCGACGCGTTTTTACTACGTGGTGGTTAAGGGCTCACTCCACGCCAGCGACTCTCAAGTCTTCGGGTTAGAAGAAGCTGAAGTCGTGGCCCTGAAGAAACGCTGTGCAGTCCAAGATTCGGTCCTCAACGGTCAGCTAGTGAAAGAACCACCGGTGACAATCATCAATCATTTGTCTGAGCTGGGGTATCGAGTGCTGTGCTGCTCTGGAGAGGCGGAGTGCACGTGGACCCTTGCGAGAGAAGTCTAGAGACTAGGAGGTTTTCTAGTAGTGGACATTTCCCCATGTGAATCCTAGTGGAATTATTTAAGACTGCGGTTGTTACCCTCTATAGAGAAATCTAGAAGCAAGACTGGGAGGTTTTCTAGTAGTGGACATTGCCCCATGTGAATTCTAGTGAAATTTTATAAGACTGTAGTGATTTTACCCGCTCTGAAGAAGTCTAGAAGTAAGACTGCGTGATTTTCTAGTAGTGGACATTACCCCACGTGAATCTGTGAGTATCAAAGACTGTAGTGTTTTTTCTAGAAAAGTCTTCTAGAAGCAAGACTGCTTACTTAGGTAATGTTCTAGTTGTTGACAGTGCACCATGTGATTCCCAGATCAGTCAGACCAATCTATTCGTTTGTTTACGTTTCTTACTGACATCTTCTGAAGAAACTTTTAGGTTTTTGTTGTGTTCTGGTGTATTATATTTCATAACAACAAAAAGTCCAACTGATCCCTCCCAAAGGCATTATTAGGAAACGTAAACGAGTGGTCTATTCAAGCCTATGCTACTTTGCAGTGACTACCTACCAGACTACGAAGAAGTATTGATGACGTATTCTTCCAAAAGCAGAGAACATAAAAATCCAGAGGAAATTTGGGAATGCCCCATGTGGTGGTGACAGGCCACACCGGCCGACCAGAGACGAAAGTCTTCGGTCTGCCTCAAAAGGAAATGGCAGGCATCGCGGGGATGCTTCATCCCTACGGGGGGCGAATCGGACAGGACGGACAAATGTTCCAGAACCAGGTCACGCAGGTTAGCTACAAACAAATTACTTATATGTATAATGTGGAATACATTATTCTCCCTAAAACGACCGTCATTCTCTATAACGACAATGAATCAGGGTTGAATGTCGTTATAAACTGTATGTATATTAATTGCGGTAGTCATTCCCTATAACGACCTGGTACTGAGGTCGTTTTGAAACTGATCGTCGTATGTTTCAACTACTTAGATTCTGATAATTTGAGAACAAAACAAAATCCGAAATATTCATAGAAAATTTGTTTTGAAAAATTATTAACAATTTTGAACAATTTCTAAAACACTCCCTTTAAACGTTTGCTAGAACGATGTTTACAGATTGATGGAACAGATTCAAACAAACGATCTGGTTATCTTTTAGGTAATGGAAGTTCTCAACATGTCTCTCAACTATCACGTAGTAGCTTGTACTGCCTACGGAGAACAAAACGCGCTGCTTTGGACTCTGTACAGACCTTTCGCCCCACGAGGATTCTAGAAGGAAAAGGTAACCATTTTATCCCAGTTCGTAGTCCGACTGAATGAATACACCTTTTGTTTACACTTCCATTTCTTTAAGGCGGAATACACCCATTTGGTTCGCAATGCTACGTACTTCAAGCCCTACTCCGAAGTTACAGGGCGAGTGAAAAGTGTTTATTGGGGGATGTAAACCTGAGACTCTTTGTCGTGAGGTAGTGTTGTATTTTTGCATGAAATGGAGTAATAAGCCCACAGGAGCGGTTTTAAACAGTCAACTACCAGTCCACATGTTTTTTTGATAGATCGCGAAAACACAACACTACCTCACGCGAAATATTTTTTTGTAACGTTTCGGACTAAAACAGTATGATTTTATTGTCACATTTAGTAGAAAAGCTTGATAAATATTTGTAATATTTACCGCCGCCATGTTACATGTTGACAATTTTTATTGCACTTACGGAAGTGGGTAATTTCAACACCATTTCTCTACTTTTTCTCCTGTAAAAGCTAAACATAGTGTCCTACTTTCACTCGTTGGTTTCGCGTTCGAATAGCACACTATGTTTAGCTTTTAGAGTAGACACAACCATTACGAGATTGCAATTACCAGTCTCCGGCTGTACTAAAATGTAAACATTAGTTTTGTCGAATATTTACTTTCGCACAGTGGTTTTGGTGGAGTTCGTCGAGAATGTATGGTGGCCCTTAAGACACTGTTATGAAATATATATGTCTTTCTAACGGCAGAAATTTACTGGCCATGTGATTTTACGATCGACAGTAAAAAATTTGTCCAAAATTACTCGATCGATAGCCAGTTAATTTTAGTCGTTAAAAACACGCAAATTTTTCATTATAATGAGTATTTATTGGCGATTGAGATTAACCGTGCGAGGTCTGGTGGGCAAACAATGAACTACTGACTTTGGGAGATCTGCATGTGACGTCACACGTTTATCGCCAAATTGGCGATTGAGATTAACCGTGCGAGGTCTGGTGGGCAAACAATGAACTACTGACTTTGGGATGTGACGTCACACGTTTACAGTTAATCTCAATCGCCAATAAACAATTCTGAATCCACTTTATTACTTGGCTTAAATCTGACTTACCTTTTATAGATGTCTTGCGAGCACTGCAGCCAGCCGTCCAGTGTGTGCCAAACATTGGATGAACTTGACTTCGAGCGTGGAATATGGCATGCTGGTAAGTAAGAGTTGTTGGTGCGTGCATAGGCCTCCTCTAAAAGCTAAATATAGAGTGCTGTTCACACCAGAAAAACATGGCTGCAAATAGCGCACTATGTTTAGCTTTGACTGGAGAACGAATATTATCGAACGATAAAAATGGAGGTGCATTACCGAATACAATAGTTTAGTAAACAAATAAGCCAGGGATTTTCCCTGTTCCTGTTTCCGACCATTTTTTGTAGACACCGTTCTATTTAAATATTCTGAAATATACTATGTCTTTTGAACGTCGAAAATTAATAAGGCTATCATAATTTTACGATCGAGTGATTTTTTTAGTACAATATTATATTTCAGAACAGTGTCCTCAGAAAATTGGGGGAAAATTAGTCTGCTGCCACGTGTATCTTATGGTGGGGAAAAAATGACACTTCTTTTATTTCTAGCCCTCTATAACGACATGCAGCGGGTGCGGCAGCTTCTCGACAAAGGAGTGAGCGTGAACGTTACGGACCATGGCGGCTACACGGCTCTGCACTACGCGGCACGTGCGGGGCATCTCGACATGTGCCGTGCTCTGCTGGCAGCAGGCGCCGATGTTAATGCTGTTACCCGTGCAGGCCAGGCCACAGCACTGCACAGGTGTGTACTACGGTACGGTACCGCTGCTCCAAAAGCTAAACATAGTGTGCTATTTGAACTAGGAAACAAAAGACTGCGACACTATGTTAAGGGTCCGCTATACCTGACGGTGCATTTTTGGCCGCCCATAAGATTAACATTGCGAGCGGCGATTCATTTTCTAGGTTTACTCTTGGTTGGAAAGGCACAAAATTTTGCCTGTACCTAGCCCTAACAATGTTCTAGGGAGTGTTCGAAGCAGATTTCCCATTTTATTACTGGTTTTCGAGATACAGCAATTTTCTTGAGGTATGCGATGCTAGCATTTGCAAAACAGTTGCAATAAAAGAAACCAGTGAGAAATTGGGAAATCTGCTTCGAACACTCCCTAGAATATTTTTAGGGCTAGGTACATGCAAAATTTTGTGTCTTTCCAACCAAGGGTAAACCTTGAAAATGAATCGCCGCTCGCAATGTTAATCTTATGGGCGGCAAAAAATGCATCGTCAGGTATAGCGTCCTCTTAAGCTTTCACTGAAGAACGAATTCCAACAAATGGTGTAATAACCGTACTAAATACAGTATGTAGTCGAGAGGGGACCCACCCAGCAACTACACCATTTCAAGAATCACCGTCCTAACCTGAAAGGGGACATCCCCAGTCAGAAAAACTTCGATATGATCGGGATTGAACCGGTGTGACCCTTTTTGTTGGCATGATTTGGTTTTGGATTATAGGGCTGCTGCTGTGGGGAAGGAGGGGGTGGTGAACTTGCTGCTGGAGAAAGGGGCTAACCCCCACACGGTCGATGCGGACGGGAAAACTCTTCTGCACAGATCGGTGGAGAGCGGAGTCGCCAGCCTCACGAAGAGTATAGCCTCCAGGTTCCCGGAACTGCTGCAAGCTAGAGATAACCATGGAAACACACCAGCTACGGCAGCCATCTTGGATCCAGAACACTCTTAATGCTAGAAACGCAAATGGCAGCTGAGCGCTATTTAATGGCATCTTTGAGAGCGATAATCGTGTTTGTTTACGTTTTTTTGTGCGCACTTTATGAGGAAACTACTGGATATTTAAACGTTCTGAAATATAATATCTTTTTAACGTCATATATTATGAGGCTATGTGGTGGGCAATTTTTTGTTGACAAAAAGAACTCGATCGTAAAATCATAATATAATGTAGGTATGACTTTAAAAAGCATATTATATTTCAGAGCATGTAAATATCCAATAGTTTCCTCATAAAGTGTGCATAAAACAAGCGGTACGACACGGTCGGACAAAACTTTACCTGCTTATTTGCGAGATTCCTAGAAATAAACCCTTGGTTAAATGATTGGAGACGGAAAAACTTTTTGACGAAAGGAATGGCCCTAGAATGTTCCCCCGAGTACTTAGAGACCCCACACGACGTACTTCGGCAACCACCCAAAACTACCCCCTAAAATGAGGTGAGATAGTTGGGGAAGCTCGGAAAAACTTTTTGACAAAATAAATTGCCTCAGAACGTTTCCCCGAGCATTTTGATACCCCACACAACGTACTTTGGAAAGTAACCAACACTCCCCCCAAAAGGGGGGGAGGGGTGGCGAAAAAACATTTTGACCAAATAAATTGTCTCAGAACGATGTCCCGATCATTTTGAGCCCATACAACCCATATTTCGCAAACCACTCAAATCTACCCCCCTTAGGGGGTGGGGTGCTTAGATACGTTCAGAAAAACTTTTAGACACAAAAAATTGGTTCACAGCGTTCCCCCGAACAGTTTGAGACCCCATAAGCCGCACTTTAAAAGTCACTCAAAATTACCCCCCCCCTGGGGGGGGGGGGGGGGTTGGAGATAAGTCATATACCATTTGAGACGACTATGGTGGTTGTCACGTGTCCTATCCAGAACTACTCGTATACCACAAACCACTGAATCCTCTGATTTCACCCTTTTACAGGTCCAGGGGGGACTTCCCCCCTTCCAGGGAGTTATGCGGGGGTAGTGGGTGGTATCATTGGATTCGTAATTATTTGTTCTATAATTGGCTAAAATTTGATCAAAATCGTTAGAGCCATTTTCGAGCAAATATTTTTTTTCTACTTTTTGGGGGAGTTTTGGGGGGGTAACCCCCCATAATTTTAAAGGGGGGAAACTGGGCTTCCGGATTCTGATTTCTTCCAATTTTAGAAAGGTCACTACCGATTTTGAAGAAAATCGGTTGAAAAGTGTGCCGTCCAGGTCAATGCCACATACATAGCTAGCTACATACATACATACATACGTACTGACACGGAGTACCTGACCTCTTCTAAAAATTCCTGTGGGCAAACTTTTCGTTGGAGGAAGAAAGTGCGATTATTTTCACATTCCGAAGGAATGGACGTTTCCGAAATGTATATGAAAGTTTCAGTCGCTTTTGTGGTTTGGGAGCAATGACTGTTCAAAGTTGAGGTTTGCCGAAAATTGGCCCGCACGAATACAATACTTTACCTTACGTATACTCCGTATACAGGTAAAGTAAAAAAGTAAGCAAATACCTACGATTGCGTGGTCGCTCTTAACTAACTTAAACTAATGAAAGCCAGGATTTGAGCTACCTGCAAATCCTTAGTAGCTAAGTACCAACCCTTTATGGTTTTATTATGCAATAAAATAGGTAGCTCGTAAGTAGGAACGATTTTTATTGTAACCTCCACTGCTGTAAGTCTACATCAATCTTGGATGAGAGTACCTAAAGTTCTCAGAAAAACGCAGGTTTTCCAGAATTATTTTTTGTTTACAACAAGAAGTAAGACATAAGAAGAAGGACTCACAATGATCTAAAAGAGTTTAGCAACGACAATTCCCATTTGTGTAGTCTGTCCACCCCTGGATATCACTGACGTCACTCTCATCCAATAGTGAGGTGGACGGTAGCTTTGCATGAATTTTGTTTTATTATTTCTGTACGTGATAAACATAGGCAGGTATAAGAGGGAAGATTTTTTTTTTTTTTTTTTTTTTTTTTTTTTTTTCGAAATTAAGTTAATGTAGGTACCTACCTACCTAGTCTATATTGCCTTTGGTATCGATGCTAATAGCTAGATATTTAGCACATGGAAACAGATGAAAGTATGTTCTTCTGTTTTTAGATCACAGTTACTTTTTTATAGCACCTGCTTCTGCATCATATTCATAATAATTGTACTAATACCAATTTATTTTACCTTCGCTCAGAGTTCTAAGCACTTCAAAAATAATTAAGTGAAATCACGATGTACAATGTACATTTATGTTGTAAAGGTATACGGAAATAATTAAAAGGCATTGCATACCTCTTTTATATAAAATTTTCCTAGCCATTTTACAGCTCGGCCATTGCCTCTTATGGATAGCCTGGTGTAATTATAGATGTCAGCAGGCAGAGTCATCCCAGTGCTTTGGTAGCAAGAGTATTTCAAATTCGATTCAATTATTAAATAACAAAAATACTTTTCCGTTCGAAAAATAGCGGGAAAGCAGGGCCCGAAAAGAACGGGCCCCAAAAAATGGCGCTATTTTCATTTTTTTAATTCTGCCCATTACGTCAATACGTTCTTAGACCTACACTCACTTATTAGTAGTCTTGGCTTGTTCTAGTTGAGGCAGGAAAACAGCGTCCTAAATAATATGGTGTATTGGACAGCCATTTGACGTCCTAGGTTTCTCTAAAAGCTAAACATAGTGAGCTATTGGCAGTCATGTTTCTTTCTTACACTTCACTTACGAAGGTGGCATTAACGATTTCACCTAGGTACCTATTTAGGCTTTTAAGTAAACACAATCATTTCCGAATGTTTGGTGATCCAACGTTTGCCAGTAGTACCTACCTAAATGTTTCGAAAAAATATGAACGGGAACAGGAAGGACACTTGCGATAATTAGTAACATTCTAATTTGTAAAAACTAACAGTTCTACATTACAAGTGTCTAAACTAATGCATGACAGTATGACACACCAAGAAATCAAATCGTCACATCAAGGTACGAACCGGTAAAACAACACTGGTTCAAGATTCAACAATAGGTATCGCTAGGTAACAGGAAATAACTAGAAGGAACGAATTAATGGCCATAATGACCACTGACCACCTTGCCAGCCTTTCATTGGCTACACTGCACTGTGCGCTGTAGCACGAAGGGGAAAACTATTCTCGGAATGCCTCCCTTCAAAGTGGCCATTAAGGGTCCGCTATACCTGACGGTGCATTTTTTGCCGCCCATAAGATTAACATTGCGAGCGGCGATTCATTTTCAAGGTTTACCCTTGCTTGGAAAGACACAAAATTTTGCCTGTACCTAGCCCTAACAATGTTCTAGGGAGTGTTCGAAGCAGATTTCCCATTTTTTTACTGGTTTTCGAGATACAGCACTTTTCTTGCGGTATGCGATGCTAGCATTTGCAAAACAGTTGCAATAAAAGAAACCAGTGAGAAATTGGGAAATCTGCTTCGAACACGACCTAGAACATTGTTAGGGCTAGGTACAGGCAAAATTTTGTGTCTTTCCAACCAAGGGTAAACCTTGAAAATGAATCGCCGCTCGCAACGTTAATCTTATGGGCGGCAAAAAATGCATCGTCAGGTATAGCGTCCTCTTAATTGGTTCCTTCGACAATATACAGATACCTGACTACCCTAACTTACAACACTTGACTACACTACAGCCGTTGAGTGATTGTGAGCAAAAAATCGGCCGAAAAAAGGCCTGGACAGAATTTTCAGCATTTTACTCCAAACAGGGTAGGAAAATGCGTTGGAGAAGCTGGTGCAGTTTCCGACCCAGTTAAGAAAAATTCGAGACACAAAGCCTTTTTTTACCGATCGCGCCCAAATCACAGTAGCCAGACAGGTATCTTTTATAAGGGGAATCCTAACACTGATGCCATAGGTTGGTAGGGGAGATTGTTGTACCTTGGGACAAGCAGAATAACTCATCCAACTTTTAAATTTTTAACGCGTCTTGGCGCCAAATCGTCTCCTGACACAACAAGGAACCGCCATATTTGTTTTCGTTGTTACTGGATCAGTCGTTTTCAGGTAATTTCAAAAATCTGTTTTTTGGGGTATCCGAGTAAATATTTTATTATTATAACGTACTGTAGAACTCTTTTAGTTGTTGTAAATTGAATGTAACTGGTTATTGCAAGACTTGCCATGACCAATCTTGTGCCAAACTTGACACGGCAATCAGTTAGTTGCCTTCCGAACGTCCTACGGAAAACTCGCCAATAGTTTTCCGTGATCTCAAAACGTTACTTTCTATACTTGTACTTTTATATACTGCTAAACTGTTTTACTACTTTTGTGTTATAAGACAATTTTACCCTCCACATCTACGGTCTTCGGGGCGCCCCGCGTCTGCACGTCTGCTGCACCACGCCGGTAAGTCTTAAAGCACAACTCCCCAAATACGTCTCTTTTTCTAGTAACAAAAAATTTAGCTGAAAAGATGGTTATTGCCACTAATTTCAGCAGTATCAAAACACAGCTCGAATCAACAGGTTTGGGGCCATGACCACCCTGGTAACTCGCCCAAAAGGCGGGGGAACACGTGTCTAGAGCTAAGTTATGGAACAAGATAATGTAAGATACATAATAGATGGAATAATGGATTAACATATGTAAATAACCATATAAGTAGTAAGGGGGGCGGTTGGGCCAGACACCCCAGTGGCGCCATCTTGGGTAGGTGCGGACCTAGCAGAACTAACTTAGATACCACGTGGTTCAGAGGTCATTGACCCCTCCTAGTCAGACCAAAAAGCCTCAACCTACTACCCCTATCTCACCCCCTGCTACCCTTTACCACCCCCACCCCTCACCCAAATATCTACTTAACAATTTAATAACTTAACGACTTAACAACGTAATAATTTAAAAAACGTAACATCATAAAAAGGGAAAAATTTCTCCCACATCCGTGTGCGATCTCGTGTTCATACGATTACTAGTCCTACATCTTATCCACTACTCTGGAAAACCAGATATTAAACGCATTGTATAAATACTCCTATAAGAACTGCACATGCCGACCTTGAACGTTCGAGTACTAAGTAGCCATCTCAGCGAGGCTGGCGTCACCTTGCACAGGAGAATGGCAATGTACGCAACCTTTCACAGAAAGACCTGCAATATATCCCCAAACCAGGGCCGGATTAGCCATATGACCAGGTGTGTGCATGGACACCCTATTTTGGTCGCAGGGGCGCCATGTGAAGGCAAAAATAAATAAAATAATTGTGATTTCTTGAAATAAATTAATTATATTTCGTTGTTTATAATTCTGCGGAGTAATCAAACACTTAAAACTTTTCCCGCGCTTGTGGAATAGCGAGTTGCGGCATTTGAGACTTCATATTTCCAAATTATCAATCACCGAAAAACCAAGTAATGTCAACAACTTCTTGTCATGGATGAAGATGGGGAGCTTCGAAGATGTGTACCCGAACGTGGAGATTTTACTTCGAATTTACAAATCTCTGCCAGTGGCGAACTACTCAGCGGAAAGGAGCTTTTCGGCGTTAGCGCGAATAAAGAATCATTTCCGAACTGCACTGGGGGAAGCCAAACTGTCGGGGCTAGCGCTTCTCTCGATCCAAAGTGAATTCACAAAAAAAGTTTCGTTTGACAGTGCTATTCTCAAATTCACCCATTCCAAATCAAGAATAAAGGGTCCGACAACAGTCGCACTTAACTTTCTCGCCCCGTATGATTTTTTTTTTTTTGGGGGAGGGGGGGGGGATTTTTTTGATATTTTTTTGCGGGCGTAATTTTTAAGCAATCCAAAATCGGTTGAAATTGACCCAAGAGCATCTATCTGAGATCACTCCTACCAAGTTTCATGGCTGTCATTCTATTACTGTAGTCCCAAATGCGTTCCGACCATTCAAAAACGTGGTTTCTCATTCTCAACTCATTTTCAACACTTTTTTGACAAAAACGGCCGTAATTTTCAAGATAACAAAATTCTGTTCGACAAATGTTTAAGTTACTTACTTTTAAACAAATGTACCGAATTTCATGACAATCGGTAAATATATGTGAATGGCCCCGAAAGGATCGAACTTTGGTCCAGAACGGCCGTAATTTTCAACCAATTAAATTTTAGTTGGAAATGACCTCGAAGCATCTACTTGTCAACACACTTACCAATTTTCAGTGTTATAGATTGAAAAGTGTACCGTCGGCGCTTGTCCGACTAACCAAAAACACGATTTTTTAATTATTTTGGCGGTTTTTTGACAATAGCGGCCGCAATTTTTGACCAATCAAAAAATCCTTGAAAATGTGTCTCGGCAGTAATTTTAGACAGGTCCATACCAAATTTCATCAAAATCGGAAGAACGGTATAGGCGCTAGAGCACTGCACGGACTGACGGACGGACGGACAGACTTTTTCCAGAAACCACTTTTTTGGACTCAGGGGACCCCCAGGATCATGGGAAACCCAAAATCTCAATTTCGAAATTTTGCACGAAAACAATACTTTCTCGCCATATATGGCTAGCGAGAAAGTAAAAAAGAGTTTTTCCGTTTAAGAAAAAAGGACGAACTTTAGTGCATTGACTGAATAGATGGTAGGTATGTGGAACCAATTTAATACCTTTTTTCCTTCAACAATACCTACCCTTCCAAGTTAGGGTGCAGGCTTGTATTGAATGCAGGAGGGAAGGGGGGGGGGGGGGGGCGCCAAAACGGAGATTGGTTTACCCTAGAAAAAATTCTTAATCCGGCCCTGCCCCAAACTGTACCTCATTCTTCATGGGAAGCATCAAATACATCGAATTTGGGATGCCCCTGCTTTGAACATGGATACAATGACTGCATCGAATATGATAAGAAAAAATGAGTGACCTTATAGCGAACAAGCTCTCTCTTTAGCGAGCAAATTAACATGTCGGTTGGCATGTGTCCCACACTTTTTCTTTCTACATAATCTCTAGACTTAGGTACGCATACCTTAAACCTTAAACTTTATTTCTGTGTCCCTGAGTATATTTGTGCACTACTTCTCAGGCAAACCACCAGGGACGCTACGGTACTGTGCCAATTTTCCTACTATTTCCGTGGAAGATGGGCACATTCGCATCCAGACCCTAGTAGGGAGAAAAATTGCTTCCGGTCGAGGCTAATTAGGCAACGGCTAATAAGGGCACATCTACGCTACGAAGGCAACAGATAAGGGCGCTTATCGGCCCTAGTTTTAACTGCTCATGTATATCACTAACAGTAGGTACTATGCTCGCTCTACTTTTAAGTGCTCATGTATGTCACTAACAGTAGGTACTATGCTCGCTCTACTTTTAAGTGCTCATGTATGTCACTAACAGTAGGTGCTATGCCTCGGTCCTAGTTTTAACTGCTCATGTATATCACTAACAGTAGGTACTATGCCTATACTTTCTTACCGTAGGTCGCCATGAACTGCAAGTGTGTCAGAAAACATTTCTGTCAACATTAGGGATCAAAGAGTGGAGTGTTCGGTACTGGACCGGAAACGAAACAACAGACGGAATACCCGCAAGCCAGGAATCCAGGAAAGGACGAAACGCTAAATTGAAAGGTAGAGAAAGTGTGGAATGTTTCTTGAAGAGTTTACCAAAACTTCCGTCTCACTACTGCCGTAGCTCAACATCTCGGCTCTACCTCGAACCAATTTTTAGCAATTTGTCTTGTTTGTACAAATTGTACGTCGATAGTTGTACACCCGATCAGGTTGTGTCGCTGTCCTTTTTTAAAGCGATTTTCAAAGAACAAAATCTAGGACTTTTTAAGCCAAAAAAAGATGCCTGCGATATTTGTACAAGCCACGAAGCAGGCAACTTGGATGAAGAGGAGTGGAAGGTGCACGTTGAAAATAAGGCAGGGCACGTGCGGAAAAGACTGCTGACAAAGCCGCTGCAGAAGCTCAGTTATTGAAGGTCTATACCATGGACCTTCAAGCTGTTTTATTGTGCACTCCTCGGCCATACCCCCCCCCCCCCCCCCAGGTTTTCGGTCCTACTACGCCCATGAAAAAAACGTGGGTGCAAAGATGAACTCCTGAATCATCCTGGTACCTGGTACCTGATGACGATGAAAGATTGAGTATTGAAAAGTGGCGTCGCTTACACGGGACTGGGATGAGATAAGAAAGTGCACAGTAAGCTGAATCCACCTGGCTAGTTAGTTCAGCCATAAGAAGTCAGGCTTACGCGCTCAGGCTCATTATAGGCTCATAGTCGCTCCTTGCGGCCGCGCTGAGTTGCATCGTCATCGATTAGGGCACCTTAAGAGAACCAGAGAGACTGCTAAAAAGCTGAGAAACGAAGGTAAAGACTACACATTACTGGCCACAGGCAAGTTAGTGAAAGGAAAAAGTATGGGCCCAACTTGTACGGAAAAGTGTACTTTCAAGTGCGCCACAAAAATTGCAACAGAAGATCGAAATACTCTCTTCCATCGCTATTGGGATTTTGGAAATTTAGAGGCACAAAGAAATTTTCTGGTCCAGTCGTTGGAGAAAATTGCCCCAAATACAACAATGTCTTATATCGGCTTTCCTGAGATTTGCCAATTTTCGTGATATGGCGCTATTGAAATAGAAGTGCAATATGTTATCGTCTCATCATATGAACAGTGGCACATCTGCAAAAATCGATTTTTTTTTATTACATGAAAAATTTTCATTTTTTTCTCTTTCTCGTGGTTATATCGGCACTTCTAAATTTCAATTAATAACCGCCAGGGAGCACTAGTGTCGTTATGCATTTTCGCAGGTTGGAACATGAATAGTGAACCTTCGCCCATTGTGTCAGTCCTACTTGGTAGCTCAGAGGACAACCATCTAATGTTTGGTAAGTTAATATGGCACAACTCCCGATAGCTCAGGGTTTTTCTAATACCTATGAAAGTAAAACCGGCACTTCGGATGAAATACCGGTATGTCGTTGAATCAAGGGTCTAGTGTCGCTTTATTTTTCAAAACTAAACCGGCACTTCGGCTGTTATGCCGGTGTATCGTTGACTTTAGTGAATAGTTTTGCATGATATTTCAAAATTAAAACGGCACTTTGGCTGATATGCCTTTGCATTTTTGAATTATATGATTTATTTCCTCGTATACTTTACTGCAATATTGCTACTTTGCCCAGTGTGCCAATGTAGGTTTTTTTTTTTTTTTGGGGGGGGGGGTAATGCACTGCGACCAAAGGTGATCTATTGTGCTCCCCTACTACAGCTCTGAGGCCAGCCTTAGAGCTCGCCAACCAGTCCTAATTCTATGAGGAAGTTGAGGAACGGGCTTGGGTGCAGAGACGGGAGATCATCTTCCTGTAGCAGGTGCCGGTTGAAGCAACTTGCTCTTCTCCAGGCTACGGCCCCGCAGTCAAGAAGGAGGTGAATCGGGGATTCTTCCTCCACCCTGCAAAACCTGCAGGTACCATTGCTTACGATGCGCATCTTATGGAGGTGACCCCTGAGCCGGCAGTGCCCAGTGAGGAACCCCGTTAGGATGCGTAGCTCATTTTTTGTGAGTTGCATGCAGGCTGCGAACCTCTTTCGGTCATACTGCCCGAGCAGGGTCTACAATGTAGGCTTGAAATTAAGATCGTTCTCCAACACTGGGGTTGTAACTTTGGCTAATGGTTCAGTTTTATTGTCTATTAAATGCTGTTTAAGCTAACCTAACCTGGTCACCAATAAGGTAAAAAGCTGTAAACAATCTTAATTTTTTAGTTAGAACTTCAACATCATGAATAGGAGAACCGAGCTCATTCTCAACTTGGCTAAGCGCAAAACAGTTCTACACGATTCTGGAGAGGGTTCAGCTAAAAAGAAAGCGTGGGAAGTAATCAAACATGATGCACAACAAGCGTCTGCAGAAGAATCTGGTGGTAAGTGACACAATAATTTATAAATTATTCCTGCCTCACTGCCAGTGGCGTATAGGTATTATGGAGTCCCTTAGAATCCCATGGCCCCCACTTACTTGACAATTGATCCTATTTCACCAAGAAAAATCCACCCAGAAAAATTGAAGCGCGCTAAACATACTCGTCACTCATGCTTGCAATTTTTTATTTTCAGCATCAATGTCATACACTTTGGACTGGCTAAACAAACTTCCTCCTTCTAAGACGACAGAAAATAGTGACAGTAAGAAAATGCCAGTTTCGTCAGAACCAGCTTTTCAAGAGTGTTTGCTGAACAACGCAGTGCTCAGTAACATTAATTCTGAGATGGAAGACTTGCAGCACGTATTGGTTCCGGATGAACCGGACCTGCTTCCAGCGATGACTGCTACCACGGCAGTTCATGTACCTATTATCCCTGATGGAGTTCATTTGGACGAATCTAACGACTTAATTGAACTGATGAATGTACAGAGTCATAATCTGACTGGAGCTGTCGAAACTGATGTGACTGGAGTTGCCAAGATCAATGAGATGGGATTCACAGAAGTTATCGAGACAGGAGTTGCCAAAATTAATGAGACTGAAGTTACTGATATTGAGACTGAGATTATCAAGGTTGGAGTTTCAAAATCTCATGAGACTGATGTGACTTCTAATTCCTTGAATGATACTGAAGTCCGTGGAAGTCCAGTTCCTAGTGTATCTGACACACTGAATGAGCCACGAGACCCCTACCATGAATCCGATGATGAAAATGCAGATCCAACCTATAACCCTACGGTGGAGGCAGAAAGCGAGAATCCCTTCCCTAAACACTTCAATCAGCTGCCAATTTTAGAGGCTAAGAAACCTCGAAAAGTAAACAAGCGAGTGCTTGCAAAGACAATGAAAAATTTGGGCAAGGAATATGTTACCAAAAATAAAAAAGTGGAAGCAAAAAAAGCTGTTCAGCCATCTTGTCATAATTGCAAGTTTAAATGCGGCGAAAAAATTGACGAGAGCCACAGACAGTCACTGTTTGATACTTTTTGGGCAGTGGGTGACCTGCAACGACAAAGACAGTTCATAAAAGATAGCATGACAACAGTTACAGCCAAGATAGAGAGGGTTTGTGTAAAGCGACAATTCGACAGGGCAAAAAACCAAGCTTACTACATGACTATAGATGGTGTGAAATATCGAGTCTGCAAGAAGTTCTTTTTGAATACCTACAATCTCACCTCCAGGTTCATTCGAACTGTTGTAGAAAAAACTGACAAAGAAACTGGCGTTTTGGACATTGATCGCAGGGGTAAACATGACAAACATAAGAAGTTGGAAAATGATGTATTGGAAATGGTGCGAGACCACATACAAGCGATTCCCAAAGTTCCTAGCCATTATTGCCGGAAAAATACTTCACGTCTTTACATCGAAGGGGGGAAAACCGTTGCAGATCTGCACAGAGATTACCAGAAAAAATGTGAAGAAGAAGGAAAACAGTCAGTAGATTACAAACAATACCACAAAATTTTTAAAATGTACAATTTAAGCTTCTTTGTACCAAAGAAAGACGCATGTGAGGAATGTGTAGCATATGAAAACAGTTCGCCCAGTGAGAAAGAAGACCGAAAGGAGAGCTACGAAAGACACATAATTGAAAAAGACTTAGCAAGGCTAGAAAAGGATAAAGATAAGAATGAGTCCCCCGATTCCACGGTAATAGCTGTTTTTTTTTTTTTTTTTTTTTACGTTTTGTTGACCTTGTCCCACCAAAAATAGGTGGAACTAAAGTATAAAACGCCTGGTTGTCCAGTTAAATTACAAATTTAGAAATTCCTCTAAACTATAAAAAACATTTTCAAGTAAATATGATTTTAGCAATTTTTTAAAAAAAACGTACGACCTTCAGGCGGTTTTGCCTTGCCCACAAGGCACGGCCTCCTCTTTTTATTATGTGTCCAAAGTTGCTGTTTACAACTTGACCATTACAGATATCAAAGAATCAAAAGCGACCTGCTTCGTCTGGCATGAAGGAGAGGGAAAAAGAGGCGTTGTAGAAATTGCTACTTGTGTTAACAAGTACTTGGAAGCCTTAAACGAGACAGTGGAAGAGCCAAAAGATGTAATTTTCTACACGGACAACTGCGCAGGACAACAAAAAAATAAATACATGAAGAACATGTACAAGTATGCAGTCGAAAAATTTGGTAATATTGCAAGTATTACACACAAGTTCTTAGTTAGGGGGCACACCCAAAATGAAGGGGATGTCGCCCACTCTCTCATTGAGAGGGAGGTAAAAAAAGCAAAGAAAAGTGGGCCAGTGTACGTACCAGAACAGTACTACACTGTAATTAAAATGGCAAAGAAGAAGGGACACCGTTTTGAAGTTCATGAACTATGCCACAACGATTTCCTCGACTGGAAAGCGCTGGCAATTCCCAACGACGATCTAAAAATCAATGACTGTTGCGCCTTTAAATTAAAAAAAAAAAATGATACTTTGACGTATGTCAAAATGTCTTTTGAATACGAGTGGGAAACAGTCAAAAGCAAAAGCAAAAGAGTGAAAAACTCACACGGAAAAATGAAAGACCCACCGTCAGCCTACGTAACAAAACTGACAATAAGCGACCAAAAGAAGAAGCCTCTGCTAGCACTGCTACAAAAAAAGCTCATCCCCGGCGCGTATGCCAATTTCTATAATAACTTGTAGGAAATAGAAATTGGAGCTTAGTTATACCTAGTTAGTTCTTTTTACTTTCTGTTTTTTCTTGATCTTGTTATTTTTTAATAAAGGGATTTTTAATGGGTATCCTTTATTTTTATGTCACACAATATTGCAGAAGTAGTTTAGGAAAATTCACGGTAAAAAGGCTTAACAGCCGATAGCAATAAGTTTTTCAGCTACTTATCCGAGCTGAACCGGCACAACTGCCAATAGCACAGCGTTATTTCTAATACATATCAGAGTAAAACCGGCACTTTGGAAGTTGTGCCGACGAAACTGGCAGAAAAATCACTGCATAACGGCATAACAGACAATAAATCTATAAATAGGAGGTTTTTTGGAAAATTTCACTGTCTACAATGAGAATAGCAAGGGGGAAGAATTTTTGAAAGTGAAATTATTTCAATTAAATCAACTTCACTTAAGAGAAATTATTTTTTTATCCAAGCGAAAACTTTGGAACGCTCTCCTGAAAAGTAGCGATTTGCAGAAGTGCCACTGTTCATATGATGCGACGATATTGCGTCTTTTGAAGAGATTAACGAAGAAGACCGTATTATAAAGCTTGAGACTGTACGTGAGACTGCAAGAGCTTTAAAAGCTGTCAATGAGTTAATCATGAATTTACTCATTGATGATGACAATGTTGCTGAGGATGCGGCCGAGAAGGAGCTGAATGATGCGAACGAGTATCAAGAACGGGTGCGACGAGTTGAGAAGCTGTTTGGAAAGGTTGAGGGACAGGTGAATGGAAGGTCTTCGTTGGAAATCGCGTGAAAGAAATCAGACAACTGACACGAGCGAACATGTGGCGTTTCGTACCTGGAGAAATCAACCCTGCAGATTTGCTGAGCAGAGGTTGTACACTGACAGATTTTTTGAGGAAAAAATGGCGAGTAGACAGTCTCCCCACGCTTTGTGAAACGGACCTTGTTAGAGGCCGAGCCGCAAACGTGTGATGGCGCTATCTCCCCGCCCCGCTCCCCGCAAACGTGTGGGAGACTTATTGAGTGATCAGAACTTCGCACTCCCGTCGAGAGTTAAAAGAGTGCGAAGGACACCGCAGTGCATACAGCCTGTTAGACGTTCCATTGTCGAGTCTCCTCGGGCTACGTCCAGTGCCACGCCTACGCTGAAATACCGCCGAATGGGTGCAACCGTAGGCTATTGCTGCCAGAGTGCATCTACGGGCAAACGGTCTTATGCCTTACAATCCTTACATACTAAATTATTTTTTTAAAAATCACAATCCTTCCCGCTTCCCGTTACCACCGCTACTCTATAGAGAGATCATTTTCAAATCTCCGGCGTCTCAACCCTTGAAATTCTATGAACCAAGAGTATTTGAATAGACTGACTATGCTGAACTTCATGCAGAAATCGATGTACGGGTATCCTGCAGAGACGCCATAAATACCAATAAACCCTGCGATTGAATTGGTTCAGTTATTTCCGAGCTTTTAAAATTTCTGTGATTACAATCGATTGTATACTTAAAATTTTGTCAAGTCACAGTCAATGACAGTCACGTTTTCCTGAGCTCCATATATTAATTGAGTGATTTAAGCAGTGAAAACTCACCAATACATTGAGTAAGTGATAAGCCATAAACTGATACTATCCTTATAGCA
Organism: Mesopsocus fuscifrons; assembly: GCA_950004255.1. Lineage (NCBI taxonomy): Eukaryota > Metazoa > Arthropoda > Insecta > Psocodea > Mesopsocidae > Mesopsocus > Mesopsocus fuscifrons. The sequence goes on from OX465376.1 coordinate 1,316,809, forward strand.
AGAAACCTAAGCTGAACTTTCAAAAAAACCCAAAATATCAGACTCAAAGTGGTGTTCAAAAGTTGTGAAAACAACCCGTGTCCCAGTAGTAGAGACAGGATCTGCATCAACATGTCATCTGCGAATTGTAAATCGTGTGCTGAGCTGGTCATTCTCGAAGATGCAGTAAAATGTAACGCATGTGACAGCTTTCAACATTACGCATGTGCAGGTACGAGAGAGCAAGCCTATCGTATCAAACTTCAGATGTACTCTGTGTCGCACCAAAAATAAACCCCGGCACAGACTCCCCAAAGACAGATGGACCATTTGATTATATTAAACTTGAAAACAAACTGATAAGCGTCATACAAGGAAATTTCAAAGGTTTCGTCACCAAGATAGATGAACTGGAATCACTAATTCATGAAGATATGAAGGAGTTTCGATCGTCTATAAATTTCATTAATGAAAAGTACGAAGAGATGAGAAATAAACTGAAGAAAGTTACTGAGTCACGGGTCGAAGACGCGAGAAGTATCAAGAAACTAAAAGAAGAAAACCAGTTCCTCCACAAAGAACTAGTAGCTGTCAAAACTCAAGTCAACAACCTTGACCAATACAGCCGCAGAGCCAACATAGAAATCCATGGGATCGAAATGAAGCAGAACGAAGATGTAATTGAGATCGTTGAACAGCTTTAAAACTACTTAAAACTTCCCACTTCCAACGAGGCGATATTGGCAGCTTACAGGCTCAAACCTAAAAAGTCAAACAAACCTACCCCCATCATCGTTCGATTTCGTGACGAAAAAATCAGTGAAGAGTGGATGGCTAAAAGAAAGACTGGAGTTGTCAGCAAAAACATCGTACAAAATGGAAACGAATCACCCATCTTCATTAACGAAAATCTTACTCCAGCAAATAAAGAACTCATATGGAAAGCGCGCGGCGTGGGAAAACAACTACAGTTCAAGTTTACGTGGTCAAAAAATGGGACTATTACATGCGGAAAAACGAGCAAACGAAGGCAGTGAAGATCACAAAAGAAGAAGATTTAGCTACCCTGACTAGAGCAAGCGCAACCGATAACTCCACCATCAAAGAAACAGCAACTCCGAGTCCCACCCGAGCCCGTTCAAGTGCCAAAGGCGCCCCACATGCAGCAACCCGCTGATCAGATATCACAAGAGTGGTAAGCATGGAACAGTAGAAGAGGTAGTTTTCTGTATGGGTACCAATAATTTTTTAGCTGATTTAGATGCCGAAGGAAAACCCATTAACACACTTGTTACAGAAGCTGAATTTCAACAAATCTTCTTTACTAACAATCATTTAAAAATTCTACAGATGAACATTAGGAGCATTAACAAAAACTTTGAGCAATTAGTAGTATACCTGAGTGAATTTAAATTTTTTTTGATTTCATAATATTGGCAGAAACATGGCATGCAGAGAGAGACGGAAGTACCTACTCTTTACCCAGCTATGACTCATTCTTCAGTCATAGTGTGATTAATAAATGTGACGCGATTGCAGTGTTCGCCCGTTCGTGCTTTGAGGCTACAGTGTCACCAGCAAACATCGCCGGATGTAATGCCACAGCCATCTCTTTCAAAATTGGTAGCAAGCAACGCGTAATATTAGCAATCTACCACTGCATCGTATAAAAAACTTAACATTCGTTTTTTAAACAATTGATTCTAAATGCCTTCAGCAAATTGAGGGAGCTTAAAAGTGACGTGCTTTTAAACTACATAATTGTAAAGAGACCGGAGAACTGTGTGGAGTGTCTGAAAGCTTTGTGTTTAAACTGAAACAGGAATATGAACAGTGTGACGGAGAGTTAAAAACGCCTTTCAAAAAGACTTCCCCTCAGGAACGAAAGCGTCAAGAGAATGAATATTTATGACGACTTTACGAAGACGACCGTTTGAAAAACCGTCCATGACCTGTATCGAAAAGGAGTACCACCTTCTAGCAAGTGTACTCTGCAGCAACAATTGGGAAGGGACATAAAAAATTAGGTTCTGACTTAAAAATTTCTGGTCTCGAATAATTTAGAGCAGTGTGTGGACACAGAGCTATGGAGCATGAGGATCAAGAATCTAGTCCCAACTTATCGATTTTTTCCAGTGAATGTTTCGTGAAATTGTAGTACTTACTTTTGGAGGAGAACGATGACGAAATAATTGGAAACGATATTGTTTTGAACCCTCCTATCATAAATCACCTTTTATTTCATTTTCCAACATCATCTCAAATCGAGGTTCGTGCTCAGGACGTTAGCGAAGCTTTGAAGTCTGATTTCAGAAAATCTGCTAAGGAAAACTGTCTCAAGCTGCAGTCTATAGTTGAAACTATAGTTTTTTGTGGACGGCAGAACTTAGCCCTTCGGGGGCACACTGAAAAGCCACTCATAGGACTGGATTAATCTGCTTCAAATGATGGCAACTTTAGGCAGTAAGGGCTTTCCAAATATCTGCTTGAAGCTTCGCAGCGGAATCACGGATTGACATTAAAAATCTTCAGGCAGTTTGCGTTCGAGTATGCAAAAAAAAAAAAAAACAAGAAGTTTCCAAAATATGTCAATGATACGATTTCTAGTTTATTCTACTGACCCTAATATGTCCATGATACGATTTCTAGTTTATTCAATCAGCAATGATACGTTGGCCTACGACTGGGTCTATTCACGTTAAAAAGTCAAAACTTCTTCCATGGTGGTAGAAGAGCTTCTCAGAACTCTTTCTGACAAGAAGGAGGATGAGGAGCTCGAGAAGGCAGTAAGGGCGCTCGGAACTCAAACCCCTAGCGGGAAGAAGTCCACTAGGTCGGTTTCTAAAGTGTATGGCAAATCTAGGTTTGTCTGCAAGTGCGATAAGGAGACTATGATGATGATGATGATGTTTTTCTTCGACGACCCAGGCCACCTTGTTGGGCCCATTGCCGTTCTTCTTCACGTCATCACGCCATCACGTCCAGCCTCGCCGACTTTGCGAAGTGGACCAGGTCCTTCACGCGCCAATCAGCACCGTCCACCTGACACTCCCATCTCTTGCGACATAGCGCTGGGCACGAAAATAGTACGTGGCGGCCAGTTTCCTCGTCCTCTTTGCAGAACCGGCACATCCTCTCGCCATCTTCTATCAGCTTCATTCTGGCGAGATGAGCCCGGAAGGGCCCATGACCGGTTAACATGGCCGCAAGGAGACTATACTCCACTGCAAGCAGATTGTCGGTCCGGACAAGAAGCACATGTTCCACGAGAAGTGTGTCGGGTACAGGAAGACTGTAGATTATCTAAGCAAGTGTAGACATGCAACTTGCAATGATATTGAAGACTTCCTAGATCTGGGGAACATGACCAGGGCCAAAAAGGCGCTGGAGTTCTAGAGAGTAGGTAGGCAGGTTCTAGTTAAGTAGTTTTAAGAATGTCCTATTAGGTTTAATTGTAAATGTTTTGTCAATAGGGCTTTAGATATTGAAATTTGAGTGACTGACGACTCTCTTTTGAGGAGTAAATTTCTCTTTTAGATCTACGGAACTTAATATGTCCATGATACAATTTCTAGTTTATTCAATCAGCAATGGAACGTTGGCTTACGACTGGGTCTATTCACGTTAAAAAGTCAAAACTTGTATCTTCAGACGACAACCAGCAACAAACAGCGTAGATAAGCTTACATCTGCTATAAAGCAAAGTTGTAGAATTAGATGAAAACTTGATTGAAATCATTCAACAATTGAATAAAATCTATAACAATGCTCCAAACGTGGACTTTTTGATATTTTAGTTACTGCAATTAAGTTTATTACTGGAAACGCCGATGCTAACGATTAAAGATCTTGACAAGTTATATAATTCCTCTGTGGTTATATTGTCAAGGACGTCTTCGCGAGGACGTTTTTCACACTGAACCCCGCTCTCGGCTTGACCATGGAGCTCACCAAATACGCAGATATCAACACATATAGGTACGCAACAGCCTTTCCGTTGGACACCCTCACTCTGGCACATCTCCTACCTGCCATTCGTCTCGAAATTGATATCTTGCGGGCAGCTCGTCTTCGATACATGGGGCAGGCAGGTGCTCCCACCAATGTCCTGCAAAGGGGCTGGCCGGGGGCTTTTGGTATTGCTCTCCCTCCCCAATCGGAGTACAGGGAATGTGCGGCATTAGCCATATGTATCAAACAACAAGGGGCTGTCGCCAATACCTAATTTGCTAATTATGCTGGGGTGGTGGAGAATGGCGATCTAAAATACCGCCCTTTCGCTCTGGTCGACCTACGATCCGGGACTACCTACCTACCTACCTAGTTGACGTCAGTACAAACGGCGGCACCCTTCGCCGCGCACTCCGTAATCTGATCACTGTACCTTGTTAATAAAAAATGGGCAATATAGACAGTTCACAGCCTGTCCAACCGTTGTGTTAACAGAGCTCTGCCCAGTCTAATCTCTTAATCAGTCAGTTCCGTTCCGTCTCCCTTGACAAACATATGCCAGTTCAGTTCCCCTTATAATTTTTACCTGTTGTGCAATTATTGACTGTTAACCTGTTATTTACCTAACTTTTACCCTGATATATATACAAACCTCCCTTCTCGGTACCGTGCTGTGCCGATGGCAGTTTATGCAACAGAAATAATACTGGCTAAAAGCCTGATTATGGGAAAGGGTACATACCTTTTAGCTTTAAATATCCGAAATAGAGTTCATCCTTATTTACTAGTGTTTGTTTATGCCATGCGTCGTCTGCTGGAGGAATCGTGTCATCAGAAGATTCAAATATTGGCGGTCTATTTTGTTTACAAGGAGGTGTTGTGACAGTTCACTGATAAATAATTCTTGTTGGTAGTTGTAAAAACAGTTCTTAGTTCAGTTATTGATTTTCGGGATACGTCGACCAATCATAGTGAATTTCCGGTCCTCGAAAGTTCTAGAAGCTTCTAGAAGGTCTAGAGTCTATAAAATGAAGTGACAGTTCGCGCAGCGGGGCTTTTTCACAAATCCATCGCCTAGTTAACATCATCAGTAGTGGGTGTCACGAGTCAAGGAGCTTGAGGGTCAACTTCTGCGGAAGCAGCAAATCCATCGTCAGCCCGATTTTATCGGTAAGCTCCATTTCATTTATCGGCATAATAAGAAAACTTGCAACAAAGATTGAGGAACATCCAAGTATATTTGATAGGTTTTTTAAGGAAAGGGATTGTCCATAGGGTTCCGGTCGTTCCGGTGTTCCTGGTTTTCCTGGTTCTACGGATTCCTGGCTTTGGAGCATCCGAGGTTGAGGGTCAAGTCAAGGTCGAGCTTCAAAGACGAGACTGAGCCTTGAGGTCTAGACGAGTCAGGGTTCGAGACCAGCCACGCTTGATCCGATGGCATCACATTCTTTGATGGGTCAAGGCGTTCTTGCTACAAGATCCATGAGCGGCTAGAAAGTCTACCATCTCCCCTGTCATCATGACGACGTCGATTCGTCCACCTGCAACAACAGATAAGTGAAATGGGCAATTAAGGGGGAATGGGAGGGTTGCAAAATATCTTGATATGAACATTTAAGAACTACAAAAGGTGCCATACTCTCAAGATCGACGCTACAGTTATATATATACCAATGTACGAATAATCAATCACTCATACCTTATTAACGAGAGGACGGTCTTAGAATTTCTGCGTCCAAAATTAGATAGTTTTTCTGCTAGCCAAAGAAGTTCTTGGCGCTCAACCGGATTACATTTGTTTATTGAACCATCCAGTATAATTAGGTAGGTACTCTAGTGTCTGAAAACAATTACAAGAATACTGTAGGTACCTCATTTGCGGTTAATTTTATCTAGGCTGTGATTGGGATCCCAGTATTTATCATATTTTCTTGTGCATCTGCACTATATTTACTAATTTATTCTGCGTACTCTTATCCATTGATACTCTGGGTATTAAATATTTATATAGCGTTTACAGTTTTGTTTCATGTGTGCATAGGCAGGAAGGTAACTGATATCAATTGAACCCTATCTACAACTGAGCTAGAACACAAGGCAGTCTTACCATCACTTTAGACTTGGTAGCACTTGCGGGGTGTAAATTGCCCGCGCAGTGCTCCCTCAACATCATCGTCATCAGGGTGGCCACCCCCTTCGCTTCAGGAAGTCGCCGGTACCGGTAAGCCCCCAACCCCTGATAAACCCCTGTACAGTTAACATAAATTGGTCCTATCCTGAATTCGATATAGAGGTAAAAAAATATCTTAACACCTTACATTGATTTTTCTGTTAGGTAGGTAGGTAGGATCTTGATAGATAGGATAGGTAGGAACTTTCAACGAATTATTTCTACGAATTTGTATTTTCATTTTTTAATTCTGTAGTTGAGGCCCAACACGGGAACACCTAGTGGGCCTCACACTTACTGTATACTGTGAAAATATTATTAATACATTATTATTATATACTGTGCAAAGAGCACATTTTTGCAATGATTGATCAGGTGACTTCTTTTACAAATCATGTAACTCATAACCCTACTGTTGAGGGAATCATGGGGCTGCCATGCAGCCAGTAACACGCGACGTCATGGCACAACCAGCTACCATGGTGCAACCCACAACGAAAGAACCGACCACGGAGCAAACCCGATACAGCTATTATGGATGCTGAAACCGCACTCAGCGTTTGAGGGAAAAATATTCAAAGGCATTGGGCGACTGTGTGCCAACCGAAAGAGGTGCTCTCTGCACGGCGCCTGACGATGATGCCGGTGGTCACTGATCTTGACACATCAGGCCTGATGTTATGGCCATAATTCATAGGATTAGGGATGATGTCCTCGACGTAGTGGCCATCGACGAAATAATCACACATTTTGGTCATAAAATGCTCCTGGATTATGGGCCAGGAAGGGAGAATTTGATTATTCACCATTTGAGGCGATCGGGCCTTCTTTTGCGTCAGCTGAGGATAGAAACGGGGAATCCTCAGTTGTCCCTTAAGGAGGCATTCCACAATAGCACATTAAGTGTCTTTCAACATGTCTGTTATAAATACGTTGCACTTCTTGGTTCAATTAACAACAACGGAAGAGCTACGCTACCTTGTTGAGAACGAGAATTATCATGCAGATTTACTGTCCCTATCCCTAATCTTTTGTCCCTAAATCTACAAAAAACTGAATCCGTGGAGTTCTTCACCAAAGTAAAATACAATAACGAAAACTTGCACATAGAAGACATTGAACGGAAAAGAGAGCAAATATCTAGGAATAGTATTTGATGAAAACCTGAAATGGGACAAAAATGTCTTGCAAACCACAAAAAAACTAAGAAAAACATTTTATAAATTTGTATTACTACTACTATTACTATTGTATGTAGAACTTGGATACTTTGACCAGGAAGGATACTTTGTCCATTTTCTTAAAAAATATTTGACTTAATGTAGTGCAGTAACTAAGAGGAATTTGAGTTTGGCGCTTTTTTTTGAACAAAACTGCGATTTTTTTTTCCACCGGAAATGGAGAAAACTATTTTTCTGCTGCCACGACGATTTTTTCAATATGGCCTCAAAAATATTAGTCCTTTGTTTGTCTGCAACAGCTCTAGAAAATTTCAATTGAACGCGACAGAAAGAAAGATAAAAAGTGAATCTTTTGTTGATTACCGACTAATTGCAATCGTTTTTATGTCATTTGGACTATTTTTATGGAAATGATGACACCTTTTCTATTGGCCTACAAAATAATGTATATTTTGGGATACATTGACCAGCCGGTCAATGTTGCCCAGGGCAGTCAAAGTTTCCCTACCTCAACTATGATTTCTCGTTTTTCCTTATTTCAGCAATGGGAAGAACACACAAAAGGAAACCGGGCAGCAGGCCCTACAAAAGTAAAACAGAAGAGGAAGTCCAACAGGCTTTGCAAGCAATCCGGAATGGCTGTTCTATAACAAAAGCCGCTGCACAATTCAAAATTGCCAAAGGAACACTTTTCAATAAACTGTAAGGCCGACACGGAAGTCATGTTGGACGTCCCAGGATTTTTTCTGACGCCGAAGAACAGAGTTTTGTGGATCACCTGTTAAAAATTTCTGAATGGGGGTTCCCATTTGACACAACTGATCTTCGTTTTCTGGCTAAACGTTACCTTGAAAAACAGGGACGTCGAGTTCTACAGTTTAAGAACAATATGCCTAGTGATGAATGGGCTTGGCGATTCATCAAGAACCACCCTCAACTTACAAATAGAAAATGTCAAAATATAAAATTATCTAAGGCTGCCTTGTGCAAGGAGGATGTTGCCAACTACTTTAATGAATTGAAGGCTTCGCTGGGAGTGGAGACGGATAATCCTCTAATAGCAAATTGTATTTTCAATTATGACGGGACGAATTTGACGGATGACCCTGGGTCGAAAAAGTGCATATTCAAGAGAGGTGTGAAATATGCCGAACGAGTAAAAGACTCTTCTCAGTCGAGTACTTCGGTCATGTTTTGTGGTTCAGCCACAGGGGAAATTTTACCTCCGTACGTTGTGTACAAATCAACTCACCTGTGGCACACTTGGACAGAGGGAGGGCCTCGCGGAACCAGATATAACCGAACCCAATCAGGCTGGTTTGACCAAGAAGTGTTTACAGATTGGTTTTTGTCTTCTTTTATCCCCAGTACGAGACATCTCGGGCAACGAGTTGCTGTCATTGGTGATAACCTTTCTAGTCACTTCACAGCAGAAGTGTTAAAAGCCGCAGAAGAACATAACATAGCTTTCATTTGCATTCCTCCCAACAGCACTCACATAGCACAGCCACTGGATGTTGCATTTTACGCTCCACTGAAGAGGGCTTGGAGAAAAATCCTTGATGAATGGAAAATGAAGCAGCGAAAAAAATCTCAAACCATTACGAAGGAGGCTTTTCCTGGCTTGCTCAAACAAGTTTGTGATGTGGTCGCAGGGGTCAATGGTGATGAAGGCCGCAATCTCGTATCCGGGTTCCGTAAATGTGGGATTTTCCCATTTGACAGTGACCAGGTCTTGCGTCGGATTCCCAGCTTGGACTCCGAGTCGAATGGCAGTGATGAAACAGAGGTCCAATCCACTGTCTCCACTGCAGTCTTGGAAATGCTGGACAGAATGAGAAACAACCCTGGTGAGAAGCCCCGGCGTAAAAAAAGGAAATTGGAAGTTACTCCTGGAAAAAGTATAAGCTATGAGGAAGTGAAAGACATTGTAGAATCCAAGCAGCAGAAGTCCAAACAAAAACCAAAGTGTAAACGGAAAATCAATGTTGTTTCTGATTCTGATGAAGATGAAGCCGTTGACGTAGTCTATGACGATAACTCTGATTCTGATGCGTATTATGAAGAGTTGATGAATGCTGGCAATGACGATTCTTCCGTGGACTCCGACGAGCAAGACTCAGATCCAAATGCTGAGGAACCAAAGGACGGCGACACCAAAGCCTCTTCCTCAATGAACCCGCCGGCTGTAGACACATTTGTGAAAGCCAAAGTTATCTACGACCGTGACACGAAGAAACAGCACGAGAAAATATTAGTTGGACAAGTAGTGGCACAGGCCATGGAGAAAGTGACCATCAGTTTCATGCGTTCAAAGGGTAGTGGCTATGCCTTCCCTGATGAAGTGGACACACTGCAACTGGATGTCAGTGCGGTGCTAAAGGTGTTGAAGGTGGATTGCTACAGGCGAGGCCTCTATAAGTTTCGTTAGGTCCTAAGCAGCCTTTATGCCTACTGTATTGTTTTTCAGTAAATACACTCGACTTTTTCATTTTTTTCAGTAAAGCAATGGATTTTTTCATTCATTTTTGAACAATGATACTTGCTTCTCAGGATACTTTGACTACGAATGATAAAGATGAGGCGCTACCTAAGCTAAACATGCTGAAAATAGGTTAAAATTGGAAGCAGTCAAAGTTTCCACATACCCGGGATACTTTGACCATGGCAGAATTTTCCTCTTGGTATGAAAACTGAGACTGCCATGTGATAATGCAACTGAAGATTGCCAAGCCCCTACAGTGCCCCCACAATAGTTTGAAAAATATTGGCCAAAAAAAGAAACACTGGGACTATACTTGCGATTTCATTTTGAAACTGGTCAAAGTATCCACGTTCTACGGTACTTGTATCACCAAAAAAGAAGGTTACCGCCCGACGTCAACTGAAGATACCCGCGGTAGTGACTTCTAGGCAGTGGCAAGAATTTCAAATAGACGAAAAAAGAAGGATGAAGAAGAAAGGCTAAAAGAGGAACGAAAAAAGCGAAGGGAGGAAAATAAACTAAAAAAGGAAGAGAAGGTGCTGAAAAGGAAAGTATTTTTATCAGATTCTTCAGAATCGTCATGTGATGTCCCAGACCTTTCCGAAGATGAAGGGGCGGACTGGGGCCGCGCCTCATTGTATTCGGAAGCTGAAGACGAACCCGAGCCTAAAAGGAACGACCTAGCTGAACACGACTACGTTATCGTCAAATATGCGAGCCAGCATTTCCCTGGAAGAATAAAAAAAATCGAGGGAAACAACTACAAGATCACGGCCATGGAGAGGAGTGAAATAAAAAACTGGCGGTGGCCAGAACGAGAAGACGTTGTTGTTTATAATTTCAGGGAAATAATTAAAAAAAAATCAAGCCTCCGGCAAAAGTGAACAAAAGGGGTGCGTACACAGTGCCAGAAATGTCTAAATTTTCCAATTTCATGGTTTAACACTTAAGGTACAATTCGGTGTTTCAATTACCAACTTAACCTTAAGTTTTCAAACCTTGTATAATACGCAGTAAAGACGTTGTGAAGTGTTTTAATGGTCTTTTGTGTGAAACTAAACGTGTGTCAAAGACTGGATCAGTAATGGACATACACTAGGTTATAACTGTCATTCACTGGGTTATCCCTAATTTTTTGAAAAAAGTCACCATTCTCCTTTTTTGCTTGCTTTTATTCTAGAAACCTCCCGAGGTAAGATTCTCGTGTGTTTAGAGGTCGTAATTAACATTTCGGTTATTAAAATTTACTATCCAAAGTAAGGATTTTTTCATTTTTCCTTCTGGGAAATGTTATGAGTTATGAGTGTCAATGACTGGTGCTCTTACCCTATTGATGAGTTTTTGGAAACGATCTATGATCCGAAGCATTTGCTTCACCCAAACTCTATTCATTTATACAAAATTTTAGAAGCCGCTAAGTTAACTGTTATTGGAACCTGTGACACAATAGCTAACTTTTTCAAAATTCCTATCCTGAAACCTTACTCAGCCAACTATTCCCAAATCTATCCAATACCTAATGAAGATGGAATCCTCATCATGCCACCGAGAAAATACATCTTCCACATCAATGAAACTATCTTCTAGACGGATGAAGACTGTCATGATTACCATGATGCGTACTTTTGTCAAGTTACTCCTGTGCAGACTACGTGAAAACATATTTGGATCCGGACTTCCAGCACGTATTACCGGATTCGCGAAAAAGAGTATTTCTCAAGGCTATATGAGTGCCCATTTAATGAATGCCATTTAATAACCACACACAACTGGGCTGAGCACTTGACAAATGCTTACAGAAAGGTCTCGGAGCGAATCCGAGTCCACCTTACAAAACCTGATGTAACTCCAACCCCACTGAGGAAGTATAAAAGAAAACAAAAAAAAACTTTTCTACGTGGGGATGAACGTCGCCGACTCAATTACTGCTTGATGCGACCCGTCTCAACACGTACCTACACACCGCCTGAACAGTTAATCACATCGATAGCTGCCTTCACAGCCCTCACTTGCGGTACCTTTTGTCTCATCATTCTTCTGCCACTTCTCTTCTGGGCTAATTATGACAGCATGAAAAAATGTTACACTCGGCACGCGTACGATATCCCTCAACCTCATCAACAAAAGGACGAGGATGTCCCTTCTCTAAGGGGGGAGGAGTTATAGTCACCCGACGCACAGCTGTATCAGCACACTCAAATGCATCTCTGTTAAACAAAGCGCGCATACATAACTGTCAACCGTTTTCTGTCATCCCTCCACGATCCATCGACATTTGTCAAGAACTTTATTACCAACGCTTCCAGATAGCACGCCCATGGCACACAGCACCCTCTCCTATAAAAGCATTTTTTGGACCTTTCCACGCCACTTCGGGCTGACATTCGTAGTAGTCGTTTCATTCCTTTTTGTTTAGATTTATACTTAGATTAAGAGTATAAAAGTACCTATTGTGAAAGTGTGTGTTTTCGAAATAAAAATATTTTCCAGTTCCCTGTCAAATCTACACAGGCCGTAAAAACCGGTCGTAATATTTAAAATGTCCATTGACCGCCCTCACATTCTTCACTCGAACCGGCCATGGACTGAACCCCGTCATTTTCGCAAAAACTTATAGGACCAGCGGGCCTAATACGGATCGTGCACTAAAAATCGTGATAACTGCGCTTTCACGGAAAACACGCCATTTAGATACCACGGGAATCTCAAAACTGCGATTATGGATCTCCGGCGGTAACCGCGTGTTATCTCTAGCGTGTTTTATTGTCGAAACTGTAAAACAAGCGGGGAAAGTTGTCGCACATTGAAAAAACAACAATCAAATTATCAAAATGGCTGCCAACGATTCGTGAGTATTATTATTTTTTTAAATTATTTTCATTTTAAAAATAGTTTTATTGTTATATCATGTAGTATTTGGTTTTTAACCAAAAATAATATTTTTTTCACGCCTTGAGACTGTTGTGCAGGAAGATTTCTGTTTAAATCATGTAAAAAACTGATGGTAACCCCTGGGCCGCCGTATAACGGCTACCGGCCTCTCGCTTTTTACCTTTAAAACTTTGTATTCTATTTGTGTACATAGTATTATTTACTCAGTGAAGCTACCATAGAGGTATATGGATGTGTTCGCCTATACTGTCATGTTGTAACGTTTTTTTTTTATGTTTTCAGAGTTAAAAGGTCGGCGCGTATTACGCCCCTCCAGCAGGAGAACCTAATTCAATTCCTAGAAGATCACCCCTTGATGGCCAAGGGGAAACTAATTGGGGTGATGGGGAAGTTGCGGGCGGCCAAAATGTGGGAAGAGGTCGCCCGCAAACTGGCTGAGTGGGGCCCGGAGAAAAGTTCCAAGCAGTGGCAGACAGTAAGTTGCAATTCCTTTTCTTTTACAATTTATATTTTTCCCTATAAATAGAAAGCCAAGTGCGACCATTGCCGGACCCATTATTGGACCTTGCTGCTATGCCGGTCTAGTGTGCAGTGCTCTATTATGAGATGACGATGTGCGCCAAGCATCACTACTAATCACTAAAGTGACAGAATCATCGTCAGTGGGAATTTTATTTAGGCAAAATGGTGTACTCAGTTGACCATAAAAATTAAGAATAGATAGGTAAACCGTTGTTGAATTCTTGCTTTTTTTCAGGTGTGGAAGGACATGAGGTTAAAGGCCAGAAAGCACAACGCAGAGATAAAAAGGGCGTTGCCTGCGGCTGGCCTCTCCGACTATGAAAAAAGGATTATTTTTATAATCGGAGAGGGGTCCTCCGTAGGGATCCCGGGGCTGGAAGAAATGGTACCTATGCCCATTTTCATACCGAAAAACATATACCTAAGTGTTTCATAAATGCTACTAATAACATTGATGAAGGATGGCATACCTAATTGTAATTTGAAATAAACGCAGAGGTTTTTTATTCTCTTTTAGGGTATGGGACGCACAGCCACGGTTGAACCCACAGCGAGTACTGCAACAACAACACTGACAGACTCAGAATATAATCCAGTTAATTGTGAGTATATCCCGTAGAAACTTTACTAGGTCTTGTTGTTGCTAAAATATTAAGTGTCAGCCGGCCCGTGATCGTGATCTACTTCGGCCAGTCTATGAGGACTGCCTAGCCTAGACTGTCTCCTGTGACAGTACCATCTATATGAGAAGTGTAGAAATGTAGTAGTAGAAAAATTCACTTCACTCTTGTTTTTATCATTTTTAGTCGGAAGTCAGATAAAGCTGTAGGAGATTGACCTCACGCCCCCTGAGGCGTTTTTTCCTCCACCATCGCCTAGTGTCATCACCCCCCCCCCCGTCAGCCATCGCCGACTCATACTATCGTGCCCTCATCCCACCGTCAGCCATCGCCGTCGCCTCATATTATCGGGTCCTCACCCCCCTAGACAGTTCACCCCCAAAATATTGTTGTGGGTCAGTTAGTCTGGGTACCCGATACTCATACAGTCCCTGGGACCTGGCGAGTTACCAGGATTTACCCGGGCACAGACAATATAGTTCGGGTAGTTGACGTCAGTACAAACGGCGGCACCCTTCGCCGCGCAGTCCGTAATCTAATCACTGTACCTTGTTAATAAAAAATGGGCAATATAGACAGTTCACAGCCTGTCCAACCGTTGTGTTGACAGAGCTCTGCCCAGTCTAATCTCTTAGTCAGTCAGTTCCGTTCCGTCTCCCTTTCAACATATGCCAGTTCAGTTCCCCTTATAATTTGTTGTGCAATTATTGACTGTTACCCTGTTATTTACCTACCTTTTACCCTGATATATATACAAACCTCCCTTCTCGGTACCGTGCTCTCTCAACATCATCGTCATCAGGGTGGCCACCCCCTTCGCTTCAGGACGTCGCCGGTACCGGTAAGCCTCCAACCCCTGATAAACCCCTGTACAGTTAACACCCCCGACGGCGAAGCGGGGCTAAAAAAGAAAACAGTAAGGGCCTCCAAAAGCTATTGACTTCTGTCCCTGAGTCGTATGAGTAGAGATGTAAAAAAACGGTTTTTTTTCAGACGGTGAAAAAAAACAGAAAAAAAACGCAGAAAAAAAACCGTTTTTTTTCAGGATTCAAACAAATATGATACCTACACTGTAGCACACCAGCTAGATCAGCTCAGGGCGGCTGAGGTACTTGGTACTTTAGAATGTATTAATTAATTATAATTAACCAGTTTTGAGTTTTTGAAGATCTAAAATGCCTGGAATACCAGTTATAGTAATTCATTTAAATATCACTCAGGTTCAGTGCGGCTAGGCAGGAGCAGGAGGTAGGTACTGGCTGCGGAGTCGAGTGCCTGAAAACATTAGTCTCAGCACTTCCATTCAATGCATGCTGTGCTGGCTGCTGACGATCAGTTCAGTGTTCACTGTCCTCAGTTAGACTCAATATGCCAAAGCGAGAGCATTCGGGGAGAAAAAAATCTTCCGTCTCAAGTTTATTTCAGGATGTGTCGTCCACGTCAAAAGTCCCAAAAATAACTTGCACGTATTGTTCTAAAATGATTTACAAAAACGGTACAAGAATGAAAGAGCACATCAAAAAATGTGAAAAAATCCCAGTGGAAGTCAAAAATAATCATATCACCGGATTCGGCCTCCAGTCGCGGCTTCAGCAATTTCTTTCGAAACATGAACTCATCAGTAAACAGTAAGTTAAATAATATTGTAATTTAGAATTTAAGAAGGAAGTTTCACCATAAGTTTTGACTTACCTTGTTTTTAGGGTAAAAGATTACTTTATTTTATTATTTTTAATTTTAGTGTTGGGTTCAAACTCAGACTCAGAAACAGACTCGTCGGTGTGGCCGCAGCCAGGTCCATCTACTATGATATGATGAAAAACTTTGTGGACAAGATAACTCCTACTGACAAAGAGAAGGCTGACATCCTACTATGCAAAGCCATTTACTGTAGCGGAGCCCCACTCAACATGGTTGAAAACAAGGCCTGGCTCGAATTCCTCCCTTTTTTGCGTGCGGCTTATGAAGTACCTTCAAGATACCTAGTCTCGGGGCCTATGCTTGAAAAGGAGTATGAGAGTGTCCAGGCTATTGTATCTGAAACTATAGGTAAGGTCAGACTTGCTATTTCTAGTTCCCTTAGGGTCTCGAGTCTGGATAACCACCTCCCCATATCCACCCCATATTCAGTGGATATAGGGAAATGCAGGACCTTAGCTCTCCAAATATATACTAACAATTTAGAATTTAAATGTAATAAATAAATGTTTGAGTATTTCGTTTGTTTGTTTCAGCCAAGGCAAAACACGTTGCCATAGTAACGGACGGATGGAGCAACATAAGAAATGAACCGGTTGTTAATTTCATTGTCACCACGCCGCAACCACTGCTATACAAAGTACTGCCAACGAAGACAGAGTCGCACACTGCCGTTTATATGGCAGCTCAGATTGGGGAGGTTATTGACAAAATTGGCCAGCAAAAAGTGTTCGGTATTTGCACCGATAACGCTGCCAACATGAAGGCTGCGTGGACCATATTAAAACCACAATGGCATTACTTTCTCAACCCATATTAATACATGCGGGCGAGAAAGTAAAAACTAAAATAAGTTTCTTGTTGCAACATTCGTAGGAGGGCCAGGGCCTTGTAGGATTCAACGTCCCATCTTTCGTGACCTCGCTATGCACAAGAGTGTGATCTGGTCAGAATCACACCCGCCAGTCGAGTTTTTCCCCTGCCGGTGAATGTCAGGTACCCATTGGGGTAGGCCCAAAAACAGGACAAATATTAGGGACAACCTATGGCATCAATGTTAGGACAAATCCTTACCACTTAACTAAATCATTACAGAAAACCACAAAAAAACAAAATACCTAAATTTTAGGCATAACAATAGGTGTACCGGTGTACCCGACTAGTAGAAATATCACTTGTGACAGAATCCCATCACCTCTAACCAAACATGATCATGATTTGAATACACGCTGTGAAAATTTGAGAAAATCCTTATCAGGCGGAAATGAGAGGATTCAGTTTTTGAGTTTCTCCACAACTAAATATTTACTACCAGAGGATTTCTACGCAGCCTATGAGCAAGTCGAAACAAAAGGCTAAAAAAAATTTACTGATGAGATGGTGCTTACTTTTATCGTTCCCAATATTAGGGTCACTTTTTTTATCATTAAAGTTTGTTTATGTTCCCGCCCAATAAGGATTTCCCAGCTTGCCGACACAATGCTGTTGACGTATTTTCTGATTTTCTACTTATTGTTCTGCAAGTCTATTCCGAATCTGATAACGCTAAGTTAACGACGAAGTGGATATTTTAGCGTTAGGAGCTTAATGCGTAATAAACAACCCAAGATCTGGAATAGCGCTGCTGGTCCTTTTAAGGTTAAGAACTAGTTAAAGTCAGTTAAATACTAAAAAGGTTCAGAGGGTTCCGAAGAAACATCCCAGCATTGTCTCGACAACCTTAAGCTCCAAAATAACATCCAAAAAGGTTCAACTTAAAGCTAGATCCTACCTTACCGACGTCTGGCAGGAACACGGGAAGTCTTCTAGCCTGAGGAACGCTTTCAGGACATTAGGAAGCGGTAACAGGTCAAGTTTCCGGAAGATGGCGTCCCTGAGCGCGGAGCGGATACGGATACGAGCCAGGCTCTGAAGTGGAAGCGGGTTGCACAGCAGGGGCCGGAACCAGTGGTTTTCCACAGCCTTACCGTCATACATCCGGAAGTTCCGAAGACTGAAGCCAGCGTGGACGAAAAGTTCTACCAGAAACCGATTGTCCCGGAGAAGGAGAAGGTTGAGCATCTTGCTTCGGTCAGGTAGAGTTCTAAAAGAAAAGAAAAAGCCCTTAATGTTTACATGAACCAAAACAAAGCACTGTTTCTCACGTTATCATAGGAACTAGCCTCGTTACTGAAATAAATACAAAATAAATAGTCAGTTCTTATCAGAACATTAAGGTTTTATCCCACCGCGGCATCGTACTCGGTTAACAGCTAAACCACAGTTAAATCCGGTTTTTACCTTGCAATAATTGGAATTTAACTGCAGTATAACGTTAACCTAGAAGTAGGACGCACCCTTAGGCTGAATTTCACCACTTTCTTATAGTATTTTTACGAACGGATTACGACAAGTGCCTTGCGCTTGTACTTGTTTCTCTGCGATCGCACTTGTCGTAAGCTAAACATACGATAACGTAAATCCGTTCGTTAAATCCTCTCGTTATGAGACACTATCGGATACTATAAGAAAGTCGTGAAATTCAGCCTAAGTCAGCAGATGCTCATTAAACTGACTTTTGGTTACTTCACTGTGATTGAGCATCAAATACCCACGATCCAAAATGTCGAGTATATTCTTTCATGTTGGTGTGTCGATTCAGGAGAACGTATATCAACATCACTTCCCCATTTCATCTTACGGGTCCGCTATACCTGACGGTGCATTTTTTGCCGCCCATAAGATTAACATTGCGAGCGGTGATTCATTTTCAAGGTTTACCCTTGGTTGGAAAGACACAAAATTTTGCCTGTACCTAGCCCTAACAATGTTCTAGGGAGTGTTCGAAGCAGATTTCCCATTTTTTTACTGGTTTTCGAGATACAGCACTTTTCTTGAGGTATGCAATGCTAGCATTTGCAAAACAGTTGCAATAAAAGAAACCAGTGAGAAATTGGGAAATCTGCTTCGAACACTCCCTAGAACATTGTTAGGGATAGGTACAGGCAAAATTTTGTGTCTTTCCAACCAAGGGTACACCTTGAAAATGAATCGCCGCTCGCAATGTTAATCTTATGGGCGGCAAAAAATGCACCGTCAGGTATAGCGTCCTCTTAATAAACAAATGAAACTTACTCATCGGAAACAAGATCGCAGCGGCTGACTAGGGTAACAACAGCATGGTTATTTTCAGCAGAAACAGCTTTGCTGAGGCAGCCTTTCTCTCTACTAAGCTCCCACCCGAATTCCTCAAACAGACTGAATATCTCTAAGAACTGCCTACAGTCCCGCTTGATGTGTTGTATGGCGGCTTCCAGCGCTGTCTGTCCCGTTACTGAACTCACGCAGTTAAGCGATGCTCCTGAAAACAAATGTAGAATGTTTAAGAGGGGAGTATACCCTCTGACGTCACCTAACCTGAAAATTTCTGGTATCTACAAGATCTACAACATCACATGGCAAACCCTATCTCTTATAACGTACTCTCTTTGTAGCGAGCGTATCTACATGGTCCCTAAATGAACTAAAAGGACTACAGTACCTAATACACTTTTTTTGGCATAAAAATCAAGTGTTTGCAGATCCAGCTCCAATATTTTTTATCCAGTCAACCACTTTTTGAGAAAATTGTTGGATATTTACACTTGTATTATAAATATCTTTATAAAGTTTCAAACGATAATTTCGGACGTTAAAAAGTAATATAATATTTCAGAAAATTTAACTAACCAACTGTTTCCGGAAAAAATGATCGAAAAAAACACTACCCTGAACATACCGTGCGACAGCAGCAGTCTGATAATGGATATGTTCTGCGCCTGTAGAGCAAGCAGTAAAGGCGTCTCCCCACTCTCGTTCCGCAGGTTTACAATGGTCCCCGCCTGCAGCAACACCCGCACCATGGCCTCATGCCTGTGCAGGACGGCGAAGTGAAGCAGGTGATGGCTGTGCGTTACCTTAGCGCCGGCGTTAAGTAAGAGCTCCATTATCGCCACGTCCTTACTGCATACCGCTTCAGACAGGGGGGTGTAACCTGAAGAAAGACAAGATGGTCTAAGGAAGAAATTAAGTAGGGCAACTTCGATAGCCGATTGGTCTCGCTAGACCCAGATGGAAACCGGGTCACACCGGTTCGATCTCGATCCTACAGAAGTTTTTTGGTGTTCATCTGTGATATTTTCTGCATTTCAGATGAAAAGCACATCGAGAGAAAAGCTCTTTGTGGTGTCTGCCGGACAGTCTAGCCGAAAGAGGTATATTTGGTCGTGGATTTTTCTCTTTATTTTATCACAAAAAAGAAATTACTAAATGGCTCTTTATCAGTTACAAAGATGTATACCAGGTTAAGAGGAAACTTAATAAGTTAAAAAGAAAAGTTAAAAGTTGTAAGGCAGTCTCAAAAGGTACAATAGTTACCTAGGCAACCAAAGAAACCTAAGGCTAAGGCACTATACCCTATACGTACCATGGATTTCCTCCAGGTTGACTTTGGCTCCATTCTCTATCAGGTACGATACGACTTGCGGTCGTCTTCTGCTCACAGCCAAGTGAAGGGGAGTCCTGTCTGACAAGTCAACAGCATTAACATTGGCTCCAGCTGCCACGAGCGCTCGGGCATTGTCGAGTAGTCCGCGTGACGCTGAAACATGTAGCGGGGAGATCCCGTCCGATGACCGGTGGTGCGGGTTGGCTCCGTGCGCTAAAAGCAGTTCCACGATTTCCACCCTGTCTTTTGCGGCTGCGAGATGGAGAGGTGTGAAACTGTCTGAGTCTTCAGCGTTTACTTTGCTTCCTGTGAACAGAAAAAAGAAAGAAATAAGTCTGATTCTTGTTTGGTGTCAGGGCAACAATCGAGCAACAACTCATCAATACTTTTGTGAAATATGTTATAAAAATGTTAACAAACCCTAAGCATGCTCTTGACAAAATGCCATCACAATTTGAAGTCAACAGGCGAATTAACTAAAAATATAACGTATACACTTATAGTTAGATATGGGAGCCAATGGCAAGACGACATTTGGAAGAACTGTCGGGTAAGAGACGAAAATTTTACCATGAAAATTAAGAATGGAACAGTGTTACAGTTACCACTGTCTATTACGAGCTATAACGTTACGGTCGTTATAGGGAGAGACTACTGTGTTATCAGGTGTTCCTCAGAGATGTCTCACCTGACTGTATAAGTATTTGTATAGCCTGATTGTGGCCCTCTGATGCCGCGTAATGTAAAGCTGTAAGTCCAAATTCATCCCCACCATCCACGGTATCGGGAGGAGGTTGATGCATCAAGAGAGCCCCCGTCTGAGACAGGATCTTCGCGTACCACAGGTACAGCATAGCCCAGGGATCTTTTTCCAGCTCCAGAAACTCTTCATCATCCTCATTGATCTCAGCATCCCACTCCAAATTATCCATTCCATCCGGCGTGCCGACTGTGTTATCCACTCGATCCACAAGACCCGGGATTCTTTGGATCAAACTATCGTTGAACTCGTCAAAATCAACGCCGGAATATTCATCGTTGGCACGTTCTGAAAGCGCTTCGTTGGAATCACTGTGAACTACCACGAAGTAACCTAAATTGGAGCTGGATGAGGCACTCGCTAGTGCTGTTTCAGACTCGAGGTTTTGAAGGAAAAGTTGCAAGATCTGAACATTTCCCAGTTCTGCGGCTACTCCCAGTGCTGTTCGTCCGTTCGAACAGATTTTGTTCATGTTAGCTCCTGGAAAATGTTTAAAGTTGTTCAGTACAGTTAAAGGACTCCCGGCCCAGCGGCGGCTAGGTTCTCAAAACCGTTATATTTTTATGAAAACTAACCAATGTTATATTATTCTTGATACAAGTTTCAGTCTGCAATCCCGATATTTTTGCAAATGGCGTCTTGCTAATGGCTGGCATATTCATACTACTACCCCTAAATATATTGCATGTACCTATGCACGGCTTGCATGGTGTAGCAGGAGCCTCCATCTTCTTCTAGGTGCAAAACGCAGTAAAAATATCGCACAGTGCTTTCAAAGAATCCATGCTAACTCGGCAGGTAAAACTATTAAAGGAATAAACACACCCGAAGCGATTAACTAACAGAAGGACGCCGCCAATGCCAATAAGTACTAGCACGCCCAAACACTTCTTGGCGTGCAGTAAAACTCTAAAGAGCCCCACCGAATTCTGTTAATCGTCAATAAAAAATAAAGAACTTACCATTTTTTAGGCATTCTGAAGCCAGTTCCAGGTTTCTTTGAGAGCAAGCTGTAATTAATTTTTCGTCCCAAGTATCAGCTTTGTGCCTGGACATGAGGTAGCGTCCCTCAAGTCTCAGCTCGAGTCACTTTGAAAACCCATTATTTCACTAAAAATCCCGGAAATATTGTCAAAAATAGTTTCAATTGGCTTTAAACCACATTTTACGAGTTTAAACGACTTTCAAAAAGCAGATTTAAAGCAAATTTAGGATTTTTTGAGGAAATCCGCCTCTAATAATCAACGGCTTTTTGGAAGGCT
This sequence comes from Mesopsocus fuscifrons, assembly GCA_950004255.1. Taxonomy (NCBI): domain Eukaryota; kingdom Metazoa; phylum Arthropoda; class Insecta; order Psocodea; family Mesopsocidae; genus Mesopsocus; species Mesopsocus fuscifrons. The sequence continues at coordinate 1,338,794 of OX465376.1, forward strand.
TCGCCATTTTTGTTAATTTTTGAAATGTTGGTACTGCCGTATTTAAATTTTTGGCGCCATTATTGCCATTATTCAAGTTTTGAACTTTTTCTTGTTTTTAACTTATTTTATTAATTATTTATTATTTTATTTATATAAATAAAAGAAAAATATTTTAAAAAATGTACTACATATTAATAAAATTGTTAAAAATTTGGAAATTTTATTTTTCTTTTTGTTGGTATGCCTGTCGCTCCCACTACTTTATTATTATTTGGTTTGTTGTCATTTGCTCTTCTTGTTTCGTGGTTGACGGTAGTAATTGCTCTTTTTAGCTTGTTTTTTGATTATAAAGGGAATATAGGTGTTATAGAGGTGCAAGTGCGCGCTTTTGTAGTGTATACAAGTTATACATCATGTATATTGACGGGAAAGCTAGAGGGGGTAGCCTGGCCTCCTCCATTCTGGATTCTCCAAGCCTTCGCCGAGCTGTCGAAGCTGGGGATGATTCTTCTAACTCTTGCCAGGTAAGATTTTATGTCTGTCTAAGGGGTAATCTTGCCTCAGTTTCGGGGACCTACAGTTTTAGGTGAGTTCCGAACCACTACAGCCTTGATGGACGTTTCACTTGACGTGCTGAACATATCAGGAGGTGGGTACCGATCAGAAAAACTTTGCCCAGATTGGGATCGAACCAGTGCGACCCCAAAATTGAACTTTCTATTTTAACGGCAATGGTAATCGCCTTGGTACCTACCATCCTAATTCTGTTTAATTTCGCGGAAGAGGTTAATAGTCAATAGATTGAACAATCTCCTTTGTTTTCAAGGTAGATAAAGCAATTAGGGCCGGTAAAAGCTGGGTCGTGAAATGGCTCATTTTGGTGGCCATTGAAGCCCTGTTCGCCCACAGCCACTTCAAGTCACCTTCTTTAGTTCTACTCCTACTGCAAACTTTCTTTTTGATGTCCTGTCATTCTGTGAAAGGGACAGTCTGAATTATCTCCTGAAAATGTGGGTGATTCTTCTTCCTACCTAACTGCCCACATAGAGCCGAAAAGTCATATGCTCTATAGTCCCGAAATGTCGAGAGTTCTTCTGGTGAATTTTTCCAAGCCCTGATAGGTATCTGGCCTTCACCGATAGGGGGGCAACTCAGACTTTCAGACGAAATCACCCCCTTATGTACAAAGGTCACGAAAGGTGGACCCCTGCATCCCACCGAGCCCTGGCCCTTATGTAGCGGAAGTAAACTGTGGTAGCAACCCCTCAGGAAATACTCTGTCTCCTTTCACGTTAAACACCCCTTGAGTTTTCTGTAACGAGGGGGTTGAATTCCCATAGAAACAAAATAGCGAGTCTCATGATAAGGACGCAATTTTAGGTGGCATGGAGACAGGGGGGGAGTTGCTAAGGGGTAAACACTCACATTCCTTGGAGGGGGGAAGTCTTTTCACCCTGGAGTAGGGGGACCATTCAGGCGAGAAGGGAGGCTGTGCAGTTGCTAGGGGAGGGGGTTAAGGGCTGCATCCACAATGGGCAAAATAAAAAATACGACTGGTTTGTTGATGTTCCTGAGGAACTGCCGGATATTTCTTTCTAGTGCTTTCAGTACTATACGGTCCCTGTCTTTATCGGTATTCGTTATAGAGAGAGTGTACTGTCCAGTTCCACATCGAGTAAATATCTAATCTAATAGTTACTTAGACCCTCTATAAAAATCATATTATACCTATTTCAGCACCAGTTTGTATCCAGTAGTTTCCTGAGGACATATCCCTTAAAATGTGACCCTCCCTACTGTTGCTTACGCGCCAGCACTTCATCCAGCAGCTGAGTTTTACTTTCTCCCCTCTTCTTCTGCTGTATAGCCGCGAGATGTTAATTTCCCGTAGCTGGCGTTCAATGCCCTGGCTTGGCTTGAGCATTCTGCTTGCGGGATTTCAATCTGAGCCCCGTATTAGTTTTCTTTTATATGCGCCTTCCTCAACAATATTCTCGAACCCCTATATAGGGGAGTTCTCTTCCCCCGGGGTGTGAAATTTTTGTTTGTATGAATGCGCCCAAGCAATATGCGAACGAGAGTGCATTGGAACAGCTTTTGTTTAAAATTTGAAGGCTGCAGTAACATTGCTGTCGTTCCGACACCCTTAAACATAGGGTTTCCTAATTTATTTTTTGTTCAGAACAAGAAGTAGACTTAAGAAGGTGTCACAATGATTTAAAAGAGTTAAGCAACGACAATTGACATTTTTTGTGTAGTCTATCCACCCCTGGATGTGAGTCTCGTCCAAGACTGAGGTGGAGTTATGAATGATAAGGCTCTGAATGGAACTGCGAGGTCGTACGAAACGTAAAGTGAGTCATATGCATATACATGATGGCATAGAGATCCGGAATGGCCCAAGGTTTATAGTTTAGTGGATACACGTGTAGATATGTTTGGTCTGACTCCATTGATAACGAACGAGTTGACGCAAACGCAAAGGACGCGTTTCTTTCTAGAAATGCATCGTCGGGTGAAGCAGAGCCTTAAGAAACGTAAACAAGGTGATCTGATTTCTCCCTGGAGTTTAGGAATATCGCTGGATCGACCGTTAGCCACTAATGATTGTAATTTTCGGCTGCCCGTATTATAATGGCAAGGAATGCATTGACTGTTCCGAACGGTCAGTCACCTGTGACGTCACCTGGAGTCCGTTACGTACCTGATAGAACTGCGTACCTGTATTAGGCTTTAGGTATGCCCATCAGGGCACTAATGTGTGTACCTTTCGCACTACACACACTGGAGGCATCCCGCATGCCCATTTCTGTTCATTGTAGTGATAATATTGAAATAGTACGATAGGTGCGAGTGGCCGAGCGGCAAACGGGTCCGACTCGGGTCATGAGGGGTCTGGGTTCAAATCACAGCGTAAACAATATTTTCTGCCCCGAGAATTTAAATATTTTCAGTAATACTTATGTGTTAGGGAAATCAATCAAAAACTACAGAAAGAAAGATACATTTGCTACTTGTTTACGTTTTTTCCGACCATTTCTTGAAGACACTGTTGGATGTTAAAAAGACATATTATATTTCAGAACATTAAATATCCAATTGTAGGATTTCTGTTCCTGTGCTTAATGCGAGAAAGAAAAGTGCGACCATTGCCTGACTCTCCATATTGTGGTGCACGGGTCTTGCCAATGGCGCTGCATCCTAGCAATAGCATTGTATAAATATTTACATAGCCTCATTGACGCCTGATCTCCTTGTTAACGTACGTAGATCAGATTGCTTGTCTTATTTAGATAGATCGTCCTTATGTCCACTGTTAATGCGCCTGGCGCCTAAACAGCTATTTATTACTTCCTCATCAAGGCGGTTACGTGGTGTTAGCCGCATTCAATTCAATATTTGTTTATTTTCTTCTGTGATTATTCGCCATTTTGGATTAGGAACGTTTCATTGACAGGAATATACATTTGTGGTTTTACGACCGGGTAATTTTTGGGCACGTTTTCACTCGATCGTAACCCACGAACAAGAACATAGCCAATTAATTTCTGACGTAAAGAAGATATATTATATTTCAGAACATTTAAATATCCACATACTGTTTGCGCACGACTGAAGTCCAGGGTTCGAATTCAGGTAGCAGCAATATTCTGTTGGTAAGAATTATCCAAGTATAATAGCATGGGAGTCACTGAAGATTCATTTGACTTCGGCCAACAATCAGATTAGTACTTTAATTGACATCTGTAGATACCTACATTTTTAAGGTGGATTTCGCCAATCCAAGTTAAACGGTAAGATAAATTGTATACATATTCAAAGCATAAATATTTAAGCTTAGGTATAGAGGTAGATAAACCATTCTTTAACCCTTGGGTCAAGCGAAACATATTGTGCTTGTAAGATTTGAACAGTTTATGTTAGTTACCGTTAAGTTGAGTTGTTGAAAGCTATACCCTTAATTCAAAATATGGCTGTCTCACTGCGGCTTAAAAATGAATGAAGATCGGTTAAGAAGCTACACCGGCGGGGGTTGGTCGCAGGGCAAAAGCCGATTTGCCTGAAATTGGGAAATTGCTATTTCCAGACGAATGCATGGCTTCCACTGTTCATCCCCATTTCATCCCCATCTCATTCCTCTGCTATTGAATCTCCCCCCCTTTCCCCTTGTAATTAACGAAGGGGTGTATTTTTCCCTCCCTCTAACCGCAGGTCAAACCGGTTCAATCCCGATCCTGCCCAAGGTTTTCTGATTGGCATTCACCTCGGATATGTTCAGCTAGTGAAATCTATATCGAGGCTGTGGTGGTTCGGAACCCTCCTACTGCCGGTAGTGCTACCAGCTGAGCACGATGGATAATTCTCGGCATGGTCTGTAGTTGCTGGGCTTGTTCTTTTGAAGGGTACTTCGTCTAACCTCCAGACCATGGTCCAGGTTCTCCAGGTATTTCGGCATTACTTCAGTGAACATGAATTATTTATCATAATTCACGGGTTGCGGCACTCAATGTAAATGTACACGATACTGCGTGAGAATATGTGCGTGTGGTCACAAACCGTGTAATTTGAGAGCAGTAAGTGTATGTACAGACTGAAGGCTTGCCCCATTACTACATTGCGACAATAGCACGTGGTATGCGCTCTAACAATACCTATATGTGAAAGGTATGTGCTCAGCTGGCTACGCTACCAAATACCAAAGTTTCTGGTCGGTTCGGAACCACCATAGCCTCGATATACATTCCTCTTGACATGCTGAACATATCAGAGGTGAATGCCGATTAGAAAATTTTTGGTAGAGCCGGGATCGAACCGTGTATCGAGGATTGCCTTGTTTGTGGAGGCATCTTCCCACCTAGTCCTCTAATTGTAGTTTCTCTAATTTGGTAGTAGGTTGTGTACATAAAAGTACTGATTTCCCAATACTTGAAGGCTCCTTTACAGTCGAATTCCATTACGCAGGTCTGAATGGCGTTGCTGCAATATTTACTATGTGTCAATTCGCCTATTCCCACGCTGAAGATACACTGCTTTTGTCTCAGGTGGAATGGATTTCGAGGGTGTGGTGGTTCGGAACCCACCTAAAACTGTAAGTCCCCGTCGTGTATTTGGTAGTGCTGCCTGTCTGTACCACTATTGGCACAAGCCGTGACTCGTGCGCTACTTGAAAAGTGGGTGCGCGGGTTGAGTCACTCGATGGATGAGATCACTGGGCAAACCTATAGGCGTCTTTCGGTCTCCCAGGCGTAACAAGATGCGCACTCTTGCGTCACAAAGGCTGTAATTTGTCTTTGATGTGTGACTGATGGTGACTAATAATTATATCGCCTATTCAATGGGAAGGGTGTAATGTCTTAAAACATCTCATTATCCGTTGATTGAGCCGTACCTTAAAAATTTTCAATGAAATTTGACAATGGTCTCTGAAAGATGGGCCAGTGCGTACCACTCTGGCCCACGAAAGCAGCGTTCAGCAGTGCTGCTGCCCACACAATGGACTCTACCACCCTACCCCATACACGATCACAGTGGGCCATATAGGACCATGCTGGGCGACATAGGAGCAGCGTCAGAGCTGTCTATATAATGATGATGGCTTACACTGGCTCAGGATCACTTACAGTGTATAAGAACATGAATTTTCTATAGAGAATATTCTTGTGGAAAGAAGCTTACCCAAGCATGTTGAATGGTTGTGCAAATAATGATGCATTCAGTGAGTCCGGAGTCAGTGATTCAGAGCTTTCGAATGAGTCACTGACTCAGGTTTGTTCATTGACCTAAATCTTTCGCACCGTGGCTCAGGTCTATGACTCACTGCTTTTAGGTAGGTATTAGAGGTACCTAACCTTTAGTTTCGTCTGCAAATGGTTGAGACTCATTTGCCGACGTTTCTCTCTACAGTTTTCTTAGAAAACTAAGTATGCTTTATCAAGTAATTCCATTTTTGACGTCTGAAAATAGTCTAAAAAATGTTGTGGCCCGTTACGATTTAAAACTCAACAAAAGGTCTTATATACCAGAATTTTTGATAGTGACGATACTGACATTGCAAAATGCGAGAAAGTAAATTGTAACCATTGTCAGACCCTTTACTTGACACGAAAAAATGCAGAGCTACAGGTTGAGATACACCAAGGTATTTTTTCACCTCCACCAATGATCATGGCTATCCCTTTCACAATAGTCAATTGATCACTTGTATAGAAGAAAAGTGTCATCTCGGCATGAGAAAGCAGGTCATGCTGGAAAGACAGCGGAATAGTTATGTGACGTAGGATGCAAGAACAAGAACAAGCAACACCATTTCTTGTTCTTTTTCTTGCAGTAGAAATTCTTATCCTTATAGGTCTACCTCAGTCTAGGACTCTAGGATGAAAGTAACGTCAGTGATATCCTGCAGGTGTATTCCCTTTCTCGAACGCCAGCAAACCCACCCAACTAACACTTTCAAAATTTATTGTAAGAAGAACTGTTCTCCGTATATTGCATCATGGCGTGCCCTATCTTCTTACAATAAATTTTGAAGGTGTTAGTTGGGTGGGTTTGCTGGCGTTCGAGAAAGGGAATACACCTCCAGGGGTGGACAGACTACACAAATGTCAATTGTCGTCGCTAAACTCTTTTAGATCATTGTGACCCCTTCTGAAGTCTACTTCTTGTTCTGAACAAAAAATAATTTTGGAAACCATGTGTTTTGACTGTTTTGAGAACAGTGTGTGTCGTCACTCTCATCAAGAGCGAGTTGGAGTAGTTATGTGACGGTGAGGCGCACCGTCTCTGTCGCAGTTTATGAAGGAAGTCGTAGATTAGGTGAGACAGTCTGCCAGGAAGCAGGAACAATAAATTGGGTTTCAGAACTGTGCCATCTGTGAAATAGTGTCACCCGAGAGTGAGACAGCTGACTGCTAATTGGGGTGTGACATAATAATTAAGCATGTCACGTCTGCGATCCGACATTTCTATGCTAAGGAAATTTGGGAGATCTTAAGGTGGAATACACGTATTTGGTTCGCAATGCTACGTACTTCAAGCCCTACTCCGAAGTTACAGGGCGAGTGAAAAGTGTTTATAGGGGGATGTAAACCTGAGACTCTTTGTCGTGAGGTAGTGTTGTATTTTTGCATGAAATGGAGTAATAAGTCCACAGGAGCGATTTTAAACAGTCAACTACCAGTCCACATGTTTTTTTGACAGATCGCGAAAACACAACACTACCTCACGCGGAATATTTTTTTGTAACGTTTCGGGCTATAAAATGTATGATTTTATCGTCACATTTAGTAGAAAAGCTTGATAAATGTTTGTAATATTTACCTCCGCCATGTTACGTGTTGACAATTTTTATTTCACTTACGGAAGTGGGTAATTTCAACACCATTTCTCTACTTTTTCTCCTGTAAAAGCTAAACATAGTGTCCTACTTTCACTCGTTCGTTTCGCGTTCGAATAGCACACTATGTTTAGCTTTTAGAGTAAACACAACCAATATGATATTGCAATTACCCGTCTCCGGCAGCACTAATATGTAAACATTAGTTTTGTCGAATATTTACTTTCGCACAGTGGTTTTGGTGGAGTTCGTCGAGAATGTATGGTGGCCCTTAACTCCAGCAAAACTTTTGATCTGAATGTTTTGATCTTTTTGACATTTATTTGTTCTAAAATTTAATGCAATTGTCTCTCTATAACGATAGGCAAGGGACAAGGTAAATTTGCTTGCTATAGAGAGAGTTATAAAATGAGCCAGGGTTTGTCAAAGAGTGGTTCGGTTTCTATTCAGTACACTTTTCAAGCTCAAATCATTATATGCACTAAGTCAGTGCATCTTTACCGAGTGCGGTTACACTGAGTGGGCTTTTATTTTCCTGCAAGATAGAAACCAACAATGGAATCTCTGGTTCTAATGACATTTTCTTTGCTGTTGAAGAGGTAAGTACTTCCTTTCTTTATGGAACCATGAACTCTATGTCTATCTTATTTAAACTGACTGCATAGAATATGTTTTGGTTGGGCGCTGCACGTACGCACCGAAACCGTTTTCTCCTGCCACGACGGAAGTAGTTATAGTGCAGTTTTACTTCTCTTTACGTGTAAAGTGTTGGTTAAGTATTTTAACGGTTGGTAAAACACTGATTATCCTCCTACGTGTTTGTATTCAGAAACGGCTGTGTGTTCTTTTTCGCGCTTACTCGATTAAACTTAGATTTGTTTTATTTGTTTTACGGTTCGTGGTCGCTCTTTTCACTTTCTTTCTGTTGTTTGGAGGTATTGTGTCATTACCAGAGGTTGTTGGTCTCGTTGAGAACATTCTTTAGGCTGGACCCCTCCCTCTGTGTGAGTTATTTCATCGCCTTATGGTCTCTGAGCTCTCTTTCCGACAAAACTACACCTGCAGAAGGTGTCTTCCATTGGTCTTCTCCACAGCCTTGTCCGGCGGAAGTGGCGTAGGCCCTTGACATGGCGTGCGCCGTGGTGCGATGGCGCGACATTCAGGCTCATCACGCCATCAGGCGTAGCTGAAGAAGGCCTCCAGGTACCGATGGGGCCTGTGCTGGCACCAGGAAAACCGAGGAGCATTACCAAAGATAATGCTGAAGAAGTGCGTGAGCCACGACTCTGTCTTTCGGCCAAGGCCTGTCGATTTAGCGCCGAACTGTTTTCGGTAATCCTATAGCACCACTATGGGCGATCCTCAGCCAGTGTAAGTCAGCGCCATTATGTAGGCAGCTCTGACGCTGCTACTAGCTACTATATCGCCCAGCATGGTCCTATATGGCCCACTGTGATCGTGTATGGGGTAGGGTGGTAGAGTCCATTGTGTGGGCAGCAGCACTGCTGAACGCTGCTTTCGTGGGCCAGAGTGGTACGTACTGGCCCATCTTTCATTTTTTTCATTTTTTGTTCTGAAATATAATATTTTATGTCCATCTCTCACACCCGAATTTTTGTTCTTACTTCGGTGAGTGAGACCTCGAATAGATTCTCGTGTCATTTGTAGTTTACACTTTGCACAATACTTGGCCGTGATGGCCGTGTGACTTGATGGTGTCTATATCCGCTGGCAGTGTGCCCTCTGCTCATTGGACATTCCGATGAGCGATAGTGTAACGTCTGTTGAATGTTTTGAGGACTGTCGGTACATCTGTCGCCAAGCTGCAGTTTTGTCGGCCTGAGGACAGATGTGGGGGCGTATAGGAAGTGTTTGTCGCACCCTGGAGTGTGTCGGATTGCTTTGGCGCTAGGTCGGTGCATCTGTCGCCAAGCTGCATACCTTGCCAGCTGGATGTCACACTGTCTTATCCTCATGGCGGAACCCACCTAAAACTGTAGGTCCCCATGGTGTACTAACACTCTGGGAGGTGGTATTTGGTGGTGCGCCAGCTGAGCATGATGGATAATTCTTGACACCCGTCTAAAATAGAGTGGCTGTCAGACGTAACGAAAACACTTTCTAAATGTTATAAATTTCCAGTAGTTTGTACCGCTTTTGTGATGTCCTCCAGTAGCGCCCACTCCAGTTTATTATTAGCCTCCAGCCCGTTGAATGCAGTTACATCATAAAACCCATTAGAGCAGTGATAATTGCTGCCAGGTTCAGGTTCGTTACTCTTTCTGGTGAAAGAAGGCGTACTTTCCCTATCGAGTGACCGCAGACTGGCAGATTGTCCAGTGTCCTCGACTCACCGATGGACGGCTGGACAATTACAGAAACCGGAATAGCCGTAGCTATATTTAAACTGTGCAAGCTGGAGAAAAAGTACAGTTATGCTGCCCGCTCCAGGAAGTGGTCTGCGAAAATTTCTTATACTTGCATTTTTTGTGTGTTTGTTAGACAGTAAACGGTCCGACAGTGGTCGCTCTTCTCTTTCTCGCATGTATAATAACAATAACATGTGAATTTAATATTTTTTTTGGCGATCTAAGGGTGGATTTCACCAGTGTCTAAAGTATACAATAGTGTCTCCTAAAAGTTCACATTAGCGTTATTCTCCCGAAAAGGAAATTTGTTGCGTTTGGCAACCCTGCTGATAGCTATATAGTGCACTTTTACCGGCAAGATAGGAAGATAAATTTTCTAAATACCATGCATTCACTCCTCGCAAAATTTGAACTCGGCCAAAGTGCAATTTCGACACCAGGAACTGGTTTTAGGTGATTCTGAAATAATACAGTGGAAAAAGCAAAGTGACCTATATTCGTCTTGGTAATACCGCTGGTTCCCACAGGCTGCCATTACCATAAATTATATAGTCTGTGTTGGAGGATTTTATTGCTCTTACTGTTCCTAATTGAGGTAAATAGCGCGTGCTCTTGCAAATGGTGCGATATCGAAGGTTGGAAAATGGGTCAAATCAGCTATAGAAACCTTTTTAACCTAACTCGTCTGCCTAGAAGGGTAACTAAGTATAGTACTCCTCACCCTTGGGTGAAAGTAATGGTTCTCAAAAGAACACAGGGTTTCCAAAATTATTTTTTGTTCAGAACCAGAAGAAGACTTAAGAAGACGCTATACCTGACGGTGCATTTTTTGCCGCCCATAAGATTAAAATTGCGAGCGGCGATTCATTTTCAAGGTTTACCCTTGGTTGGAAAGACACAAAATTTTGCCTGTACCTAGCCCTAACAATGTTTTAAGGAGTGTTCGAAGCAGATTTCCCAATTTCGCACTGGTTTCTTTTATTGCAACTGTTTTGCAAATGCTAGCATCGCATTCCTCAAGACAAGTGCTGTATCTCGAAAACCAGTAAAATAAAGGGTCCGACAATGGTCGCACTTGACTTTCTCGCAATTTTTATCGAAAATTTTAATTTTTTTTTACGTAATTTATTTTTTTTGGACCAAAATTTTAACTTTTTCTAAAAAATATTTTGCCATACACTGGATAATAATTTTAGGCACCTACTCACCGGATTTCAAACATATCCGTCAAATGGTGAAGCGTCGTCCGACGCGCAAAGTACGTGTTTTCTATTTTCCATGTCACGGCCTTAATTTTCAAGTAATTGAAAATCTATTGAGAAGGACGTTGAAGCATCTATCTGAGACCACTTTCACCAATTTTCAAGGAAATCTGTCGATTAGGGTTGTTGCAAATCCGTCTGAACCAATCAAAAACGCGATTTCCATTTTTGGAAAATTTTCCTACGATAATGCCAATATTGGCCATAATTATTATGTTGGATAAATTTCGTTCGGTAAAACATCAAACTAGGTTAAAGTACACCTCCCTACCAATTTTTATTGAAATCGATCGAATAGTGCTACCGGAGTGACGACCAACGCGTTTGGGCCAAAACTTCGCCAAGTTATTGGCCCACCTACAAGTGATTGTAAAAGACCTAAAAGCATCTATTCAAAAACACTTTCGCAAATTTTCAAGGTTCCAACTTGATATACGTAGCTTCCAGCCCTTCTTAACTGTCAAAAAACACGATTTTTTGCCTTTTTTTGACCATAGCAGGCGCAATTTTTGAGTTATCAAAATTTATCAAAAAACGGGTCCAGATATTTACATTAGGTACCTACATACCGAATTTGAGCAAAATCGGACGAACGGTGTGACGTCCAGTTGCGCGACAGACTGACGTACGTACGTACGTACGTACGTCGGACGGACATTTTTTAAAAACAACTTTTTTGGACTCGGGGGACCTCCAGGATCATGGGAAACCCAAAATCTCAAAATCGAAATTTTGCACGAAGACATAACTTTCTCAGCCCATGTATTACATACGGGCGAGAAAGTAAAAATGGGAAATCTGCTTTGAAAACTCCCTATAGAACATTGTTAGGGCTAGGTACAGGCAAAATTTTGTGTCTTTGCAACCAAGGGTAAACCTTGAAAATGAATCGCCGCTCGCAATGTTAATCTTATGGGCGGCAAAAAATGCACCGTCAGGTATAGCGGACCCTTAAGAAGAAGGGATCACAATGATCTAAAAGAGTTTAGCAACGATAATATTCACATTTGTGTAGTCTGTCCACCCCTTGACTGAATTTACTCCATAGTGTTACTTGACCTCAGGTTAGTCTGGTTTATAAGGGTGTTATCATTGCCCCATTTTCTTAGGCTTACGTCAGTATAAACGTAGGTTAGCAAGTTATATCGATTTCAGATTTTAAGCGAGCAAGGATATTAATAGATGATGACAATGTGCGGGCATTATTTCTGTAATAGGTGTCCGATAAGTCGATGGGAGACTCGGAAACATAAAAATAACATTAACTTCTGATCGACACACTGCCGTAAGCCATTGATACAGCAATCGCACTATAGTATGCTTTAAGGGTCCGCTATACCTGACGGTGCATTTTTTGTCGCCCATAAGATTAACATTGCGAGCGGCGATTCATTTTCAAGGTTTACCCTTGGTTGGAAAGACACAAAATTTTGCTTGTACCTAGCCCTAACAATGTTCTAGGGAGTGTTCGAAGCAGATTTCCCATTTTTTTACTGGTTTTCGAGATACAGCACTTTTCTTGAGGTATGCGATGCTAGCATTTGCAAAACAGTTGCAATAAAAGAAACCAGTGAGAAATTGGGAAATCTGCTTCGAACACTCCCTAGAACATTGTTAGGGCTAGGTGCAGGCAAAAGTTTGTGTCTTTCTAACCAAGGGTAAACCTTGAAAATGAATCGCCGCTCGCAATGTTAATCTTATGGGCGGCAAAAAATGCATCGTCCTCTTAAGAAGTGGTGAAATTTACCCTTAGAATCACGCAGGAACGGTATCTGACGCAATATCGGACAGTTATTGCTGGGTTGATTTAGATGGAGTATTTGTGAAGACGTGAGGCAATGGGAACAATCCATACCTCCTGCCCGAATTACTATAGCAGAGTACTACCTAAATAATTATTGTGATTTAGATGCCGTCGTGCCTTCTGAGCACGAGACTGCTATACTAAGTAACGACACTGTCATTACAATCCCTGCTTGTAACGGGACAAACAAAAGGGCCGACAATGGTCACACTTCACTTTCCCTCATATACGTACCATATAATTAAAATGGAATATATATTTGCTAATAATTGGTTACGTTTTTTCGACCATTTTTTGAATGTTCTGAAATATAATATGTCTTTTTAACGGCCGAAATTATAAGGCGTTGTGATTTTATGCGATCGAGTGATTTTTGATTTCTCCAAAATTAACCTATTGTAAAATGACCGTTAAAAATACATATTATATTTCAGAACATTTAAATATCCTAGTTTCCTCGAAAAGGTGCTATTTGCAAATGTACCTATGAAGAAGTAGGTATCTAGGTGGTTTGTTGGCTTGTGGAACATCGCGTACCTTGTTGGAATAACAAGGTATGTTTTGCCTGCGGTTGCACGGGGCAGCTGGCAATAAGGAATCTGCATCAGTGCGGATCATAGATTGCACTAGTTGTGCACTGGTCTGGTGCACCATACTGCGCTACCGCACTTTCTTTCCCGTTAGTGAAATTTAGGGTTACAAAGCCAGTGTTTTTATGTATATCGAGGTTGTAGTGGTTCGGAACCCACCTAAAACTGCAGGTCCCCGTCATGTACTAACTGGGGAGCTGGACGAATCGTGGGAATGAGGGGGTCATTCACATTAGTTCCCCACTGCAACATAAATGAGTTCTAAGAAGTTTTTTATTGAGTTGGAATGTGGGAACGCGGACTAGGAAATGGTGTTGCCCCCCGTCGTGAATTGGGTCAGAGAGGACCAAGTCCCGCTTCTCCAGGAATATCCATTTGACTTCCAAAACAACTTTTCGTTCCACAGAGTTTCTTAATCTCTTTTTCTTCGCTTTAGTTAGTAGAGGGGTCGAGGGACAAGCCCAACAACAAGACCATTAATTTCAAGAAGCCAGCTCCCCGTTAGGACGCGATGGAGACCTACAGTTTTCAACGGGTTCCGAACCACCACCATCGATATACATTTCACTTGACTTGCTGATAATATACCAGAGGTGAATGCCGATCAGAAAAACTTTTATAGGATCGGGATCGAACCTGGGGTCTACGGCTTATGAACCCGGACGCCTATCCGCCACCCTTACAGGCTGCTCGAAATGGAGGACGCCTGCAGGGGGTCTTTTTAAACCTCCCAGCTTCCGCTGCCGCTTCAGGTTCTCATGAGGCTCCTGGACCTTTTCTCATGAGAGGGACCTGCTGGAGGTTTTCTGTGAATGACTGCCATTTGTTGTGTGGCTAATTAGGTTCGTTCCCTCACTAGACAGAGGTTCGAATACCTGCAATTTTTGTTATTTTACTCGATTGACTTGGAAGTGTTGCATGACTTTGTTTTTTTTTTCTGTCTATTTATTCACGGTGTATACCTGAAACTTTGCCCGATATTTCGAGATATCGATGCGATATGAATTATTTCCCTATCAGGATCACGCACCCTCCACTCGAAGTATTGTAATATCCAACTGCTTGTAAGTTGCGTGCAGAGGAATGTGTATCCAGCAGAAAGCAAGGTCCTTGTATTCCTCAGGTTGCACCATTTATTTGTTTCTAGCTCAGTGCAAGGGCATTTAACTATGAAGCAAGTGGACCCTGGTTCAAGTCTACCCCTTCCGTACACAGTAGCTGTATAACGCCAAAGAATTTTGTATTTTCAGATGAGGTAACCTTCGGAATACATAGATCTTAGAAAGTAAGTAGGCACCTTGAGATTGGCGGAGGGTGGTAGTCAAAACTGACGTGCTAATACATGTGTGTCCTTAACCAATTAACAGCATGCGATAGAGGTCGTAGCACCTTCTTCCTATTTGTCATTACGTCACTGTCGAACTGTTTGTGTGGCCGAGCGGTGTCCGACTTGTCCTGAGAGGTCAGAGTTCGAATCCCGGCGTATGGAATATTTTCCGCTTACGGCATGGATGTATAGTGGCTTATTCGGCTGTGTTGTGATTTTTTTGTTGACAAAAATCACTCGATTGTAAAATTACTTTCGGTCGTTAAAAAGACATATTATATTTCAGAACATGTAAACGTATACAAATAGCGAATTTATGTTCGGTCGTTCTGTACGTAACGCGTTATCTTTGCCTTCAACACATCTCATCGCTATCTGAAAACTTGTCCTTCTGTCAAGTGTACATGTACGGCAAGCGATTGCTGTGATGTTCGCCATATACGGGTTTCTGTGGCCACCGTACCTGTGGCAGGCCAGGCACCTCAAGAAGTTCAACACGTTTTTGGTTTCTCTTCGCGTTTGTGGTTTTGCGACTTGAAAGTGGAGATGTTTCCGTCACCGAGACAAACCACACACTCGATTTGATTTGGTTGAACTGTTGGAAGTAGCACAGGTCACGAGTGTTTTAGACCCGGTTCACACCGGTTCGATCCCGCTCCTAGCAAAGTTTTTCTGATCGGCATTCTCCTCTGATATGTTCAGCATGTCAAGTGAAATGTAAATCGAGGTGGTGTTGTTCGGAACCCACCTAAAACTGTAGGTCCTCATCGTAATGGCCGGGTACCGTGAATACCGCGTTGATTTTGTGTTAATTTTGAGTGATAACTGCCTGTCGTTAGTGATAATTGGATAGGGAAATTCTATAATAACGCACCAATTGACTGATAAGACTTGGCGCTGTAAAGATCTGCCTGATATGCGGCTCATTCTCTCTCTTCCGCGTACGTGTACGAGGGGTAGTATCCAAAATTTGACTTTTCTAATAAGCTGATGTTTTTTCTACCATATGGTGAGTCTTTATATTCTGGGCGAATGTACAAAATACGTATACCTACTTTTTATTGACCTTCTCCCTGTAAATTTCTGCTATACAGAGTAAAGAAAGGATTGTTCTCGCAGCCACTATGAGGTGGGCAAATCTTTGCAGTTTTCTTGAAATGAGGTAAATAAGTCAAAGTACGTGTACACTGTGTTTACTAAACTGAACTTAAAGTTAACGTTATCAAAACTGCCAGTTATTAAACTGGCAGTTAACTGTCCCTAAACTGGGGACTGGGGGCTAGCATTAGCCTGTAGTGCTTTGTTTCTGGATAGTACAGTTGTTTGGCGTACAGGTTGAGTGCAGGTACAGTTATGCCTGCTCAGCCAGAGCTAAATGTTAAATTATGTGCCTGGACAATCCATTATGCTTGCCTGCTCTGTTCACAAGAAGGCATTAGACCTGTCTTCGGCCTGCAGTACCTAGTTATTGCCCATCACTGCATCTCCACCGGACTTCAGGATTCTTTAGAGCCTATAACGAATATTTCTTCTTCTTTATGCCTGAAATGGATGCCAAATAAACCAGAAATACCGTAATTATTAAATCGAAGACAGGCTCGAAATTCCTAGTCTACTGTAGTGACCCTTAAAAGTTCACTATAGCGTTATCCTCCCTAAAAGAAAAGTTGGTGCCTTTTAACATCCTGCCGATAGCACCCTTATCATAACGTTAGATAGTGGACTTTTAACAGCAAGATAAAGTTTTCGACTACTTTTCCGGGAAGATGTATTGACTAACTTTAACTGGAAGTGATGATAACGCTATAGTGAATTTTAACGGGTCACTATAGTAGACTTTAGGCACTGGTGAAACCCGACCTATGATCTGTTTCTTAGTGGTATTGGTTTGGCTTTCACCTCGATATGCAAGGAAGCACGAGGAGCAATGCGGTTGCGGTAATCCCTTTGTTATCCCTACAGCTGTGGTGTCCCCCGCTATCCTCCGCTTAACTATCATGCAGACGGAAGTTACAACCGACGATTATAACCTTATCAACCGCTGCTTCCTTTGACCCCATTGGACCGTCAGCTGAGTGATGTAGACGTTTGCCTTTAGAGCTAGGTCACAGCGGTTCGATTCCGACCCTATTCACCTCTGATATGTTCAGCATGTCAAGAGAAATGTATATCGAAGCTGTGGTGGTTCGGAACCCACCTAAAACTGTAGGTCCCGATACGATGGGGCCGATATTTGGTAGTGCTGCCAGTTGAGCACGATGGATACTTATTGAAATGGTCTAGTTTGCTGGGCTTAAGATTTTTTTTGTTTTTTGTTTGCAGAGTAACACCCTGACGAGTCATACCATCCAGAAGGGGTTGCTGTGGCAACAGCGAGATCGACTATTTTCAAGATGGAAGGAACGATACTTCGTGCTGACTCAGGACTACCTGAACTGCTTCCGGAAGGCTTCGGACTCGGGCGCGGATCGCATCTCGGACATGGGCCCCTTCATGTTCAAGGTAGGTACAAGGGACCTTGTAATTTTGCTCGCTATATAGAGAGTTCGCTATAGAGAGGGTGATATTGTGGAGATAGGGTTTGTCAAGGCACCGTTAGCGTTGTCTTCTTTTGTGAGTTCTGTACTCTTATACATCCAGCTTCATTTGAAATACATAACTACACTTTTCTGGGTAAACAGTTGAATATTTATTTGTTCTGAAATATAAAAAAGTGTAAAAAAATCTGTTGGGACCGGGATTCGAACCCGTGACCTCCAAGAAGGTAGCCCAGTAGCGTAACCACTGTTCCAAGGAGGTCTGCATGACTAGTTGCCCCTAAATCGCCTTAAAAGGGATAATATTGCAGTGACATGTCGCTAGCCATGGTAGAATGCAGACTGTCGCTTTTATTGACCCAGTTTTTTTTATAAATAATAAATAATGCGCCCATCAGTCATACTGTCACCTTTTGACTGAAGTGACGTGTATGATAATTCTTCCCTAAAAAGGACATTCAAGTATTCAACTAGTTTTTACTTACCCTTGTGCACTTTGGCGCAGTGGCAGGGCACTGTGCTGTCAAGCAAGAGGACCAGGATCTACTCCCGACTGTTCTAGATTTTTCCTAGTGAATCTTGCCCACTTCTAGCCCTAGTAGTGGGTACCTGGCCTTCATCGGCAGTGGGAAAATTCGACTGTAAGTGAACTTAACGTGTTTTTTGTGATTTTCAGGTGAAGTTGGTGGAGGTAGACCGTGTGGAGTGGGTAAACAAAAAGAACTACAGTGTGGTTGTTTTACATCTGACTAGGGACGGTCGGATCTTGCTACGAGCCCAAAACGGACTTGAGGATTGGTTCGAAAATCTTGAGGTACGTACTCAAGCTTGTAATAGTCTATATCAAGGCTGTGGTGGTTCGGAACCCACCTAAAACTATAGGTCCCCGTCGGGACCTGGTATTTGGTAGTGCTGCCTTCTGAGCACGATGGATAATTCTTGCATTGGTCTAGTTGCTGAGCTTGTCCACCCCCACCTCTACTGTAATTTTAGGGTTGTTTTCTTGTTGTTTAGGATTGCCGAGTTAAAAGCCGGAAGCGTCGAGAGATGCTCCGGATGTCACATGACTCCTACCTTCACCCTCATCTCAAAGACCGCGAAAATGACGACATGAGCACCTACAACAGCGGGCACGATGATTGGCTCATAGCGAGGCACAGAATAGGTAAGCGATCGATACTGGTATAGTCCTCCTCACCCTTGGATGAGAGTAACTGTTCTAAAAAAAACAGGGTTTCCAAAATTACTTCCAAAATACTTTTTGTTCAGAACAAGAAGTAGAATTAAGAAGAAGGGGTCACAATGATCTAAAAGAGTTTAGAAACGATAATTTATATTTCTGTAGTCCCCTAAAAGTTCACTGTAGCGTGATTATCCTCCCGATAACCACCTTAACTGGTTGTGTCTGTTTGTAGCACGGATGCACCGCGACCACATGGCTGACTCTGTGGCAGATCTTCCCAGCATGGCGACATCCATCACCACCGGAAGTCGGTCTGGGGACGAGGATGACAAGTGGCCCACATCCGGTCGCCAGCGCCTCTCTCGTATGTTACTCTCACTGAACCTTATATGCCACGGGAGTGAGCTCATGAGGGAGTAGGCAGTAGGTAGGGGAGACAGTAGAGTAGCTGTGTCCTTGTCAGACTTTTGTTGATGGTCCTCCAGTTAGCTTATAGTGAGATAGGTAGCAGAAGATGCGGAGCTTAGCAGAAGTAGCCAAAGCTTACGTCACTTTCGGTATTTTCACCATCCCTATACCAACCTGAAATCCGGCCACTTTATTAAGTGGGCAGAATCTACATTACGATTATATAGAAGTCAGCCATCAGACTGCATAACCCAATCATTTCAGGTGCAGATTTTTTCCCATTCACAAAGTGTATATTACGTCTCTTAGCTTTTCAAATAACGTCTTTTCATTTGTTTAGTGCTGACTAACATAGACATGAACCTGCTGGACTCATCACCACCATCAGTGCCGCCCTCCTTGCGAGGACGCACCCCCTGCAAGCAGAACAGCGACATATTCTTCATGGCAGGGAGGCAGAGAGCCAGCATTGCAGCCCCCGTAAGCGGTGGGGGTGTGAGAGGTCCCGAGGGTGGAACACCCTTCTCTTTCTTGAGACCCCGTGGCCCTGGTGACGTCGCCATCGCCCCTGCAGGGTCTTTTCGGGTTCCAAACATGCTGCAGACCACCCGGGGCACTGCTAACCGGTTAGTATAACTATAGTATCTCGATATATATGCCGGTACGTGCACCACCATCATGTCGTCATTATCGATCGATAATATCGATAGTTTACTCTATAGTTGGTTTCCTCTGTGGTTCTCCTATGGTGTTTTTTTGTTGAACTATTAAGTATTGCATCGGTTTGTTGTATGGGGTTGTTTATAATTATAAATCGAGATATTGCAATTACTTATTGAATAAATCGATTTCTAATTTTTTAACTATTGTAGGATGCCTCCTATCAATTTACTAAAAAATTTTCACGTTTCCAGATACTCTTACGCAGAAGAAAAGCTGCCTACAGACATCGTGTACTCAACATACGACTCTCGACTAAAAGCCATCGCAGCCTCTCCATCCTGATGCTATTAAGGCTCCCCTCGGTTACATCGATATTGCTGTGGTCGGTCTATTTAATTTTCATATGAATCCAACAAAAGAAGGTTTTTTTCAATATTAACTTTAGACAGAATATACATTTGCTTATTTTGTTTACGTTTTTCTGCGCACTTTATGAGGAAACTACATAATTTTACGAAGATAATATTATAGGTATTTCAAAAGATATAAATTCCCATTAGCTTCCTCAAAAAGTATGCAGAAAAAACGTAAACAAATAGCGAATTGTATATTCAGTCTTATTTTTATGAAGAGTATTTTTATTTTTAATAACCTAAGGACGACTTTCACCAGTTCCAGTTAAAGTCACTAAATTTATCTTCCCTGAAAAGTACCCGCAAACTTTATCTTGCGGTTAAAAGTCCTCTAGCTAACGTTATAATAACGGCGCTATCGCCAGGATGGTGAAAAGCGCCAACTTTTCTCTTCGGGAGGATAACGCTATTGTGAACTTTTGGGGGACACTAAAGTGGACTTTAGTAACTGGTGAAATGTACCCTTCAGATTTTTTTAAACACACGTGGGGCCATAAGTACTTCTTTTTTCTGACACCTTATGACGGAAACTGTTGGAGATTTTATTTTGATCTAAAATGTAGGTACTTACTCTATTTTCATCATTACCATAATTTTATCAAATCCCTCAGTAGTGGATGGTTTTCTACTATTTAGGTACTTAGTACCTACTTATGTTTTGAAATGTCAATTTTCGACTGAAAAGCAATCTTTATAACGTTGAGTTTGATTTTTATTTCTAGTCTTGTAGTGTTTTGTATTTTGTAATTTTAAGTCACTTGAAGTATAGTGTATAAACTAAACGGTGGGTTTCACAAGTCTCTTAAAGTCCACTATAGCGTTATCCTTCCGAAAAGAAGGACGCTATAGTCTACTTTAATGTTCAATCCACCCACATTTGCTAGTTGTTTACGTTTTTTGAGGCCACTGTTGGATATTTAAATGTCCGAAATTAACTGGCTATGTTGTGAAAAAACGTAAACAAATAGCAACTGTTTATAAGGTCTTTAACGTATCTGCGAAATGATACTCGCTTCGATTTAAGTCCGTATTTACACTGTTTCCTGTAGCACTGATAGTTTTTAAGTTATTTTTCGTATTATGTGCTAGATTATTGCAAGGTAGGCACTCAGTTCACGTGTAGCTTTTAATAATAAGACTTTCGCAATGGGTGAATTTCCTCAGTCCAACTAAGCCCCCGATTACACCTTACAATTTCCAATCCAAATATGATCATAAAAAAATATGATCAAGACAAATTGTAAGGTGTAAAGTGAATTGAGTCAATTATGATACAATTTGTATCGGCCGGTACAAATTGTATCATAACTGCTGCGACTACCTTCCTCTAGGCTGCGATGTGTTTGTTGTTGTTGGGTTAGTCCGTTGAAAATGGCGGCTGAGGTAAAGTGGAATGGAAATGACCCGTATTTTAATAGAAAATGTGGAGGAGTACGAATTTCTTATAACGATGAATTGAAAGAATATAGCAGAAATTATTTAACCTAAAACGGTTCAAAAAAGGACCCTAAAAATCTTCGGAATTCAATTTTTTTACCATGTCAAGTTGGCATCACTGCTGAACATGATCATATTTTTATTGTGAAGTGTATTACAGTTTTTCTAAAATTTTATGATACTAAAAAAATAGGATCATATAAAAATAGGATCATATTTTTTTTGTAAGGTGTAATCGGACCCTTACGATAAGATAAATTGTTATGTTTAGCTTATCGCAAGGTTTATAGGTTGGTTTGTCTCTTTCCATAAGCTCAACATATATGATCGCGATATTTATACTATTTATCTAACCTTTAAGTTGGAATGGGGAAATCCACCCGTAACATTTTGTTAGGCAAGGACGACTGGGGTGGAATCAGTTATAATAATTAGTTATTGTAATAATTAGGGTGACTTTCATCAGTTATTTATCAAGTCAGTAAATTTATCCTCCCGTTAAAAGTCCACTGATAATGGCGCTATCGGCAGGATGATGAAAGACACCAACTTTTGTTTTCGGGAGGATAACGCTATAGTGAACTTTTAGGGGACATTATAGTGGACTTTACCAAATGGTGAAATCCATCCTAACTATATAAGTCGATAAGGTTATTTGTCAGAAGTAGAGGCCAGTTTTACGAACAGCAGAAATGTTTCAGCCGTCAAAAAATTTCTGGTGTGTTCAGCATGTCAAGTGAAATGTATATCGAGACGTGGTGGTTCAGAACCCATCTAAAACTGTAGGTCCCCATATAGCTGGTATTTGGTAGATAAAATTTTGCTTTGTTCGAAATAGTGGTTTCTAAGTTTCAACAGAATACTTAAACGTCACTTTAATGAGTTTCACTTATTACTTACTTATGTAATCACATCACTGTTTTATCATTAATTTATTTCCCCTGTGATAGCGGTAGAATATCCTTCAATTATTATACAAATGTACGTTCGAAGTAATGATTTTTTATTTGATCGTGTAATTTTCTTCTTAGGGTCCACGTTAAAAGAAAATACGTTTGCTATTTGTGAACGTTTTTTCCGTATCATTTTTGAAGACACTGTTGGATATTTAAATGTTATGAAATGTATGTATTTTTGTCAGAAACTAACTTTTTACGATCGAGTGATTTTGTTCCAAAAGTGTCATAAAAAATGGTCGAAAAAAAACGTAAACAAACAGCAAATGTGTTAATACCGAAGGAACTATTTTCCTTTTACCATTGTTTACCTTTTTCGTCAGTAGGTAGGTACCTAGGTATTACCTACTTAGGTAGGGAGATACCTAGTTACATTTTTTCCTATCGTACCTACAGTTAAATCAGCACAGAGTAATTAAACATTTCCTCTTAATTGAATTTATTGTGAAACTCCAATTTTCATCAATACTGAGAGCTAAAATGGAAATTACCTGATAGAAAGTATAGGAGACAGTTCAAAACGAGACACCTGTCTTTTGACATGCGGAAAATTTCACAAATATTAAGGCTGAACATAAAATGCTGCTTGTTGATGTCGATCGATAAGTCACAGCATATTAAACTAGCGAACAAATATATATCTGAACAGTCATTAAAGAAAGTCAACAAGCAGCATTGTACCTATATACAGTCTTAAGAAGCGTAAGTCAGACAAACAACAGCGTGTTAAGGGTGTTGGAAAGTCAACGAGATAAAGAAGCCACTATACCTCACTACCAAAACAAAAACTTTAATTTTCAGGCCCAGCTGTCTGAAACGTTGAAATACTGTCTTTCTAACCTCTCCGAAGAACAGTTTACAGCCCATGGCCCGAAGGCACAGATGTTAATTAAAGAAACTGATTGTTGGCCGAAGCCATATGAAAATTTGGTGACATCCATGCTACCAACAAAAAATTACCGCTATCAGGATTCGAACCCAGGACCTCAGTAGGGGTTTTTCTACGAGACCAAAAATTTTCAGTTTGGTAGTGGGACATTTGGAAAAAAATCTTAGATATTGTATATACAAGGTGACATAGGTTGATACAGATAAAGTACAATAAAACTGACATAAAAATGTAACCAGGGTTTATCCTACACAATTACAGTAACCAGGGTTCCACCAATCAAATCAGTCGTGTCGCGCATAAAAAGCCAATAAGAGTGGATTAGACAATGCTCAGTTAACTGACTGTTAACTACAGTTAAGCCCGATGCGCTAACGTAAC
Organism: Mesopsocus fuscifrons; assembly: GCA_950004255.1. Classification (NCBI taxonomy): domain Eukaryota; kingdom Metazoa; phylum Arthropoda; class Insecta; order Psocodea; family Mesopsocidae; genus Mesopsocus; species Mesopsocus fuscifrons. The sequence goes on from OX465376.1 coordinate 1,362,328, forward strand.
TGTAAATTCGGTTTTTGACATAAACTAATTAGAAATTAACGGCGGTTAACTTTTAACCGATAGTGGTGGCACGCAGGTAGGTAATGTAGATATAGGTCTCAACAAACAAAAGTGTATCAGCCCACACAGGCAGTTAAATAAGTAATAAAATATCAAGTAAATTTCATGAAAATAAAATTTCCAGTTGGCTGACGAATTTCTGTCGCCCACAGCCACAGATTATTTCTAGTATTTTCCCTTGATTGAAAAAATTCAAAATTCTAAAAAATTAACAACAATTTTTCACTCGTTTACAGGATTTATTAGTTTCTACCAAGCGTTAGAAAAAAAATTAAAAAAATTTGCAGCTCATACTGTTTATGTTATGGACGGGAGAAATGCATCGTCAACTGCTGCAGAACCTTAAAAATATATCTGGTAATAAAAACTAAAATGTAACAAAAATCTCTGCCCATGGGATGGACGATAAGTATAGTGTTTCACTAAATACCTCAACCATTACCAGGATTTCTCCGTATCTACATTACCATTACTCTTGAGATCCATTGACATCACGGCATCAGATTAAAGCAACTTCATTCGACTATCATAATTTCTTACTAGCGATCTGAATACCCACTCTGGGGAATACAGCCTTGTTCCTTTTAATACGACATGGGAGAGATGGTTATTTATGTTTATCTGAACCAAAACAAAGCACTTTTTCCTATATTATCATAAAAACTAACCTCCTCATTGAAATAAAAACATTGTAATACCTTAATAACCTCTTTTAAGAAAAAATAATTCATTAAAATTACTGTTAGTTACTTTACAGTGACTGAGTAACCAAATAGCAACAAACAGACTAGATATACTGTAATAAGTAACCAACAGTTGTTTTAATAGATTATCTACCGCTTACTTTAGGCTCTTAAAAGAATTTGACTAAGGACTTACTATTTTTTGTTTCAATAAAGAGGTTAGTTTCCATGATGATAATATGTGAAAAGGTGCTTTGTTTTGGTCGAGCAGTGGTATTCCCTTTCTCGAACGCCAGCAAACCCACTCAACTAACACTTTCAAAATTTATTGTAAGAAGAACTGTTCTCCATATATTGCATCATAGCGTGTCTTTATCTTCTTACAACAAATTTTGAAGGTGTTAGTTGAGTGGGTTTGCTGGCGTTCGAGAAAGGGAATACGCCTGCAGGTGATCATAAGCATCACCTCTCTCAAGTCTTTTGTAGCACCCCATAAACGACTAGGTTCACAAGAGGAATTTTCGTCGGTAAACCGTAAACCAGACACACAAAACTTTAAAAAAGTGTGGGTGCCTAGAGACGAACCTTTGCAGGTCTCAGGTTTTCAATCCCAAAGTGCCCACACACTGTCAGGTTCACGCGGTATTCGCCTCTCCGGCCCATATGGCTTCTAATGTCTTGGTGTTTAATCGACAACCAACCAATCATCGCACTCTCCTAGGGAAACATTTCGACGCTCCAGATTGCTTTCCAGCGACACTCGACGCTGGAGAAGACGTGACACTCCAGCTCGCGTATTGACGGCCCATAGCTCGTCACTGAATGTAGCCGACAGCGAGTTGATCGATCCTGGCACGCGCCTCCAGTAGTCACCTGTATCAAGAACATAAGGTTAAGTGTCGCTTTCACCCGTTCCTTAGCTTGCAGATAAAGTTAGTAAACTTATCATCCCGATAAAGTAGCCGATAACTTAATCTTGCAGTTAAAAGTCAACTAGCTAACGTTATGATAAGGGCGCTATGATAAGGGCGAAAGGCACCAACTTTTCTTTTCGGGAGGATGACGCTATAGTGAACTTTTAGGGGACTCCATAGTGGAGGTATGATAAGATATGGAATGATAAAAAACAGGGGAATTCTTTTATCGCTCAATTATCACCCAGTTAACACCTTTATAAGAAACTGATGGTAATTATGCGTTAAGAAAACGGGACTCTCCCCAAGCGAACCTATGTAGTTGTTCTCGGAGATACCGTGGCGGCGATAAATACCGCCCTGAGGCGCTAGCGCCCACACTGCGGTACTAGACACGCTGAGATGTATCGCTTCTATACCGCCCACATGCACCCAGCCCGTGCCGATCTGATAGTGAGGGAATATGCCTTCTCTCACGTAAATCTGTCTCTTATTGTCGAGGGCCCATACCATATGCATGTGGGGGCCCACGAACACCTGAAAATAAAACCAAATATCAAATTACAATTTCAAAAATTATCCATCGTGCTCGGCTGGCACGACAGGGGCCTACCGTTTCAGGTAGGTTCCGAATCACCTCAGCCTCGATCTACATTTCACTTGACATTCTGGATCGAACCGGTGTTCTTCTAAAGATAATAACAAACCTTAACAAACGTGGCGGCGTCTTTGGGCGCCCCTTCGACATGTAGCCAGGCGGCGTCGAACACGTTCGTGGACATGTCATGCGGAGGAACCAGAGTGATGAAGACGCGCCCTGATACGTCAACACACCAAGCAACGTCACAGCCACACGTGACCCAGACAAGCTGCTGATCTGTCAGCTGGGGAAGTCTTAGCTCTCGCCACGCCGTACCTGAAGAAAGGAACGTTATTTAGTCAGAATCAAGCCTTACAGTTGAAGCCAGTGCTTCCTAGCTGAAAAAAAAGTTTTACCTACCACTCGGGCTGAGGTCGGAGAGACCCAGTCGGGCGTGGACGGAGCCTTCATCAGTGAGGACCCACAGCGTGTCCGGTGCTGACGCTATGCACACTATGTCACTCGAACAGGGATTAGGGATTGACTGAAACAAATAAATAAAAAATAAATAAACCTTTCCTCCCTTTAGGGTGGGTGCCATCAGTTCCTAAAGTCCACTATAGTGTCTCCTAAAAGTTCACTATAGCGTTATCCTCCCGAAAACAAAAGTCGTTGCCTTTCAGGACCCTTACTATTTCGGAAAGATTTTTGTTTATTTTGTGCTACAGGTACATACTGTAGTAGGTATATTGTTATTCTAACCTGAATGTTCTCTGGGTGTGTGGGTGTGGTCCCAAACAAATCTCCCTGCACTGATAAAATCCAGATATGACCCTTTTCTTCAAACACGCCGTGTGCGCAGATCATGACGCATTTTATCATAGACCTTACCGGGATATCCTGCCAAATGTACCCTGAAACGTAAAATAGTTAAGGTCGACTACACGTACTTGGTTCGCAATGCTACGTACTTCAAGCCCTACTCCGAAGTTACAGGGCGAGTGAAAAGTGTTTATAGGGGAATGTAAACCTGAGACTCTTTGTCGTGAGGTAGTGTTGTATTTTTGCATGAAATGGAGTAATAAGCCCACAGGAGCGGTTTTAAACAGTCAACTACCAGTCCTCATGTTTTTCTGACAGATCGCGAAAACACAACACTACCTCACGCGAAATATTTTTTTGTAACGTTTCGGACTAAACAATGTATGATTTTATCGTCACATTTAGTAGAAAAGCTTGATAAATGTTTGCACTATTTACCGTAGCCATGTTACATTTTGACAATTTTTATTTCACTTACGGAAGTGGGTAATTTCAACGGCATTCCTCTACTTTTTCTCCTGTAAAAGCTAAACATAGTGTCCTACTTTCACTCGTTCGTTTCACGTTCAAATCGCACACTATGTTTAGCTTTTAGAGTAGACACAACCATTGCGATATTGCAGTTACCAGCCTCCGGCAGTACTAATATGTAAACATTAGTTTTGTCGAATATTTACTTTCGCACAGTGGTTTTGGTGGAGTTCGTCGAGAATGTATATACAGCCTTAAGGGCATCTACGCGGTCGCGTTTGTTTACATTTTTTCCAGCACATTTTATGAGGATACAGCATTGTTATGAGTGAGCCGAAGTCATTACAGTCATGCCATAAGCGGAAAAAACTTCTTACGCCGGGATTTGAACCCAGACCCCTCAGGAAACAAATAAAATACAGACCCGTGAAGTCCATTTTGTTGACGTGTACAGAGGAAGACAGCTTGTTGTAGACCCAGACGGAGTTGTCGTTTGCCGCCACCAGAGTGTGCTTCAGTTGTATGTTGGCTCTCAGGTTACCCATCTTGACGCGGTTGTGCATGCTCAGGAATGACGACACCGAGTTTTGGAATATGTACTCGCTTATTAGCACCTTAAAGTCAAAAATAAAGGTTAAAAAAGCTTCTTTTCGGGAGGACAACGCTATAGTGAACTTTTAGGGGGCACTATAGCAGAGTTTACCAAATGATGAAACCCACCCTTGTTTGATTATATTTTTTTCGACCATTTTTTTAGGATGTATGTGTTCTGGGATATAATATGTCTTTTTAACGTCGGAAATTAACTGGCTGTGTCGTGAATTTACGATCGACAAATTCTGAACAAATGTTTTACTCGCGTTATAGAGAGGGAGATTTTACGATCAAGGGATTTTTATCCCTGCCTCATTTTGAAAACCTCTTTATAACAATCACTTATTACAGCGAGCAAAATTACATTACTCGCAAGCGCAGGAGATTCACCTACCTGCCACCATTGCGGCTGAGGAGACTGAAAATCGTCAGAGAAGTAAATGTTGTTGAGCGGGTCAACCACCCAGACGAGGTCACCAGGTCCCATGGCGACTGCACTGACGGTGCGCGAGGGCGTTACTACAGGGCAGAAATCTGCGCTAGTTTGGTTTCTGCAGATCAGGACATCGTCTGACGTGAGGGCAAGAACGACATTGTTCCGGCAAGCTATACCTGAAAACAGAAATTATGCTAGTGGCAGCAGAATGCACAATGTTTAGCTTTTAGAACAGCCTTGGACCCTCCAATGGCCATGCAAACACCCCAAATATTGCGGGCATTAGCTAAGGTAGTAGAAGGCTAACGCTATAGTGAACATCAGGAGACTCAAATGTAAACTTATGAAAACACATCAAATCCACCCTAAACTTACTAGAGACAATCCACTCGCAAGCAACGTCCTCGGTGCGACCGCTTGGAGAATTCTCTAAAAAACTCTGACGTTGGATGCGTCCGTCCGTGCGCACGTAGTAACCCACGTCGTTATCCACGGCAAATGATCGAACGTTTCGCGCTACTTCCATCGCTTCTTCAGAAAATGGACCTGCCAAGACAACACCCTGCACTTAGTTCAAGTATGGCGGTAGTGGGGGTGAGGGGATAAGACCAGAACGATAGGGACCAATAGGCACGATAGGCACCCTCGAAATACATTTCGTATGACATGCTAACCATAACAGAGGTGAATACCGATCAGAAAACTTAGACAGGATTGGGATCGAACCGGTGTCTTACCATTGGGGGCAGGTTTCATGAGTGCCGTGACGCCCATCGGTCCCTGGAGCCAGACCACCCTGGAGTCCGGAGAAACTGCCACAGCTGAGGCTTTGTAGTCCAGGCCAGCCCAAGCTAGAGATATCCCGGAGAGCCGAGAGTAGAACACCTGATCGTGTGTGTCGGTACAAACTACATAACTGTTCGATACGGCGAGGCATTGAATTCCTTCAGGCGTCTTGTACTGCAGCCAGCGATCTGACGTCTCAACTGCCAGAGCTTGAGGGTTGCTTAATACTGCTGGCCCTGCAACATTAACGGGTTATATATATACAATTGTGAAACTTCCCTGGCTGGGGGAAAACTCAACTGCTGGGCGTGATTCTGATCAAAACACACCCTCGCGTACAGAGTCCCTGATCCTACTAGGGCTGTACCCCTACCTGAATTGAGATCAAGAGAGGGGTGGCAGCTCGACAGCAGACTACTTCCGCTAGGAGGACCGTAGCTCAATCCGTCCAGTGACGCCAACTTCCGGTCCGCGCCTCCGTCCGCTTCCGGCGCCCCGTTATCCGGTTGTGTGGCCCCGGCTCCCTCACACGCCAACTGCTGCTCTGATTCAGGAAGTAAGCTATTCCGGTCTATAGCTTCCCCTGTGTCTACTAGAGGTGTTGCTACATCCGGTGCTGAGTCATCTGTTTCCTGTTCAGTCTGTTTATCCTGGCTTTCCTGAAATAATAAGATAGTTAATGGCCACCACATAATCCTGAGTTAAAAAGACGTACTAAAATAACAATTGCAGAACTGAGCCCGGCATCATTTTGTTTTTTGGTCTTACCCTCTGTCTTCTATTGAGAGGGTCCTCCAAATCCAACCCCAACATCTGCGAGAGAATCAGTTCCTTATTCCACTGCCTTCTTTCATCCTTCTCCTTCTCCAGAACCTTCTGTGAGTTGCCGCTCGACACAGACGACGTGTCAGCAGACAGGGGGAGTTGCTCCACTTCCGGCTGAGGAGGGGGGGTCTCCCCACTCTCAGACACCATACTAACACTCTCACACCCCTCACTACTTAACAAATTATCACTCAACTTACTACTAGCACTACTACTCGGGGTAATGTTCACAGAAATCGACATATTTTCGGTCATTTCACTGTTTAAACTGTCCAACAGCTCTTGATTGGCTAGCTGCAAAAATGTTTTTTCTTGTTCTTGGCGGAATAGGTCGGGCGTGAGAGCCATGTTTTCGGATACGCTTTCGCAGGTGTCCAGTGAGGCTTGAGATCTGTCATCTGGGGATTTGGGCGTTTCCGGTTTGAGGGGTTGGTGTGGAATGAGAGAGTGGATATCACGGAGGATGGAAAAGCTGGAATGTGATTGGCTCCAGCTGGAGGGGGACTCCTCGGATACTGAAAGCTCATTGGCGAAGCCACAGACTAGGCGATCCTCACTGGTTGTGCTCATCGAGTCTGACTCTGATTCGTGTCCTGCTCCTAAAAGAGGAATAAGGTACAATCTCAACATGGCGGTTTGGAACCCACCTAAAACTGTAGGTCCCCGTCGTGTAGTAACACGATGGGTGGGGAGCTGGTATTTGGTAGTGCTGCCAGCTGAGCACGATGGATAATACTTGAAATGGTCTAGTTGCTGGGCTTGTCCCCCTACCTCTACTAACTAACTAACCACCTTTTAGAAGCAACTGATTTGTTTTTCTCGGCTTTCTTCTTCTCCCAGGTCGAAATATAATGTCCTCCTCGGGGGGTTTTGAGTGCGCGTTCCCGGGCATCTTCCTGATGGCCCCGGAGCGAGCACTGAGTGTCGGCTCATCCACCGACTCATGTATTTCGACGTCTTCTTCGGGGAGGAGAGGACCTGCCAGCCCCTTCGGGAAGTTCACTATAGGGGGGAGGGAGATAGCTTCGTCTGCTAATGCCGGGGGTGACACCCTGAAAAAATAAATAAATAAACCACTTTAAGGGGACATGGGAGTGGTGGTGTTTATATTCAACTGAACACAAAACACTTTTTCTCATATTATCATAGAAACTTACCTCCTTATTAAAATAAATAATAACAAATATATATCCTTAGTCAGTCCTTATAAGAAAAAAATTCATTTTGGTTACTTCAACATCAACAGACTCCACATTTTGGATCAATGGGTAAGCTCAAGGGCAAGATTCACAATGAAAAGTCTGAACAGAACTTACTTTTCTACGGGGGAGATGAAATCAGACGCCATTCTTTTGAGAGACCCGACAGCTGTGTCTTTAATTTTGTTCGCAAATTCATCCAAAATAAACGATCTTCGTCTGTTGGTGACATCTTCAAAGTCCTCTGAAAAATAAAGTGATACAATCACGAGACTGTTAATCGGAACACACTCAACTAGTTTCAGAATAAAAGCCGTATCCGAGTTCTCTAGTTCCCATTAGGTACATAATGAAAATAAACTATTTCGCTTACCCATAGCAAAAGGGTCAGGGGCATGGCCAATCCTCAGCAAACTTCGATCTCCTTCCAGCACAAAAATTTCATCTTTAGAAACGGCTACGTCGAGAATTTTTCTTACGCCAGACAAGCCCGCGACAACGGTAATAGCGCCGGGATGTAGAACATATAAAACTTCGGAATTTGAACAAACAAGTCGATTCTCTCCGAACTGAACGACTTTTCCGAAGTTTGAGTCTGTGGTATCCCTCACGACAGGGTTAATCAGTGGTACTTTAGGGTGGGATGCTTCTATTGCTGATTTAAATATCAGTGTTTGCTGAACGTTTCCAGTTCGATCCGCGAGCCAGAGTCTTTGACCAGGCCTGCTGGCGTAGATCACAACGCCGTGCTCGAACTTGCAGAAAGTCGCGCCGAACTTTCCCAAACTGCAACAGAAATTTAAGGTGAAAAAAAAGCGTGGCACCAGAATGGTTTTTACTCCCCATTTTTTGAGGACACTGTTGGGTATTGAAATATTCTGAAACAGGTATGTTTTTGTAACGTCGGAAATTAACTGGTTATATGATCGAATCATAAAAAGGACATATTATATTTCTGCAGCCACGTTTTTCACGACTGTGTGGAGCGTCTTAAGGTACTCACATCTTCCTCTCCTTAGTTCCCAGCTGTGTTACGCGCCAGTTGGAGTTACCATCACAGATAATGGTCCGGAATACTGTGGATATGAGTAACATATTCTGATGGTAACTAAGCTGTACCACTTCAAACTGCTCATTCAGCAGGTCTGTTGACTTACTTAGGTGCTGAAACATTAAAAAATATTCAAACTTTACATTCAGATGTCAGTCAGAAAAAAATTACGACAAGTCTGGACTAGATCCTGGCTTCTCTAGCTCAGTGCCGGAAATTATTCCGAACGTGCGACCGGGGTTTTACAGTAATTAAATCACCCATGCTTACTGTTACGTTATCGAGGGGATAAGCAGGAAAACCTTCTGGTATGGTGGTTAGTGAGAGACTGCTTGCTGTACCCGCTGGCGCCGGCTGTATCCTTTCTGTCTATACTTGCCCGGGCCAGCTGGCACAACACAACATCCCCCTTTTTTAATGAGAATAAAACACTTTAAACAACATTCAATACAAGTGAAAGTCTCTTGTCCACGTTGGGACTCTTCTTTGTCTCACCGGTCTCGGTATCCTCGTAGCACTCGGAACACTAACACTAACACTACCTCCAGCAGAACTAACATTGTTATCATTACAATCAACATCTTCATCCTCTATTGGGAAACTATGATGGGCTCTCTCAGATTTACTGCTACTACCCTTGAAGGGCGCTGGCACCAGGTGCCATCTATTTCTTCTATACTGGCCATTCTGTGTATCAACAATATACGAACGATTTTCCAGGACTGACTGAACTGTGCCATAGCACCTTAAATCTACAATCCAAACACTATCCCCTACTTTTAAGGTAGACAGGTCTCGCGCCCTATGGCGACGGTTATAATAATATTCTTGCTTATTCTTGGCCATTTCAAAAGACTTTTTAACTTCTTTCCTCTCATTTTCTGGGAAAAACAACATAGGTACATTCGTTTTGAACTTTCGACCCATCAGTAGTTCTGCTGGTGAGAAACCATTTGCTAAAGGAGTCGCCCTGTAGGCCAACAATGCCTTATGAATGTCTTCATTCTTTTTTAACAACATTTTTGCAGTTTTAACTGCCGCTTCTACTTGCCCATTTGACTGGGAATATTTTGGACTCATTGTAATATGAACAAAATTGTACTCCTTAGCAAATTGTTTAAATTTGTACATAAATTGACCGCCGTTGTCAGTTCTTACTTCATCGCACAAACCTAGTCTAGAAAACAATTCTTTCATTTTTTCAATGATACAATCTTCATTTAGAGACGAAAGTGGGAAAATTTCAAAATACTTTGAGAAATAATCTATTACTATCAGGTACCACTTTCCATTACATTTATATAAATCTGCAGCCAATTTCTGCCATGGTCTATCTGGAATTTCTTCTTTCAGAAACGTTTCCTTGGGATTTTCCCTTTCCTGTATGCACTCTGGGCAATTTTTTATTAAATTTTCTAATTGAGTAGACAATCCATAGAACCATACACTCATCTGAGCCCTCCTACGACATTTATTTATGCCTTGATGGCCAGTGTGTATGAAATCTAGGACTTCTTTATGCAGAGTGGGAGGTATCACAATTCGGTTGCCCCGCAACAATAATTCATTGAAGACCGAAAATTCATCCTTGTATTGGAAGTAATCTCTCATGTAATCTGGCAACCTATTTTGTGATGGCCACCCCTCATGAATGTACAGCTTGATCATTTTACACACTTGATCATTTTTCTGCTCTAATTCTATTTTCTTCATGTATTCATCTTTTACTGGTAAATGACATACAATAAAATTCACATAAGCTTCAGTAGCCTCTTCTAGCTCTTCTTGCACATTCGTTAAGTCTCTAACTGGAGCTCGAGAAAGACAATCAGCAATAACTAAACTCTTCCCCGGCACATATTCTACAGTGTACACATAGCGCATCAGTCTCATTCTGAACCTCTGCAGACGAGGTGTCAGCTCATCAATATTCTTTGTCTGTAGAATTTGAACCAAGGGTTTGTGGTCAGTTTCGAAAACAAACTCGACCCCTGTGACAAATTCTTTCAGCTTTTCAGCACTCCAAGTAAGTGCTAAACATTCTCGTTCTATCTGAGCGTATCTTTTTTCAGTTTCAGTTAGGGTACGACTGATTAAACTTACTATACCACGATTCTTATCTTTATCTTCTATAAATAAACAACCACCTATTCCGTAGCTGCTTGCATCTGCACTAATTATTAATTTCTTTGAAGGGTCGTAAAAAGCTAAACATGGAGCTTTGCATAACATTTTCTTAATTTCCTGAAAAGCAGATTCTTGATCTTTCCCCCACGTGAACATGACTTCATCTTTCATTAAATGCAGCAGAGGAGCCAGTACCTCTGATCTGTCTGCTAAATATCGCGATGCGAAAATATTATTTACCATGCCCAAAAATCTTTGCAAGTCATTTTTGCTTTCAGGGGCGGGAAAGTCAGTAATCCCTTTTACACGATTAGGGTCTATGGAAATGCCATCTTCTGACAACGCATGACCTAGATAATCAATTTTCTTTACACCAAAAACAGATTTTTCTTGATTTATCGTAATGCCCTCTTTTTCCATACGAGACAAAACTTGTCTGAGAATGTTATCATGTTCTTCAACTGTATTGCCCCATATCAAAACATCATCAACATGAAAAACTACGTTCGGTATGTCCAACAGGAGTTTTGAAAATTTCATAACAAAATGTTCTGTGCTGCTAGAAATTCCAAAAGGAAGTCTGAGGAATTTGTACCTCCCGAATGGAGTTATAAATGTAGTTAACATTTGACTTTGTTCATCCAGCTTAACCTGGTAGAAGGATTTAGTAATATCTATTTTAGAAAAAACTTTTGCATCCTTTAACTGTCCTAGTGTGATTTCAGCACTAGGTATTGGAAAATAGGGCCTCTTTACATATCTATTCAGCTTCGTATAATCACCACATAAACGTACTTCATCTTTTCCCTTATCTACAACAACAATTGGAGCTACCCAGTCGGTCGCTTCTTCAACCGGTTCTATGATTTGCTGACTCAGAAGACGTCCTAATTCCTTCTTGAGTTTCGGCAGCAAGGCTAGTGGAACAACCCTTGGAACTATCTGCGCGTATGGCGTTGCTCCAGCCTTCAGCGTAATGGATACTGCTTCTCGGAACTGCCCAATGTCCCTGTACAGTCCTGGGTACTCTTCTTTGACGTTTACCCCAGTAAACGATCCTCGCACTGAGTATGTCTTCTTTTCCTTGGTTGCATTTTTAAACACCCCCAAAGCTTCCGTGGCGTCCCACCCTAGCAATGGTATTTTAACGTCTTTCATTACTAGTGCTTCTGTTTTGTATGTTTTTTCTTCGAGACTTAGCGTGACGTTTAGTCCCCCTACTATCACCAAGGGGCTCCCCTCTGGACCTTCTAATTCCGTCGTAGTTTTCTTGATTAGGTGCCTCTTGCCACTTGGCACCATATTATAGGGAATGCACACTCTATCAGCTCCCGTGTCTATCATAAATCTCACTTCACAGTTCAGTTCTAGGATTTCTACGTATCTAAACCTCCCTGTGTGGTTCTCTTCCTTAACTTTGGCTATAACACCTATAAAATCTTTGTCTTTTACAGTTCTCGTAACTTTAGGCTTTAAACATGCCTTAGAAAAATGATTGCGTCCACCACAATTGAAACATTTCACCCCATTGGCCGGACAGTCTTTCATTTGATGTCTCGTACCTCCACCACAGAATTTACATGCATTACTTGGATTTCTCTCACCCGATGATTTCTGTAGCGTTACACCCCCATCTGGGTGTCGTTGGGGCCCTGCACCCCTCTCTTGTAGGTGCCGTCGATGCCCATCCCCTGGCTTCAGGTTCTGGCGCTCTACACCCCCTCCAGGGTGCCGTTGTTGCCCTCGAACTGCAGCCACAGCTTCCGATCCCCCTCTGATCGCCTTCGATTGGGTTCTCTGAGCTTCTGCCTGCTTTACTATCGTAATAGCGTCCTTGAGTGTGAGCGTCTTCTTCAGTTGTAAGCTGTCACTCACTCCCGCATCTAATATACCAACGACTATTCTATCTCTAATTAGTTCATCTTTTAACGCACCGTACTCACACCTGTCCGCGATCAAATGTAGATCCGTTATAAACGCGTCAACCGATTCACCCGATTGCTGCACTCGCGAATTAAACACGAACCTTTCGTATATTACATTTTTTTGAGGCAAAAATACATCATCAAAACATTTTATAACTTGCTTTAGTTCTTTCAATTCCGAACCAGACCTTATCAAAATGTCCTCGGCCTCTTCTCCCATAGTATATACGAGAAGGTCAATTTTTTCTACTTCCGATTTATTACTTAATCCAGACACGACTACGTATCTTTCAAAACGTTTCTTCCACGCAGTCCATTTTTCTGGTTTCAGAAAATCGAACTTTTCCGGCGGAGAAATAGACATGTTCGATGCCGATGCCGTACTGCCCGATTCTGCACTGACACTTGCACCGCCCGGCATTTTATACTATTAAAACACTCCCGAAAGACACTTTCTTCTCTAAAGAGTCTTAAAAACTATACTATGCACTGTTTGAAACCGAACTTTTACCGCTGCCACCATGTTACGTTATCGAGGGGATAAGCAGGAAAACCTTCTGGTATGGTGGTTAGTGAGAGACTGCTTGCTGTACCCGCTGGCGCCGGCTGTATCCTTTCTGTCTATACTTGCCCGGGCCAGCTGGCACAACACAACACTTACCATATGGAAATCGATAGAAGTGAGCACCACAGTGCCAATCCGGTCACCGGAAAACAGTTTCATTCCGTTCTGGCTCCATTCCAGGCATGTGACCGGAGCTTTATGCAGTCCATCAATAGTGAACCTCTCCACTTGCTTCCCCTTAGGCTTCAGAGCGTCAGGCACGGAATCGGGCGGCGGTTTCGGTATTTGGAAAACCGTTACGTTTCCTATATCGGTTCCCGCAGCGACCATGTAGTCTACTGTTGATACTATTTTTACGCAAGTCACGGAGCAGTTGGTGTTCTGTAATCAGTGTCACAACGGTTCAATCCCGATCCTATTAAAGTTTTTCAGACCTCAGACATCTTATCTGAAGCGTACCTACATCGAAGACAACAGAAAAACAAATACTGACAAGTCGAGACTATAGATCCTGGGTCCTTCGTAGCTGCCCTGCCACTATTTACCTCCAGCCGTAGTCGCTGCAGTTGAGCAGATTGACGGCAGTACCAATAAACCAGACCACAGTTCGTTCCCAGGGTAATAAATTCTGGCACAGCATCGACACACGTGAGGAACAAATCTTGGGAGAATATCCCTCTTTGAGCTTTCGCAGGGATTTGGGATAAAAGTCTCAGCTGAGGAGCCCATTCTTGAATTACCCCTTCGTCCTCGCATATAGGACTTGTCATTGTTGTGAAATTTATACTTCTGACTTCAGTATTTATATTTCAGATATATCACACTATTCTACAGATAATTTTACTCTAAATTTGGGAATTTTAACTGACTTTGGCTGAAGGTTTCATCATTTCACCCAATATTTTTACCACAATATCACTGCAGTCCTCTAGAAAAACAAACCATAATCTGCATAGTTCTTTGGTTATGAAACATTAAAAAAATCAGTAAACGTATAAGACATAAATTAAGGAATACAAAGCCAAAAAACTAGTTAAAATTTTTAAAAAAAGTCAATTTTTGTTGTGGGTTTTTCTAAAATTGTCGTGGCTTTAGCGGGAGACGTGTCAGGAGAATCAGATGTCAACAAAGCGCTGTTGCCAAATTTCACTGTTGCTAAGGAAACATTGACGATTTTGTCGAATTTTTTAGGTTTCTTTATTTTAAATAAGGTGAGTACGTTTAAGATAGTGTTTATATGTAAAACTATACTGACCTCTGAGGTAGTAGAGATAGATTCAGCTAATACCTGTAAAGTTTAAGTCCGGTAATCGGTGTAGTGATGGTTAGGTTAGGAAGTTTGACGCGCTACCGTCGTTGATCCGATCCAAAAACATTCGTTCATTATCGCTGTTATAGCTGCCCAAGTACGTCGGTCATCCCCAAGGTCTCTCAGTGACGTCAGATGGTAAGAGCACTTTATTTCCTCTTGCAATAGGTACCTGGTGAATCTTGCCTGGCTCTTGTTCTACCCAACCTAGCCGTCACTGTCCTGCTTGATTCTTACCAAATCATCCCCTTATCTACTGATGAGATCCTGCATTCCACTAGGCCTTAGACCTAACCTGTGCCGCCGAGTTTGTTGGCCACAAATTAACGTTTTTATTTTCTTCTCTTCCAGGTAACATGGTGTCTGTACTGGTAACTGGAGCAAATCGGGGTATCGGACTAGGATTGGTCCGCCATTTTTTGGCCCATCCTGATCCACCGGCCCTGGTGTTGGCCACCTGCCGTGACCCAGCTCGATCTAAGGATCTGATGGCTATCGCCGACAGCGACCCCAGAGTCAAAGTCTTGCAGCTAGGTAATATTTATTTTTAAGACACGTTGCCAAGTATATTTCAGAATATTTAAATATCCAAAAGTCCTCAAAAATTGGAAGAAATTCTCATTCTTATGCCACTTCTTCACCGTTAATTTGCCTTGTTTAGATGTGACGAATGTGTCCTCGTTTGCCAAATTTGCGGAGGAGGTGTCAGCTATTGTGGGGGACAAGGGGTTGAACGTGCTGGTGAACAACGCGGGGATTGGTCGCCACAAAATGACCCTACAAGACGTCACTCCCGAGGATTATACGGAGACTCTCACTACCAATGTTGTTGGCCCAGTTTTCATCACCAAGGTATTTATTCAGCCCAGCAGCTAAACTATATCAAGCATTATTTATCTTGACCACATGGCTATTGAGGTTGCTATTAAACCGTTCCAATTTTATGTCTGAAAAAGACGTTGAATTATGACTTGGGTATTCTCTTATACATCCAGCTGCTATCCTGAAAAAATGGGAAGAAATACCATTCTGCTGCCACGTGTTTAAACATTGTGTATTCTGCCTTAAAACCTTCCTTGCACTTTCTTCCTCAGGCCCTTCTACCACTGATCCAAAAAGCAGCGGACAAAAACAAGGACTTACCAGTGGGAATGAAGCGAGCAGCCATTGTCAACGTCTCGTCCCTCCTGGGCTCCGTACTGGACAACAAATCAGGAGGTCACTACGCTTACAGGGAGTCCAAAGTTGCGCTCAATACTTTTTCTATTGATCTTTGTATGGAACTGAAAGGAACTGGCATTTTGGTGAACCCTGTACACCCTGGCTGGGTTAAAACGGATATGGGCGGTCCCAATGCCCCAATTACTACCGACCAGTCTTGTGCTGGTCTTGTTGATGTCATTTACAAGCTGGATGAGTCTAAGAATGGAATGTTCTTCAATTGGGACGGCTCTCAGCTCCCGTGGTAATTTGTTTGGCGTACCGAGGTATGTGAGAATTCCGTGACGTTTTTGATGACGCTTTGCTGAGGAAACTATTATCGAGTCATTTTTGACTTTTTATACTATATTATATTTCAAAACAAATAAATATTCAGCAGTTCTCTCATAAAAGTGTCATTAACATCAGACAGCATTATTTCGACAGCTCGAAATGATTTGCTGGAAAATTTCTATAAGTAGGTACCTACCAATTCTTGGGGTGATTGGATAAAAATTGAACAAGCTAGTTTAGTGCCTTAAGAACGTAAGGGTGGTTTTCACCAGTTTCTTATCCTGCAGATAAATTTATCTTCCCGATAAAATAGGTGAAAACTTTAACTTGCCGTTAAAGGTCCATGTTATGATAAAGGTGAAAGGCGCGTATAACGCCGTAGTGAACACTATAGCAGACTTAAGCAGCTGGTGAAATCCGCCATGTAGAGTTTTATACAATTAATCAGGATTAAACATTCCATATGCACTTTATGGTATAATTTCATTAAAAGTAGACACGTAGGTAGATGAAAGGAATCAAAAGGTTCAGTCGGTGTTTCAAATTTTCAACCTTTTCCTCCACCTTTTGCCTGTAGTCAAGACCAAAGAGCCACAGACTTTCACTTGTATGTAAAATTACTGGCAGTCTACTGGAGATCGGTGTTATACTGTAAATGAGTTATCACTGTCAAAATACCAAAAAATGGGAATATCCCTGCAGGAAAGGAATTTCCCCGCCCACTCTTCTCGACTTTCGACAGGTTACCGTCCGCTAACAATACTTGGCCGAATTTGAGCCACTGTGAGTACGATGAATGCCGGTGTGGGTCGACCTTGAACCTTAGACCATATATCCCTAAGCTGTATCGTGTGGGAGATCCGCCGCTGCTTTATCTTTAAAATGACTGGCAATCTGATAAGGTCAGTGTGAAGAGGAGGCCATCTTAGAAAAATTAACAGCTGTGTCATGGAGTCAAAATTGTCAGACAGTCGTTCAGCTAGGAGCCACTGCATCAGTTCTTTCCGGTTCCGGTACGTATACCTACTTGTTTTTGTTTTGTAACCTAAGCGCTGAGAACGGGTTGGATTAGCTCCAAGAGGACCCAGGTTCTAGTAGAGACCTGTCGACATTTTTCTTGGTGAATCACTCCCTCGTAGGTACCTACAGGTGGTGGTACCTACCCCGCATCCCACTACTTTACCGCTCCAAAGGTTATGTAATATTTTATTGTCTGGTTTTATTTATAAAGAAGTTACTTACCCATATTCAATTTCTTTGACAGAACAACTTCTAAAACGTAATGACGTCTGTGCTGATCACTGGAGCGAACCGCGGGCTCGGGCTGGGGCTCCTTCGTAAAATACTGGAACATAAAGATCCTCCTGCTCTGGTTATCGCAACCTACAGAAACGCCGCCACTTCCAAAGAACTGCTGTCTCTTGCGAGCACCTACCCCTCACTTAAGCTACTTCAACTAGGTAAGTAGGTACCTATAGCTAGCCCAGTCGAGATGGTTGTATTTAGCGGAACACTGATAGATTCATCCCGATTCTATCAGAGTTTTTCTGAGGCTGTGGTGGTTCAGAACCAACCTACATTTCTTCCTCTGTTTCTGTTTCTAGAGGTTTCGGATGTGTCATCGTTCCCGAAGTTCGTGGAGCAAGTGTCAGCGATTGTGGGCAGCAACGGTCTTAACGTCCTTGTCAACAACGCTGGAATGGCAGCCTACAAGGACACCTTGGAAGCCATCACTGATGAAGACTACCTCAACATCTACAAGACTAATGTTATTGGTCCTGTTTTCCTCACTAAGGTACAGAAGGCCAGAATCACTCCCGATAGTAGAGTTTTCCCCTAGGTAGTGAAGGCCAGGTATTCAGGTATGGCTAGGGTCGGGCAAATTTCACCGTGAAAAATTTTGAAAATCTGGGACTCCTGTTGCGACCCTCAGTGACCTGCCATAGTGTACTTATATATTTTAGCACTCAGAAGAATAATTATATTTCTTCACCCCCCTGGTGTCTTCTACAGGTACCTACAAACCTCAGTTATATAACCAACGAAATCGATGATGACGGCAACCCATTACATTGCAGGCTCTCCTTCCCCTGATCAAAAAGGCCGCGGAGGAGAATTCTGGCAAGCCTATGGGAATGCGTCGTGGCGCTGTTCTAAACATCTCATCGCTTCTTGGTTCAGTCAGCCTTAATACCGTGGGCAGTCACTACGGCTACAGGTAAATTATAAAACAGTCGCAGTGTTAAGAAGCTCCACAGAGTCGAGACAAACGTGGCAGCAGAATTATTTTTCTTCCCATATTTTGAGGAAACCGTTGGACATTTTAATGCTCTGAGATATCATTTAACTTCATAAATTAACTGGCCATGTTGTAATTTTACGATTCAGTAATTTTGGACAAATTTTTACATAGGTAGGTACCTACATTTTACATTTTTTAAAAATGGTTATTCTGTTTGTTTTGCGCAGGGAGTCGAAAGCTGCTTTGAACACATTCACCCGGAGCATTGCAGTAGAGTTTAAGGACACCGGCATCTTGTTCCTCACGATTCATCCAGGGTGGGTCCAGACAGACCTGGGAGGTCCTAGCGCACCCTTGACGGTCGATCAAACCATGGGCGGACTCTGCGAAGTCCTTTACAACTTGAACGAGGCTCAGCAAGGTCAATTTGTACAGTGGAATGGTGACATAATGCCTTGGTAATGTAGGATCCAACACGCTACCCACTTAAGGGTGTTCACACAATCGTGAAACACGTGGCAGCAGAACTTTCGTTCTTCCCATTGTTTTAGGAAACTGTTGGATATTTACATGTTCTGAAATATAGGTAATGTGTCTTTTCAACGTCCGAAATTAACTGGCTATGTTGTGATTTTACGACCGACTAATTTTTGACTAATTTTGTATTGGCGAAAATCACAACATAGCCAGTTAATTTCTGGACATATATTATATTTCAGAACATATAAATCTCGAGCAGTTTTCTCAAAAAATGGTCGGAAAAAACGTAAACAAATAGCAAATGTAACCTATTAAATTTTTTGTGTGGCTCAACGCTCATCAGTATGCAATTAAGTTCCAAGTCTTTGTACAGCTATATAGCAGTGTACCTATACTCGTTCACCAGGAACCTCTCCATCCCTGTAGCTATAGGTAGCCTGATCACTAGGGGTGTCAGGCTGAAGGGAGCTGCAGCAGCCCTACTCCGGATATTTCACTAAAAACCGCGATAACTTCCCTATCACGCGAAGTAAGTCTTCATTTGTGGGAAAAGTGCACTGCAATACTTCGACACACTCTGGTATTTGAAATATCACTAGAAACACACATTGTGAACGAGAATCGCTATAATGTTTTGTGCATGGGTGCTATCTGAAGGAGTTATCACCGCTAAAACACCAAAGAACGGGAAGAAATCTACAGGAAACTAATTTCCCCGCCGCACTCTGCTTGGCTTTAGGTCAGGTTAGCGTTCGCGAACAATATTGGCCGAGTATTTGAGCCACTGCCTGAGTACCTAATAAGAATGCCGGCATGGGTCGACCTTGAACGTATCATTCGGTTGATCCGCCGCGGCTTTATCTTTAAAATGACTGGCAATCTACTGAACGTCAGTTTGAACAGGAAGCCATCTTAGAAAAATAAACAGCTGGGTCGTGGAGTCGCAATTCGCAGGATTCAAAATAGTCACTATAGTCAGTCTTTCACGAGTCATTGCATCAGTTCTACCGGTACGTAGGTATACCTACTTGTTTGTAACCTAGGGCCTTAGAGCGGTTCGAATTTAGCTCCAAGAGGACGAAGGTTCTACGAGAGACCTGTCGAGATTTTCCTTTGTGAATCTTGCCCCGCCGGTCGGGGAGAAATTGGACTGTCGGGCGTATTAAAGAAGTTACTTACCCATATTCAATTTCTTTGACAGAATAACTTGTAAAACATAATGACGTCTGTACTGATCACTGGAGCGAACCGCGGGCTCGGGCTGGGGCTCCTTCGTAAAATACTGGAACATAAAGATCCTCCTGCTCTAGTTATCGCAACCTACAGAAACGCCGCAACTTCCAAAGAACTGCTGTCTCTTGCGAGCACCTACCCCTCACTTAAGCTGCTTCAACTAGGTAAGTAGATAGACCTCACATGGAAGGAGTCAGAATGTTTCTGAAAACCAGAAGATGATTTGGAAAGATGAGATGAAATACATGCATAGCTAGGTATACCTACCAACCTTTGAGATGCGTATCAAGTTTTGAAGTAGGTAAACTTCCTAGTTAATGTTAGGTAGATTTCGAAGATTGTAGTCGTACCAGTAGGTAGTCTCACTTTTGAAAAAATTTCTTCACAGTTCTTCTTTTTATGACCCCTGGATCCCAAAACCACCGTCAGTTCAAAAGTTTATACAGGGTGTTTCAGACCACCCGTGCCACTAGTTTTCCAGCGAAACCGGACCAAATAGAGGGATGAAATAAAAATTTTGCGATCTATGTTGAGGGTGGTCTATTTCTGGAAATTAGTGGCGTTTACCATAGGCGCCCGTAAGGGGGAGTTTCAGGGGGGTCATGTGTGAGATCTCGGAATTTTCAAATGTAAAAGCATATCATGTGACACATCAAAAGAAAGGTCTTGCAATGCCTAACTTACATCACTTGTCAGATTTCACTTAGCTCCCATAGTTTCAAAATGGCGACCGTCCGCGTGACCATATATTTCCCCTCGCTGTTGTAGAGGACCTGGGCGGAATTGTGCAACATTCACTTAATATTGCAAATTTTTAGAAGAAATTCGTTTCTTCTTAACTCTTCCACCGTGTTTTGTCTTCTACTGCCAAACTGCATCAGTTGCTCCACTAAAAAAGTGCTTAATTTCGGCCATCTTGGAAAATTCTCAAGTGAGGCCTTAAAGACGTGTACATAATTTGTTGGCCTTAAATACCGCTTTCAATCTATTGAATATCAATCTTATTGTATATCCTCTAGTTTAGAGGATCCTGAAAGCCAGGTTTCATCCCGATTCTATCAGAGTTTTTCTGATGGGCTGTGTTGGTTCAGAACCATCCTACATTCCTTCTTCTGTTTCTGTTTCTAGAGGTTTCGGATGTGTCATCGTTCCCGAAGTTCGTGGAGCAAGTGTCAGGGATTGTGGGCAGCAACGGTCTTAACGTCCTTGTCAACAACGCTGGAATGGCAGCCTACAAGGACACCTTGGAAGCCATCACTGATGAAGACTACCTCAACATCTACAAGACCAATGTTATTGGTCCTGTTTTCCTTACTAAGGTACAAAGAAACTAACTCCATAGAAGGATGGTTAGAATCACGCCCGGCAGTCGAGAAAGTATACGCCTTTGGTGATACATAACAGCGTAGGATTTCGCAATGAAACTGAGTGAATATTATACTTTACCGGTGATAACGTATCTAAGGGTGCGTCCCACCATGCCCAGTTAAAATTTAACTGGAGATTCACCATGTTAAATTTAACTCAAAAGTTAAATTTAACATGGTAAACATAGGACAAAATCTCCAGTTAAATTTTAACTGGGCATGGTGGGACGCACCCTCAGTATACTAGTCTATCGGTAAATAATGATATCCCAGTGAACCAACTGTAGGCACTCATTATAGAACTCCACAACCTCCAATGGCCGTGGCTGCTCTAAAAGCTAAACATACTTAGTGTGCTATTTGAGCGAAGAACAAAATTGGACACTATGTTTAGCTTTCGCTGGAAAACGAATTATAGTAGGCCATAGGTCCTCATCAGTGACAAGGATCAGCTATTTATTTTTCCGACCATTTTACGAGGATACTGTTGAATATTTACATTTGCTGAAATAGAATTTGTCTTTTTATGGTATGACTACATATATTTCAGGCTCTCCTCCCTCTGATCAAAATGGCCGCTGAGAAAAATTCTGGCAAGCCAATGGGGATGCGCCGTGCCGCCGTTGTCAACATTTCATCGCTCCTGGGCTCAGTCAGCCTTAATACTATGGGCAAATACTACGCCTACAGGTGACATACTTATCAGAGAACTGTAATCTTATCTACCTACACTGATTATTTAAAAAAAAAATTCCTTTCGCGTGCCGGAAAGGTTTCGGTAGATTTCGTACCATGCTCGGTTAACAGATAAGCTCCCGTTAAAGTCCAAATATTTGATGGTAAAACTGATTTAATGGAAGTTTATGTTATAACCGAGTATGGTGGGATCCAGCTTTAGTAATTTTACAAAAAACTTTTTCAGACAAAAATTGCAGATAATGCAAATTCACAACAAAAAGAAGGGACTGATGTCTTACCAAATACGGAGTTATGGCTTTTTAAAATTTCAACCCCACCCTCCGTTATAAGGGTGGGTCGGACTAAAAACTCTTTCAGACAGAAGTTTTAGGTAATATTAAGACACATTTATATAGCAAAAGAGATAACTCAATATCGTTCTTACTGATCATGTTATGAATTTTTTTTCCCCAACCCCTGTTGAAAAAAAAATTCAGACAGAAGTGTTTGTAACACTGATAGACGATTCAAGAACGAAAAACAATTTGTGCTGATGTTGTTTGTTTTTTACAGGGAGTCGAAAGCAGCCCTGAACACATTCACCAGGAGCATCGCAGTTGAACTGGAGGGCTCCGGCATTTTGTTCGTGACGATCCATCCAGGGTGGGTGAAGACGGACATGGGCGGTCCAGACGCGCCCCTGACCGTCGATCAAACCATGGGCGGACTCTGCGAAGTCATTTACAACTTGAACGAGGCTCAGCAAGGTCAATTTGTACAGTGGGATGGAGAAATTCTGCCTTGGTAATGGTCTAACCACTTAAGGGCGCTCACACAGACGTGAAACACGTGGCACCAGAATTATTCTTCCAATGGGAACTGTTGGACATTTAAATGTTCTGAAATATATTGCGTCTTTTCAACGTCCGGAATTAACTGGTTATGCTGTGATTTTACGATCCATTACGAAACACATTATATTTCAAAGCATTTAAATATCCAACTGTGTCCTCGAAAAATGGTTGGAGAAAATGTAAACAAATAGGAAATGTATATTCCATCTTAAGATGGTAGACACATATCAATCGAAGGTTCCCGGCTATAGAAAGTAGATCAGTTAAATACGCTCTATGACAGTAATCCTGAGGTATACAGATTGTACAAAAATTATTATTTGGAAAAGATATGTAGCAGATACAGATAAATAATCTACCTCAGGGTTATCTATGCATAATTATTGTTTAACTATGACTATTTACGAATATATTAAGAAGATTTTTTATTACAATAAAGGATAATTGTTATTTACAGATGAAGGTAAATAGGTATAACATTGCCATAAATAAAACGTGGCACCAGAATGGTTTTTCTTTCCATTTTTTAAGGAAACTGTTGGATATTGACAGGATATTGACTCCCTGACGTTAAAAAGGCATAGGTATTATATTTCAGAACAAGTAAATATCCAGCAGTTTCCTAAAGAAATGGGAAGAAAAAAAACGTCAACAAAGGGGATTGTGTGAACAGACTTAAGAAAGGGTTGTAAAAAGCAAGAGCTCAGTCTTATAAATGTAGCTGTCATTATTCGCATCTGCAACGTTGCTTAAGAACCTTAATAGTTAGTCTGCGTAAGTCAAGTATGCGAGAAAAAAAACATGGCTGCGAACAGCACACTATATTTAGCTTTCAGAGGCTCCAATGGCCGTGCAAAAACCCCAAAGAGTTCAAATTATGGAAAGCTGCTTACAACTGCTATGTTACGTATTTTGTACAGTTAAATAAAAATACTTAAATAAATAAATAGTTAACAGTGGAAATTGTGATGATGGAGCTATCGACTTGTTCAAGAGGTGATAAAATCTCAGTCGCAAAATTACTTAGTTGGTTGAACGAGTTATGCGATCGCTTCTCAGATAGTTTCTCCTATTTACAGCCTTAACGCTGGATAGCACCACTTCTGTAAAGTGTACTATAGCGTCTCCAATCAAACAGATATATCTTATCGTCTGTATAGCTTGCATGACAAATGCAATCGCACTGTAGTGAACTGTAATATAATGTAAGAAGTGGTGCAATCCAGTCTAACTCTATGTTTTACCTAACATCAACCACCTAGCTCTTCCTGAATTTCTTCAAAGGATTTTCCTTTCGTTTCCTTAACGAAAAAGAACACGAATAACGATCCACAGAACAGGATAGCTGTGAAGACCCAAAACGTGGGTCCAGTACCAATCCCATCCGTCAAATCAGAAAAGAATTTCGTGACTAAAAAGGCAAGAATCCAGTTGAAACAAGAAGCAAGGGATGATGCCACCCCTTTGGTCTGAGGGAGGAAAAGTTCTGCGACTATCATCCAGGGGATGGGTCCGAAACCGAGGGAGAACATGGTGATGAACAGACAGAGAGAGACGAGGGGCAGCCACCCGATGCTGCTGACGTCTTGGTCGTCTTCTTTCAAGTAGAAGAACACGCCGAGGAGGATGGTACAGACGCACATGACGGAGGCCGAAGCCAGAAGGAGAATTTTTCGGCCCAAACGGTCCACGACGAGCGTTGAGACGAAGCACATGACGAACTGGACGACGCCTACTATGATGGCCGAGATGCTTGACTTGATATCACTGCCTGCGCTCTGCAAAAATATTTAAATTGAATGCAATGTTTTGAAATTTAATGTCCTTTTAAGGGCGTCTACGCAGTATTTGTTTTTGTTCGTTTTTTAACTTTTTAACTTCCTATGCTGTGAGTAATCACAACACAGCCAATTATTTTCTGACTTTAAAAAGACATTATATTTCAGAGCATATTAAATAAATTGTTACTTCGGTTGCTACAAACGCACAGAAACGTCTTTTATCGTCTACGTCAATTCCAAATAAGTCCCTAATTTATTTTCAAAATTAGTGGTACAAACCTCGAAAATCTGAGCGGTATAGAAAATGACCGCATAGACACCTGAGAACTGCTCAATCAGCATAAGGGATAGGGAGATGAGCAGTGCACATTTGGCAGCTCTTGTCTGGAAAGCCTCCAGCAGTGACACCTTCTCCCTCTGAGACTTTTCCACGGCTTCTCTTGCCTCAGCTAGTTCAGTCTCCAGTCCAGAAAACTCCTTGCCACGGAAAAACTGAAGTGCTTTCCGTGCATCTTCAACTCGACCCTAAAGAGAGAAAAAATATGCTGAGTATTTTTTATTTTATTTTTATTAGATTCTCTTATACATCCATCTCGAGACTTGTGGTTTTACACCGCTGTATTATTGAATCAAATAGATATCGGTAATCGGTAAGTGCACCGCCATCTTGTCGCAGTTCTCGAAAGATAATGTCGAAAGTTAATCTATGGTTTCTGTGGTAACCGCGTGCTGCATCCACATACCAGTATCAATCGATATATCGTAGTCGTTACGTACCTTGGATAAGTACCAGATAGGCGTGTCTGGCATGAAGAAGAACAAAACGCCGAATATAAGTGGTATTATTCCACATACAATAGAGATAGCAGTCACACTGGCGTCTACACCTCCCAGTATATACACCAGAAGAATGCCAAAAGTGAGCATGAGCTGGAAATAGGTGCCTAGCGCGCCGCGCACTGAATTTTCAGCGATCTCTGACGTGTAGGCTGGAGCTGCCACTCCGAAAGCTCCTCCAGCGATACCTAGGATGAATCTTCCCACCATCAGCATTGCTACCTGTTGACAAGAGTTAATACATACGTGGCAGTAGAATCTTTTTTTTTTTCCAATTTTTTGAGGTAACCTTACTTTACATCAAACAAGCGGTACGACACGGTCGGACAAAACTTAACCTGCTTATTTGCGTGATCCCTAGAAATAAACCCTTGGTTAAATGATTGGTGACGGAAAAACTTTTTGACGAAAGGAATGGCCCAAGAATGTTCCCCCGACCCCACACGACATACTTCGGCAACCACCCAAAACTACCCCCTAAAAGGAGGTGGGGTGGATGGGGAAGCTCGGAAAAACTTTTTGACAAAATAAATTGCCTCAGAATGTTTCACCGAGCATTTTGATACCCCATACAACGTACTTTGGAAAGTATCCAAAACTCCCCCCCCATAAAGGGGGGGGGGCGAAAAAACATTTTGACCAAATAAATTGCCTCAGAACGATCTCCCGATCATTTTGAGCCAACACAACCCATATATCGCAAACCACTCAAATCTACCCCCCTTAGGGGGTGGGGTGCTAGGATACATTCAGAAAAACGTTTTGACACAAAAAATTGCAGTTTGAGACCCCATAAGCCGCACTTTCTAAGTAAGTCAAAATTGCCCCCCCCCCCCGGGGGGGCTCGAGATAAGCCATATACTATTTGTGACGGGTATGGCGGTTGTCATGTGTCCTATCCAGAACTACTCGTATACCACAAACCACTGAATCCACTGATTTCACCCTTTTACAGGTCCAGGGGGGACTTCCCCCCTTCCAGGGAGTTATGCGGGGGTAGTGGGTGGTATCATTGGATTCGTAATTATTTGTTCTATAATTTTCCAAAATTTGATCAAAATCGTTAGAGCCGATTTTGAGCAAATATTTTTTTCCTACCTTTTGGGGGAGTTTTTGGGGGGTAACCCCCCTTAATTTTAAAGTGGGGGAACTGGACTTCCGGATTCTGATTTCTTCCAATTTTAGAAAGGTCACTACCGATTTTGAAGAAAATCGGTTGAAAAGTGTGCCGTCCAGGTCAATGCCACATACATAGCTAGCTAGCTAGCTACATACATACATACGTACTGACACGGAGTACCTGACCGCTTCTAAAAATTCCTGGGGGCAAACTTTTCGTCGGAGGAAAAAAGTGAGATGATTTTCATATTCCGAAGGAATGGACGTTTCCGAAATGTATATGCAAGTTTCAGTCACTTTTGAGGTCTGGGAGCAATGACGGTTCAAAGTTGAGGTTTGCCGAAAATTGGCCCGCACGAATACAATACTTTACCTTACGTATACTTCGTATACAGGTAAAGTAAAAAGCACACTGAATCAGTAAAATACAATGTTATTTTCCGCACCGATTGGTACTTACTTACTATGTATATATCAAGGGTATACAATTGTAATATTACTTACCCCTGAAGGCCAAATGAGAAGCGCCCAGCCAATCGTGAAGGGGACAACAGTCATAAGCATCGACAGTTTTCTGCCAAATCGGTCTATGAGGAATCCTATGGGGAAGGCGACAGTGGCAGCTCCGAGGGGGAGCAAGGCCCCCACCCACGATTGGTCGCTTGTGTCCACCACAAAGTCAAAATTTGAGTTCGATGTGAAGGCAGGGGAAGTCCACGCCAGGCTCGTCCCCAAGCTGAACCCTCCGAGAGTCGCTGAAATAAACAAAACAAGCGGTACGACACGGTCGGACAAAACTTTACCTCCTTATTAACGTCCCTTGGTTAAATGATTGTAGACGGATAAACTTTTTGACGAAAGGAATGGCCCCAGAATGTTCCCTCGAGTACTTATAGACCCCACACGACGTACTTCGGCAACCACCAAATACTACCCCCTAAAAGGAGGTGGGGCGGTTGGTGAAGCTGGGGAAAACTTTTTGACAAAATAAATTGCGTTAGAACGTTTCCCCGAGCATTTTGATACCCCATACAACGTACTTTGGAAAGTAACCAAAACTCCCCCCGTAAGGGGGGGGGGGGGGAGGGTGGCGAAAAAACATTTTGACCAAATCAATTGCTTCAGAACAATCTCCCGATCATTTTGTGCCCACACAACCCATATTTCGCAAACCACTCAAATCTACCACCTTTAGGGGGTGGGGTGCTTGGATACGTTCAGAAAAACTTTTTGACACAAAAAATTGCTTCACAACGTTACCCCAAACAGTTTGAGACCCCATGAGCCGCATTTTAAAAGTCACTCAAAACTGCCCCGAGACTGGCTCGAGATAAGCCATATACCATTTGTGTCGGGTATGGCGGTTGTCATGTGTCCTATCCAGAACTACTCGTATACCACAAATTACTGAATCCACTGATTTCACCCTTTTACAGGTCCAGGGGGGACTTCCCCCCTTCCAGGGAGTTATGCGGGGGTAGTGGGTGGTATCATTGGATTCGTAATGTTTTGCTCTATAATTGCCTGAAATTTGATCAAAATCGTTCGAACAGATTTTGAGCAAATATTTTTTTCTACCTTTTGCGGGAGTTTTTGGGGGCTAACCCCCCTTAATTTTAAAGTGGGGGAACTGGGCTTCCGGATTCAGATTTCTTCCAATTTTAGAAAGGTCACTACCGATTTTGAAGAAAATCGGTTGAAAAGTGTGCCGTCCAGGTCAATGCCACATACACCTATACATACATAGGTAGAAATAGGTAGAATAGAATAGAATAGAATAGAATAGAATAGGTAGAAAATTCCTGGGGGCAAACTTTTCGTCGGAGAAAAAAAGTGAGATGATTTTCACATTCCGAAGGAATGGACGTTTCCGAAATGTATACCTATGCAAGTTTCAGTCGCTTTTGAGGTCTGGGAGCAATGACGGTTCAAAGTTGAGGTTTGGCCCGCACGAATACAATACTTTACCTTACGTATACTCCGTATACAGGTAAAGTAAAAATTATTAGGAATGGGTTTCACGGTAAGTTCGAAAGACGGGTCACTACGTACCACTCTGGGCCACGAAAGCAGCGTTCAGCAGTGCTGCTGCCCACACAATGGACTCTACCACCCTACCCCATACACGATCACAGTGGGCCATATAGGACCATGCTGGACGATATAGGTAGTAGCAGCGTCAGCAAGAAGAGCTGCCTACATAATGACGATGGCTGGTGTAACGTCCCTGCTTAGAAAAACTTATTAAATAAAAATAGAGATGACAACACTCCAAGCAGTTTAGAAGGGGCGGCCTCTGGAAGTCCGAGAGAGGCAGGGGTGACTCGGGAAGTCCTGCCCTCCCCCTCTCGTCCTCCAGGAGGCCTCCCACTCCAAGGAACTTGTTGGTAGGCTTCTGTATAGCAGCGGAGGCAAGCACCGGGCAGCCGCCCGGCAAGGAGTCTGCGAGTTCAAAACCAGAGGAAGGGAGTAGGTACTACAAGTGAGAATACTAGGATTACATTTGAATGAAGGGCAACTCCTTCAGCATTTCTATTAAGGGGGCCAAACCTCCCCTCTGAAGGTTTTCAGTCTGAGTTGAGAGGCAAGACTCTCTTACGATAACGCTGAGCATTCTTGCACTCAGGACACTACTTTAAGTAAAAATGAGTCTTACAATTTTATCATACCTTGTATGAAGATTCTATAAGAAAGCAGAATTAATACACTGTACTTACGCTAATTATCAATTTAATAATACTGACAGCAAGATATCAGATTTTCACTGGATGCATCCGTAAATTATTTATTGTGTATATACTAAGTATGTCTTCTTGACATTACTTTACGACTTACATGGGGGAAAAAGGGGAACGCTCAACGCACCCCTGTGGGGGCGCATCCCCGCCGACAGCCCTCCAGCGAGTTTGGCGGACACACGCCCACTCTAGACAGATTTATCGATGCCTAGAGAGGAACGTGGGTCCACCTCCCTCACACGAGAGGCTGCCTGCAGGGCTGCGTACCTACAAGGGCCGGATCTATTATTCAATTGTCATACTAATTCAAAAGAAAATATCAGAAAAATATGGTCTTCCATACCGTGCTTGTTGAGGAGAGGCGATGAAGGCACAAGGTGACCCGATGAGAAGAAAGCTGAAGAGACGAGAAGAGAAGAAAGAGAGAGAGATGTGCGGTTGCGACGTTAGTACTTCTTCATGGCGTGAAGTCTTAAATCATGTGACGGGAGATGGGGGAAGGTAGGCCAGCAATCCTCCGGAGACGGAGGAGCCCCCCCCCCTAGGGGCGAGTGCCTAGGGTACTAGCCCATCATCGTGTGGCGGCAGCAGGCAGGAGAAATAGTAAAGCCCAGAACTAAAAGCCAGCTAACGCTGAAAATCAATACACGCATCTGTCAACCGCTGCACAACCTTAAGAACTTCCCTGTAATAGGTACGACAGGCTGGAGGCAGGACAGGACCTGACCTCCCTTCCTCACTCAAATGTCCCCGTAAAATACGGTAAAAGCTACCCGCCGAAGCGCGGCGAATCTAACCATAGCACTCTACTAACCTGGCTTTTTGTTGAGAATCGGTTTGCCTGACTGCCGCTGCAACAGACCCTCGACGATTTGTAATCCTACAACGAATTGCCTTAGATTAGCATCCAGACCTAGAACACCGTACTTAGGCAGGTAAACCTGAGATAGGAATAAGATTAGCGAGGATAGCACCACGCTACCGGCTTTGCAATGGCGACAGCGTGACGTAACCTCAAAGTCTAAATGCCTAAAATTGCATGAAATATTCGAAAGCTAATGCTCACATTCTATGGAAATGAACGGAAAAACTTAGGCAATCACTTACCACCAAGGATGGAATGGATAAATGTAGATAAATGAAAGAAAAACTGCCACAAAGGCAGACGAGATCCGTCGCTAACAGCAACCAGCAAAATAGTGCAAAATGTCTGCGAATGGAGAGATGACGTCACCTACGGAGGCCCTAAAAACGGAGGACTGCGCATACCGAAAACAAAGTTTGTTATTGTTGAACTTTTATTATTTTTTTGTTATATTTTATTAAATTCTTTTATTTAAATTAAAGAAAAATATGCTAACAGAATCATTGCAAAAATATTGCGAAACTATTTTGCAATAATTGAAGTAGGGCCCAAAAAAAAAAAGTAAACAAACCCCGTGACCGGGTGACCCCAGGTGACCCAGATTTGGTTGTTGACATTACGATTTATAATGGGATTCCGCGGCCTGGTAACCCTTTTGGTATCACAAACAGAGCCGGTAATGGCCAGGGACCTCGAGTGGTGAGTTTCGGCCAGGGCACCGTTACACTGGATAGACATCAAAACTTACCGCAGAGGGTGGCGACATACTGCATGAGCTTCTTGCTTTTCCCCAGTGTGGGATCAAACTCTCCCATTTTTTTAATAAGTCTCTGAGAACAACGGAAATTTAAAATTTAGAGCAAGGTAACCAGGGAAACATTCCTAAGAAAGCAAGAAAGACGTTGTTTAGACAGTTGATTCATGATAGGTACCTAGGTTACTATTCTGTTTGTAAAAATAAACCAGCCAAACGAAAAGAATTAACTTTTACCTCAGTAACGTCATCGTCTGAGGAAGAATAAGCTGTAATTTCATTGAGGCTGTCATTATTAGCCATTTAAATATTCTTAAAAATTAAATATCTTGGAAAAATTATTTTACTGTTTTACTGTTATCAAACTAGTCGGCCATGTTGTTTGTTTTCAT
Organism: Mesopsocus fuscifrons; assembly: GCA_950004255.1. Classification (NCBI taxonomy): domain Eukaryota; kingdom Metazoa; phylum Arthropoda; class Insecta; order Psocodea; family Mesopsocidae; genus Mesopsocus; species Mesopsocus fuscifrons. The sequence goes on from OX465376.1 coordinate 1,393,509, forward strand.
TTTGTCGTGGCAATAGATAAAATATAAAGCGGGAATAAGTACGGCGCCAAAACGTTTTCTCGTACTTTGACAACTTGAAGTTTTGAATTTTTACTTTCTCGCTAGCCATATATGGCGAGAAAGTATTGTTTTCGTGCAAAATTTCGAAATTGAGATTTTGGGTTTCCCATGATCCTGGGGGTCCCCTGAGTCGAAAAAAGTGGTTTCTGGAAAAAGTCTGTCCGTCCGTCAGTCCGTCCGTCCGTCAGTCCGTCAGTCCGTCAGTCCGTGCAGTGCTCTAGCGCCTATACCGTTCATCCGATTTTGATGAAATTTGGTATGGACCTGTCTAAAATCACTGCCGAGGGGCATTTTCAAGGATTTATTGATTGGTTAAAAATTGCGGCCGCTATTGCCAAAAAACCGCCAAAATAATTCAAAAATCGTGTTTTGGGTTAGTTAGACAAGCGCCGACGGTACACTTTTCAATCTATAACACTGAAAATTGGTATATGTGTTTACAAATAGATGCTTCGAGGTCATTTGCAACTAAAATTGAATTGGTTGAAAATTACGGCCGTTCTGGACCAAAGTTCGATCGTTTCGGCGCCATTCACATTTATTGACCGATTGTCATGAAATTTGGTAAATTTATGTATAACCATGTAACTTAAACATCCGTCGAACAGAATTTTGTTATCTTCAAAATTACGGCCGTTTCTGTCAAAAAAGTGTCGAAAATGAGTTGAGAATGAGAAACCACGTTTTTGAATGGTCGGAACGCATTTGGGACTACAGTAATAAAATGACAGACGTGAGATTTGGTATGAGTGATCTCAGATAGATGCTCGTGGGTCATTTTCAACCGATTTTCGATTGCTTAAAAATTACGCCCTCAAAAAAATCAGAAAAAACAAAAAAAAAACCATTCTGGGCGAGAAAGTTAAGTGCGACTGTTGTCGGACCCTTTATTTCTATATCTTACAGAAATCTGTTTGCGGGGCACTGAGTGTTGAATTAAGACTGATCTGTTCCCAATCTGTTGAAATTTTTTTCTGGTGAGTTTTGTCCGACGCTTGGACTATTCAGTTCTGATTAGTATTTGGCCTACACCGCCTGGGGGAAAACTCGACTTCGGGCGTAATTTTGACCGGATCAGCCCTTATCAACCCCTGTTGAAAAAAAAAATTCGGACAGAAGTGTTTGTAACACTGATAGACGGTTCAAGAACGAAAAACAACTTGTGCTGATGTTGTTTGTTTTTTACAGGGAGTCGAAAGCAGCCCTGAACACATTCACCAGGAGCATCGCAGTTGAACTGGAGGGCTCCGGCATTTTGTTCGTGACGATCCATCCAGGGTGGGTGAAGACGGACATGGGCGGTCCAGACGCGCCCCTGACCGTCGATCAAACCATGGGCGGACTCTGCGAAGTCATTTACAACTAGAACGAGGCTCAGCAAGGTCAATATGTACAGTGGGATGGAGAAATTCTGCCTTGGTAATGGTCTAACCACTTAAGGGCGCTCACACAGACGTGAAACACGTGGCACCAGAATTATTCTTCCAATGGGAACTGTTGGACATTTAAATGTTCTGAAATATATTGCGTCTTTTCAACGTCCGGAATTAACTGACTATTTACGAATATATTAAGAAGATTTTTTATTACAATAAAGGATAATTGTTATTTACAGATGAAGGTTAATAGGTATAACATTGCCATAAATAAAACGTGGCACCAGAATGGTTTTTCTTTCCATTTTTTAAGGAAACTGTTGGATATTGACAGGATATTGACTCCCTGACGTTAAAAAGGCGTAGGTATTATATTTCAGAACAAGTAAATATCCAGCAGTTTCCAAAAGAAATGGGAAGAAGAAAAAACGTCAACAAAGGGGATTGTGTAAACAGACTTAAGAAAGGGTTGTAAAAAGCAAGAGCTCAGTCTTATAAATGTAGCTGTCATTATTCGCATCTGCAACGTTGCTAAGCACCTTAATAGTTAGTCTGCGTAAGTCAAGTATGCGAGAAAAAAAAACATGGCTGCGAACAGCACACTATATTTAGCTTTCAGAGGCTCCAATGGCCGTGCAAACACCCCACAGAGTACAAATTATGGAAAGCTGCTTACAACCGCTATGTTACGTATTTTGTACAGTTAAATAAAAATACTTAAATAAATAAATAATTAACAGTGTAAATTGTGATGATGGAGCTATCAACATGTTCAAGAGGTGATAAAATCTCAGTCGCAAAATTAGTTGGTTGAACGAGTTATGCGATCGCTTCTCAGATAGTTTCTCCTATTTACAGCCTTAACGCTGGATAGCACCACTTCTCTAAAGTGTACGTCTCCAATCAAACAGATATATCTTATCGTCTGTTTAGCTTGCATGACAAATGCAATCACACTGTAGTGAACTGTAATATAATGTAAGAAGTGGTGCAATCCAGCCTAACTCTATGTTTTACCTAACATCAACCACCTAGCTCTTCCTGAATTTCTTCAAAGGATTTTCCTTTCGTTTCCTTAACGAAAAAGAACACGAACAACGATCCACAGAACAGGATAGCTGTGAAGACCCAAAACGTGGGTCCAGTACCAATCCCATCCGTCAAATCAGAAAAGAATTTCGTGACTAAAAAGGCAAGAATCCAGTTGAAACAAGAAGCAAGGGATGATGCCACCCCTTTGGTCTGGGGGAGGAAAAGTTCTGCGACTATCATCCAGGGGATGGGCCCGAAACCGAGGGAGAACATGGTGATGAACAGACAGAGAGAGACGAGGGGCAGCCACCCGATGCTGCTGACGTCTTGGTCGTCTTCTTTCAAGTAGAAGAACACGCCGAGGAGGATGGTACAGACGCACATGACGGAGGCCGAAGCCAGAAGGAGAATTTTTCGGCCCAAACGGTCCACGACGAGCGTTGAGACGAAGCACATGACGAACTGGACGACGCCTACTATGATGGCCGAGATGCTTGACTTGATATCACTGCCTGCGCTCTGCAAAAATAATATTTAAATTGAATGCAATGTTTTGAAATTTAATGTCCTTTGTTTTTGTTCGTTTTTTAACTTTTTAACTTCCTATGCTGTGAGTAATCACAACCCAGCCAATTATTTTCTGACTTTAAAAAGACGTTATATTTCAGAGCATATTAAGTAAATTGTTACTTCGGTTGCTACAAACGCACAGAAACGTCTTTTACCGTCTACGTCAATTCCAAATAAGTCCCTAATTTATTTTCAAAATTAGTGGTACAAACCTCGAAAATCTGAGCGGTATAGAAAATGACCGCATTGACGCCTGAGAACTGCTGAATCAGCATAAGGGATAGGGAGATGAGCAGTGCAAATTTGGCAGCTCTTGTCTGGAAAGCCTCCAGCAGTGACACCTTCTCCCTCTGAGACTTTTCCACGGCTTTTCTTGCCTCAGCTAGTTCAGTCTCCAGTCCAGAAAACTTCTTGCCACGGAAAAACTGAAGTGCTTTCCGTGCATCTTCAACTCGACCCTAAAGAGAGAAAAAATATGCTGAGTATTTTTACTTTCTCGCCCGTATGAAATACATGGGCTGAGAAAGTTATGTCTTCGTGCAAAATTTCGATTTTGAGATTTTAGGTTTCCCATGATCCTGGAGGTCCCCCGAGTCCAAAAAAGTGGTTTTTAAAAAATGTCCGTCCGACGTACGTACGTACGTACGTACGTCAGTCTGTCGCGCAACTGGACGTCACACCATTCGTCCGATTTTGCTCAAATTCGGTATGTAGGTACCTAATGTAAATATCTGGACATGTTTTTTGATAAATTTTGATAACTCAAAAATTGCGCCTGCTATGGTCAAAAAAAAAGGCAAAAAATCGTGTTTTTTGACAGTTAAGAAGGGCTGGAAGCTACGTATATCAAGTTGGAACCATGAAAATTTGCGAAAGTGTTTTGAATAGATGCTTTAAGGTCTTTTACAATCATTTGGAGGTGGGCCAATAACTTGGCCCAGTTTTGGCCCCAAACGCGTTGGTCGTCTCTCCGGTAGCACTATTCGATCGATTTCAGTAAAAATTGGTAGGGAGGTGTACTTTAACCTAGTTTCATGTTTTACCGAACGAAATTTATCCAACATGAAATGACATGGAAAATAGAAAACACGTACTTTGCGCGTCGAACGACACTTCACCATTTGACGGATATGTTTGAAATCCGGTGAGTAGGTGCCTAAAATTATTGTCCAGTGTATGGCAAAATATTTTTTAGAAAAAGTTAAAATTTTGGTCGAAAAAAAAATAAATTACGTAAAAAAAAATCAAAATTTTCGATACCGCTGGCGTAAAAATTGCGAGAAAGTCAAGTGCGACCATTGTCGCACCCTTTATTTATTTTATTTTTATTAGATTCTCTTATACATCCGTCTCGGGACTTGTGGTTTTACACCGCTGTATTATTGAATCAAATAGACATCGGTAATCGGTAAGTGCACCGCCATCTTGTCGCAGTTCTCGAAAGATAATGTCGAAAGTTAATCTATGGTTTCTGTGGTAACCGCGTGCTGCATCCACATACCAGTATCAATCGATATATCGTAGTCGTTACGTACCTTGGATAAGTACCAGATAGGCGTGTCTGGCATGAAGAAGAACAAAACGCCGAATATAAGTGGTATTATTCCACATACAATAGAGATAGCAGTCACACTGGCGTCTACACCTCCCAGTATATACACCAGAAGAATGCCAAAAGTGAGCATGAGCTGGAAATAGGTGCCTAGCGCGCCGCGCACTGAATTGTCAGCGATCTCTGACGTGTAGGCTGGAGCTGCCACTCCGAAAGCTCCTCCAGCGATACCTAGGATGAATCTTCCCACCATCAGCATTTCTACCTGTTGACAAGAGTTAATACATACGTGGCAGTAGAATCATTTTTTTCTTCTAATTTGTTGAGGTAACCTTACTTTACATCAAACAAGCGGTACGACACGGTCGGACAAAACTTAACCTGCTTATTTGCGTGATCCCTAGAAATAAACCCTTGGTTAAATGATTGGTGACGGAAAAACCTTTTGACGAAAGGAATGGCCCAAGAATGTTCCCCCGACCCCACACGACATACTTCGGCAACCACCCAAAACTACCCCTTAAAAGGAGGTGGGGTGGATGGGGAAGCTCGGAAAAACTTTTTGACAAAATAAATTGCCTCAGAACGTTTCACCGAGCATTTTGATACCCCATACAACGTACTTTGGAAAGTTTCCAAAACTCCCCCCCATAAAGGGGGGGGGGCGAAAAAACATTTTGACCAAATAAATTGCCTCAGAACGATCTCCCGATCATTTTGAGCCCACACAACCCATATTTCGCAAACCACTCAGATCTACCCCCCTTAGGGGGTGGGGTGCTAGGATACATTCAGAAAAACGTTTTGACACAAAAAATTGCAGTTTGAGACCCCATAAGCCGCACTTTCTAAGTCACTCAAAATTGCCCCTCAAAATTGACGGGTATGGCGGTTGTCATGTGTCCTATCCAGAACTACTCGTATACCACAAACCACTGAATCCACTGATTTCACCCTTTTACAGGTCCAGGGGGGACTTCCCCCCTTCCAGGGAGTTATGCGGGGGTAGTGGGTGGTATCATTGGATTCATAATTATTTGTTCTATAATTTTCCAAAATTTGATCAAAATCGTTAGAGCCGATTTTGAGCAAATATTTTTTTTCTACCTTTTGGGGGAGTTTTGGGGGGGTAACCCCCCTTAATTTTAAAGTGGGGGAACTGGGCTTCCGGATTCTGATTTCTTCCAATTTTAGAAAGGTCACTACCGATTTTGAAGAAAATCGGTTGAAAAGTGTGCCGTCCAGGTCAATGCCACATACATAGCTAGCTAGCTAGCTACATACATACATACCTACATACGTACTGACACGGAGCAGGGGCGCCAGATTTTGAAAATCCGGGGGGGGGGGGGCAAGAAGTTGTAAACATTAGATATTCAATTTACTTATCACTCTTATCAGTGTGATAGGTCTCTGTGCCTCTCAGTGACCCAGCGTCCAAGGCATTCGACTTGTGACCTGGATTCGAATTTTTTTAAATTTAATTTTTAAGTCCAGATTTACCTGCAATCTGGACTTAATTAAGCAGCGAAAATTATTATTTATTTATTTATTGCTTTTTTTACGTGATAATGAAGTTAACGCCAAATATTTGACATGATAAAAATAATTGTCCCCCAAATTTCAGGGGGGGGGGGCAAACTGGACCCTGCCCCCCCCCAAGATGGCGCCCCTGACACGGAGTACCTGACCGCTTCAAAAAATTCCTGGGGGCAAACTTTTCGTCGGAGGAAAAAAGTGAGATGATTTTCATATTCCGAAGGAATGGACGTTTCCGAAATGTATATGCAAGTTTCAGTCGCTTTTGAGGTCTGGGAGCAATGACGGTTCAAAGTTGAGGTTTGCCGAAAATTGGCCCGCACGAATACAATACTTTACTTTACGTATACTTCGTATACAGGTAAAGTAAAAAGCACACTGAATCAGTAAAATACAATGTTATTTTCCGCACCGATTGGTACTAACTTACTAGGTATATATCAAGGGTATACAATTGTAATATTACTTACCCCTGAAGGCCAAATGAGAAGCGCCCAGCCAATCGTGAAGGGGACAACAGTCATAAGCATCGACAGTTTTCTGCCAAATCGGTCTATGAGGAATCCTATGGGGAAGGCGACAGTGGCAGCTCCGAGGGGGAGCAAGGCCCCCACCCACGATTGGTCGCTTGTGTCCACCACAAAGTCAAAATTTGAGTTCGATGTGAAGGCAGGGGAAGTCCACGCCAGGCTCGTCCCCAAGCTGAACCCTCCGAGAGTCGCTGAAATAAACAAAACAAGCGGTACGACACGGTCGGACAAAACTTTACCTGCTTATTAGCGTCCCTTGGTTAAATGATTGGAGACGGATAAACTTTTTGACGAAAGGAATGGCCCCAGAATGTTCCCTCGAGTACTTAGAGACCCCACACGACGTACTTCGGCAACCACCCAATACTACCCCCTAAAAGGAGGTACGGCGGTTGGAGAAGCTGGGGAAAACTTTTTGACAAAATAAATTGCCTCAGAACATTTCCCCGAGCATTTTGATACCCCATACAACGTACTTTGGAAAGTAACCAAAACTCCCAACGTAAGGGGGGGGGGGGGGTGGCGAAACAACATTTTGACCAAATAAATTACTTTAGAACAATCTCCCGATCATTGTGAGCCCACACAACCCATATTTCGCAAACCACTCAAATCTACCACCCTTAGGGGGTGGGGTGCTTGGATACGTTCAGAAAAACTTTTTGACACAAAAAAATGCTTCACAACATTACCCCGAACAGTTTTAGACCCCATAAGCCGCATTTTAAAAGTCACTCAAAACTGCCCCCCGGGGGGGGGGGGGGGGGGGGGCTCGAGATAAGCCATATACCATTTGTGACGGGTATGGCGGTTGTCATGTGTCCTATCCAGAACTACTCGTATACCACAAACCACTGAATCCTCTGATTTCACCCTTTTACAGGTCCAGGGGGGACTTCCCCCCTTCCAAGGAGTTATGCGGGGGTAGTGGGTGGTATTATTGGATTCGTAATGTTTTGCTCTATAATTGCCTGAAATTTGATCAAAATCGTTCGAACAGATTTTGGGCAAATATTTTTTTTCTTACGTTTTGCGGGAGTTTTTGGGGGGTAACCCCCCTTAATTTTAAAGTGGGGGAACTGGGCTTCCGGATTCAGATTTCTTCCAATTTTAGAAAGGTCACTACCGATTTTGAAGAAAATCGGTTGAAAAGTGTGCCGTCCAGGTCAATGCCACATACATAGCTAGCTAGCTAGCTACATACATACATACGTACTGACACGGAGTACCTGACCGCTTCTAAAAATTCCTGGGGGCAAACTTTTCGTCGGAGAAAAAAAGTGAGATGATTTTCACATTCCGAAGGAATGGACGTTTCCGAAATGTATATGCAAGTTTCAGTCGCTTTTGAGGTCTGGGAGCAATGACGGTTCAAAGTTGAGGTTTGCCGAAAATTGGCCCGCACGAATACAATACTTTACCTTACGTATACTCCGTATACAGGTAAAGTAAAAATTATTAGGAATGGGTTTCACGGTAAGTTCGAAAGACGGGTGGGTCACTACGTACCACTCTGGCCCAGGAAAGCAGCGTTCAGCAGTGCTGCTGCCCACACAATGGACTCTACCACCCTACTCCATACACGATCACAGTGGGCCATATAGGACCATGCTGGACGATATAGTAGCAGCGTCAGAGCTGCCCCCCACACAATGGACTCTACCACCCTACTCCATACACGATCACAGTGGGCCATATAGGACCATGCTGGACGATATAGGTAGTAGCAGCGTCAGCCAGAAGAGCTGCCTACATAATGACGATGGCTGGATAGACATCAAAACTTACCGCAGAGGGTGGCGACATACTGCATGAGCTTCTTGCTTTTCCCCAGTGTGGGATCAAACTCTCCCATTTTTTTAATAAGTCTCTGAGAACAACGGAAATTTAAAATTTAGAGCAAGATAACCAGAGAAACAGTCCTAAGAAAGCAAGAAAGACGTTGTTTAGACGGTTGGTTCATGATAGGTCCCTAGGTTACTATTCTGTTTGTATAAATAAACCAGCCAAACGGAAAAGAATTGACTGTTACCTCAGTAACGTCATCGTCTGAGGAAGAATAAGCTGTAATTTCATTGAAGCTGTCATTATTAGCCATTTAAATATTCTTAAAAATTAAATATCTTGGAAAAATTATTTTACTGTTTTACTGTTATCAAACTAGTCGGCCATGTTGTTTGTTTTCATTTTGTCGTGGCAATAGATAAAATATAAAGCGGGAATAAGTACGGCGCCAAAACGTTTTCTCGTACTTTGACAACTTGAAGTTTTGAATTTTTTCTATATCTTACAGAAATCTGTTTGCGGGGCACTGAGTGTTGAATTAAGAGTGATCTGTTCCCAATCTGTTGAAATTTTTTTCTGGTGAGTTTTGTCCGACGCTTGGACTATTCAGTTCTGATTAGTAATTAGCCTACACCGCCTGGGGGAAAACTCGACTTCGGGCGTAATTTTGACCGGATCAGCCCATATCAACCCCTGTTGAAAGAAAAAATTCGGACAGAAGTGTTTGTAACACTGATAGACGGTTCAAGAACGAAAAACAATTTGTGCTGATGTTGTTTGTTTTTTACAGGGAGTCGAAAGCAGCCCTGAACACATTCACCAGGAGCATCGCAGTTGAACTGGAGGGCTCCGGCATTTTGTTCGTGACGATCCATCCAGGGTGGGTGAAGACGGACATGGGCGGTCCAGACGCGCCCCTGACCGTCGATCAAACCATGGGCGGACTCTGCGAAGTCATTTACAACTTGAACGAGGCTCAGCAAGGTCAATTTGTACAGTGGGATGGAGAAATTCTGCCTTGGTAATGGTCTAACCACTTAAGGGCGCTCACACAGACGTGAAACACGTGGCACCAGAATTATTCTTCCAATGGGAACTGTTGACATTTAAATGTTCTGAAATATATTGCGTCTTTTCAACGTCCGGAATTAACTGGTTATGTTGTGATTTTACGATGCATTACGAGACACATTATATTTCAAAGCATTTAAATATCCAACTGTGTCCTCGAAAAATGGTTGGAGAAAATGTAAACAAATAGGAAATGTATATTCCATCTTAAGATGGTAGACACATATCAATCGAAGGTTCCCGGCTATAGAAAGTAGATCAGTTAAATTCCTACGCTCTATGACAGTAACCCTGAGGTATACAGCTTGTACAAAAATTATTATTTGGAAAAGATATGTAGCAGATACAGATAAATAATCTACGTCAGGGTTATCTATGCATAATTATTGATTAACTATGACTATTTACGAATATATTAAGAAGATTTTTTATTACAATAAAGGATAATTGTTATTTACAGATGAAGGTAAATAGGTATAACATTGCCATAAATAAAACGTGGCACCAGAATGGTTTTTCTTTCCGTTTTTTAAGGAAACTGTTGGATATTGACAGGATATTGACTCCCTGACGTTAAAAAGGCATAGGTATTATATTTCAGAACAAGTAAATATACAGCAGTTTCCTAAAGAAATGAGAAGAAGAAAAAACGTCAACAAAGGGGATTGTGTGAACAGACTTAAGAAAGGGTTGTAAAAAGCAAGAGCTCAGTCTTATAAATGTAGCTGTCATTATTCGCATCTGCAACGTTGCTAAGAACCTTAATAGTTAGTCTGCGTAAGTCAAGTATGCGAGAAAAAAAACATGGCTGCGAACAGCACACTATATTTAGCTTTCAGAGGCTCCAATGGCCGTGCAAACACCCAACAGAGTACAAATTATGGAAAGCTGCTTACAACCGCTATGTTACGTATTTTGTACAGTTAAATAAAAATACTTAAATAAATAAATAGTTAACAGTGTAAATTGTGATGATGGAGCTATCGACATGTTCAAGAGGTGATAAAATCTCAGTCGCAAAATTAGTTGGTTGAACGAGTTATGCGATCGCTTCTCAGATAGTTTCTCCTATTTACATCCTTAACGCTGGATAGCACCACTTCCCTAAAGTGTACTATAGCGTCTCCAATCAAACAGATATATCTTATCGTCTGTTTAGCTTGCATGGCAAATGCAATCGCACTGTAGTGAACTGTAAGAAGTGGTGCAATCCAGCCTAACTCTATGTTTTACCTAACATCAACCACCTAGCTCTTCCTGAATTTCTTCAAAGGATTTTCCTTTCGTTTCCTTAACGAAAAAGAACACGAATAACGATCCACAGAACAGGATAGCTGTGAAGACCCAAAACGTGGGTCCAGTACCAATCCCATCCGTCAAATCAGAAAAGAATTTCGTGACTAAAAAGGCAAGAATCCAATTGAAACAAGAAGCAAGGGATGATGCCACCCCTTTGGTCTGAGGGAGGAAAAGTTCTGCGACTATCATCCAGGGGATGGGCCCGAAACCGAGGGAGAACATGGTGATGAACAGACAGAGAGAGACGAGGGGCAGCCACCCGATGCTGCTGACGTCTTGGTCGTCTTCTTTCAAGTAGAAGAACACGCCGAGGAGGATGGTACAGACGCACATGACGGAGGCCGAAGCCAGAAGGAGAATTTTTCGGCCCAAACGGTCCACGACGAGCGTTGAGACGAAGCACATGACGAACTGGACGACGCCTACTATGATGGCCGAGATGCTTGACTTGATATCACTGCCTGCGCTCTGCAAAAATAATATTTAAATTGAATGCAATGTTTTGAAATTTAATGTCATTTTAAGCTCGTCTACGCAGTATTTGTTTTTGTTCGTTTTTTAACTTTTTAACTTCCTATGCTGTGAGTAATCACAACACAGCCAATAATTTTCTGACTTTAAAAAGACATTATATTTCAGAGAATATTAAGTAAATTGTTACTTCGGTTGCTACAAACGCACAGAAACGTCTTTTACCGTCTACGTCAATTCCAAATCAGTCCCTAATTTATTTTCAAAATTAGTAGTACAAACCTCGAAAATCTGAGCGGTATAGAAAATGACCGCATTGACGCCTGAGAACTGCTGAATCAGCATAAGGGATAGGGAGATGAGCAGTGCAAATTTGGCAGCTCTTGTCTGGAAAGCCTCCAGCAGTGACACCTTCTCCCTCTGAGACTTTTCCACGGCTTCTCTTGCCTCAGCTAGTTCAGTCTCCAGTCCAGAAAACTCCTTGCCACGGAAAAACTGAAGTGCTTTCCGTGCATCTTCAACTCGACCCTAAAGAGAGAAAAAATATGCTGAGTATTTTATTTTATTTTTATTAGATTCTCTTATACATCGGTCTCGAGACTTGTGGTTTTACACCGCTGTATTATTGAATCAAATAGACATCGGTAATCGGTAAGTGCACCGCCATCTTGTCGCAGTTCTCGAAAGATAATGTCGAAAGTTAATCTATGGTTTCTGTGGTAACCGCGTGCTGCATCCACATACCAGTATCAATCGATATATCGTAGTCGTTACGTACCTTGGATAAGTACCAGATAGGCGTGTCTGGCATGAAGAAGAACAAAACGCCGAATATAAGTGGTATTATTCCACATACAATAGAGATAGCAGTCACACTGGCGTCTACACCTCCCAGTATATAAACCAGAAGAATGCCAAAAGTGAGCATGAGCTGGAAATAGCTGCCTAGCGCGCCGCGCACTGAATTGTCAGCGATCTCTGACGTGTAGGCTGGAGCTGCCACTGCGAAAGCTCCACCAGCGATACCTAGGATGAATCTTCCTACCATCAGCATTTCTACCTGTTGACAAGAGTTAAGAGTTAATACATACGTGGCAGTAGAATCATTTTTTTTTTCCAATTTTTTGAGGTAACCTTACTTTACACCAAAAAAGCACACTGAATCAGTAAAATACAATGTTATTTTCGAATACAATACTTTACCTTACGTATACTTCGTATACAGGTAAAGTAAAAAGCACACTGAATCAGTAAAATACAATGTTATTTTCCGCACCGATTGGTACTTACTTACTATGTATATATCAAGGGTATACAATTGTAATATTACTTACCCCTGAAGGCCAAATGAGAAGCGCCCAGCCAATCGTGAAGGGGACAACAGTCATAAGCATCGACAGTTTTCTGCCAAATCGGTCTATGAGGAATCCTATGGGGAAGGCGACAGTGGCAGCTCCGAGGGGGAGCAAGGCCCCCACCCACGATTGGTCGCTTGTGTCCACCACAAAGTCAAAATTTGAGTTCGATGTGAAGGCAGGGGAAGTCCACGCCAGGCTCGTCCCCAAGCTGAACCCTCCGAGAGTCGCTGAAATAAACAAAATAATTATTAAGAATGGGTTTCGCGGTAAGTTTGAAAGGCGGGCCAGTACCACGTACTACTCTGGCCCACGAAAGCAGCGCTCAGCAGTGCTGCTGCCCACACAATGGACTCTACCACCCTACCCCATACACGATCACAGTGGGCAATATAGGACCATGCCGTGCGATATAGTAGCAGCGTCAGCCAGAAGAGCTGCCTACATAATGACGATGGCTGGATAGACATCAAAACTTACCGCAGAGGGTGGCGACATACTGCATGAGCTTCTTGCTGGCCACGGGCGGCACCAAGCCGTCCGTGCTTTTCCCCAGTTTGGGATCAAACTCTCCCATTGTTTTGATAAATCTCTGAGAACAACGGAAATTTAAAATTTAGAGCAAGGTAACCAGAGAAACAGTCCTAAGAAAGCAAGAAAGACGTTGTTTAGACGGTTCATGATAGGTACCTAGGTTACTATTCTGTTTGTATAAATAAACCAGCCAAATGGAAAAGAATTGACTGTTACCTCAGTATCGTCATCGTCTGAGGAAGAATAAGCTGTAATTTCATTGGAGCTGTCATTATTAGCCATTTAAATATTCTTAAAAATTAAATATCTCGGAAAAATTATTTTACTGTTATCAATTTAGTCGGCCATGTTGTTTGTTTTCATTCTGTCGTGGCAATAGATAAAATATCCAGCGCGAATAAGATTTGCGCCAAAAAGTTTTCTCGAACTTTGACAACTTGAAGTTTTGAATTGTTTCTGTAACTTACAGAAATCTATTTGCGGGGCACTGAGTGTTGAATTAAGAGTGATCTATTCCCAATCTGTTGAAATTTTTTTCTGGTGAGTTTTGTCCGACGCTTGGACTATTCAGTTCTGATTAGTATTTGACCTACACTCGAAAACTCGACTTTCTGGCGTAATTTTGACCGAATCAGCCCTTATGTACAGAGGTCACCAAAATTGGGCCTATGTACCCCATTATGCCCTGGTACCCTACATTTAATAATAACCTAGATGCCACCTATTCTGGCCTACGTACCTACTGGCTTATGTCATCCAGACATCGGTATAATACCTATACCTGAATCTATACCCTCAGAACGATAAAAATAGGTACCCAAAAAAATATGAAAAACAAAAGAACTCACTTCCATAATGGATGTAATAACTCCCGGGCACAATCATACAATGACTCTATAGGAACCTAAAATATCAGGTTATGGCCAAGGGCCATGGATTCGTAAGGTTCCACATGATTGACCTGCTATGCCATGTGTAATGCCCTAATGGGTGTTTACTTCCTTTATCAGAATGTCCTTCTACCCTTCATCAGGGATTGTTCGAAAAGCACTCAGTGCGAGGTTAGATAGGTAGAAATTGGGCTTCACCACTCAATGCTATTTGTTGTTGAAGTTTTTTCAGGTTCCTCAGGATTATTTAGAATTAGGTATAACGAGGGTGTTCGGGTGTTCACATAGGTACTTTTTTTATCGATCAGGAGAAATTGACAATGATGTTTATCACGGCTGTTATCGCAAGATATAGCAAAGTACATCCTAAAGCGGAAAATAATGCTTGCTTGATAGGTACCTATCACGGTTCCGTATCAAGTAATCTCAATAAGTTCACTCAACTTTGGCACGGTAGGTACTTAAGGGAAGTTTGTGATAATCCCTAATCGGGAGAGATTGTCTTATAGTTGTTAACTCATGGAAGGGTTAAGTAATAAAGTATTAAAGTAGGTAAAAAATCAGATTAAGGTACCTTTATTCTTGGCCCGAATACACAGACGTTAAGTAATTAAACAAAATGATTGTTGGCCGAAGCCACATAAATATTTGGTGTGACATATGCCCAACAAAAAATTTCTGGAAAACCGGGATCCGAACTCAGGACCCCCGTCGTGCGAGTCTAATGTTTTTCCACTATATAGGTATATAACGGAATTTATTTTTAAAAAATTTCATTTTTTTCTGTTTGCTCAATCCAATGGCCCATCGTAGGTTCTACTTATTTCCCCCCCCCCCCCCCCCCCCCACAAAATGTCAAAGATTTTTTTAAAACCAAGGAACTATACGAGGGGTTGACTACTCCAGGAATCTCATTGGGAATCTCAGGCAATCATTGGAAATCTTTATGAAATATCAGGGAATCTTCGAAATATCTGGAGTAGTTAATCCTTCGGGGTGCATCTTTCCACGAATCTCGCTGAAAATCTCAGGAAATCTTTGGAAATCATCATGCAATCTCAAGCAACCTCTGGAGTGGTTACTTCCTCGGAACTATAGAACATAACCACGCACTTTCAGGGTATGAAAAGACAAAAGCTTACCAGCAGGACCGATGAAAGAGGCGAGGGAACTAAATCTGATGTCCTCTACAAAGCCTATCATCAATATTGATTTGATAAGATAAAAAATTTACCTATAGTGTCATGCGAACTGTATAGGTATATGCATATGCTGATAAAACGAACAATAGTGTAACGACAACTTAAGTGTCAGCAACATGTTATAAGTGCTGATTGTGGCCTCTAAACATTGAGGAATTAAGAATTATGTCAAACAACTTACGTAACTTAGTGCAACAATAGTGCAATTCTATCACCCATAAGGTTAACATTGCGAGCGGCGAATTATATTTAAATTTTTCCCTTGGTTTTTCGAGATATCCCACTTTTTAAATCGAAAAACTACAGCACTCCACATTCATGGGGGACCTACAGTTTTAGGTGGGTTCCGAACCACCACAGCCTCGGTATACACTTCACTTGACATGCTGAACATATCAGAGGTGAATGCCGATCAGAAAAACTTTGTTAGGATCGGGATCGAACCTGTGTTCACCTACAGTCAACCATCTAGCCTATACCCGACTGACTACCTCGACTATCCAAACTAGATAGGTACCAGGTACCAGGCAATCATTGGCCATAGTACACAGTGAACCGTTAAATTGCAATTGACATTGTGCACGGTCTCCCCTGTTGCCGAAACCTGCTTCAGGTGCATTCCAGTTAGGGCGTGGCTTAACTAAACTCCACTTTATTTTTTTAAAGTGTCGATAAAGTAGTTACCCGGACGTTTAACAACTGCTCAAGATATAGACAGGTAGGTAAAGATACCCATAGGTAGCCACGAGTATGGTGGACTGATGGAAAACCGCAGAAATTATCGCATCCTGACCGATATCTACAGAAGTATGTACAGGCGCCACAGCTCCAGTGCATGGGATACAGCAGGGTTATTTCGGCAGAATCAGGCCCGACAGTCGCATTTTTCCCCTGTCGGTGAAGGCCAGGGCACAACGAATTCGCAGTGAGAAGGAATAATCTCAACGCAGAAGCTGGTTGTCGGAGAACGAATAAATTAATGCTAAAAGCATGCAGTAAGCGCATTAATCAATTTAAATCATGAGAGGTACGTGGTACAATGCACTTTCCTTCAAGTACTTACGTACCTATACCTACACCATGTCTGTGAAGCCTGAATATGTAAACACCTATTAAGTGACACCTGCTTGTGCATTTATTCACGGGAAGGCTGCTAGGTATAGGTATGTCATGTCCTTTGAATAATAAACCACATAATATATCTCTATTTCTTTTCAGGCCCCTTTTTCACAAAATGTTTAAGAGGACGCTATATACCTGACGATGCATTTTTTGCCGCCCATAAGATTAACATTGCGAGCGGCGATTCATTTTCAAGGTTTACCCTTGGTTGGAAAGACACAAAATTTTGCCTGTACCTAGCCCTAACAATGTTCTAGGGAGTGTTCGAAGCAGATTTCCCAATTTCTCACTGGTTTCTTTTATTGCAACTGTTTTGCAAATGCTAGCATCGCATACCTCAAGAAAAGTGCTGTATCTCGAAAACCAGTAAAAAAATGGGAAATCGGCTTCAAACACTCCCTAGAACATTGTTAGGGCTAAGTACAGGCAAAATTTTGTGTCTTTCCAACCAAGGGTAAACCTTGAAAATGAATCGCCGCTCGCAATGTTAATCTTATGGGCGGCAAAAAATGCACCGTCGGTATAGCGGACCCTTAATCCCAGTTTCGTGGAAAGGGACTATTGTAATGGCAAGACGAAAAGTTTGGGAGGAATAGTTTTCCTCAGTAACTGCCTTGTTATGGAAGTTACCGTTTCAAAAATCGGTAGACCGCCTAATTATAGTAGCCAACATGTCTCGGTATATATAAAATTTCAGCGATGTGGGGGAAATTAGCTCCGAGAAAAATACGAGACTTGTTCACGTAGGTACCTACTACTATACCCATAGGGAAGTTGACCAAAAAAAAAAAATAACAACAGAAATAGTATAACTGCCACTTACTATGAAACAAGCTCCGTCAGCATGAAGTAGATGATAAGTTATCCCCCGGATAAATTTAATCGGTGGATTGGAAGGTAATCCTGCGGATAGCGTGTTGCTTCACGGAGCGCACTTCACCTACTGTGCTCTACAACTTGTGTGACAAACTACCTATAGCGATGAGCAGAGCTACCTATACACGATAAGCCTAAACAACAAGTATCAAGGAAACTAGCGTGTTGAAGAAAGGAAGTAGGTCCCTAAAAATTGGGACCTACAGTTTTAGGAGGGTTGTGAGCCACCACAGTCTCGATATACATTTCACTTGACCTGCTGAACATATCAGAGGTGGATAGACAAAAAAACAACAAAAAATAATTTTAGAAGCCCTGCATGCTTTTTTTGGGTGTCGTTACTCCCGTCCAAGAGTGGCGAGGACTGTAGGTATAGGTATACTGCATGTACCTATTCCCAAGCAGCAGCAATATTATTATACTATCTCGTTGTTTTGCGAAGCATTGACCATGACCGTGATGGTACCTAAAGTAGGTACAACACGTACCTGATCTACCTACTGTCATACAGTCTAGGTCACCTTTACACGGTGGACAGTACAACTATTGTGCGATGTGCTCTGAATCACGCCCTTTAATCACAACGCCTGTCACTTTAGGACAAAGCCACACAATATATTACAATCAGAGCCGGGTCACGCCGGTTCGATCCCGATCCTACCAAAGTTTTTCTGATCGGTATTCACCTCTGGTATGTTCAGCATGTCATGTGGATGTGGTGGCTCGGAACCCACCTAAAACTGTAGGTCCTCATCGTCCTCTCTACTAAGTGCGGTATACCTATAGGTAGCCTGAGCTGATGTGGTATTTGTGGTTGTGTAAACCTAAAAACAGCCTATGTTTAACCTAATTGTCATTACTATGTCACGTGTACAAGACCGTGAGTCATGACATATGCGACAAAAATGTAGGTACGGATGTAAGTACCTACCTATAAGAAGTAGGTATACCTGTAGGTACTATTCTTTAAGGTGTACGTCAGTCTATCTATTATGTCATAGATATATATTCTTACCAATAGAGTAGTAGTTAAGTAGTGTCTGGCCTTCACCAGCCAGGAGAAAACTCGGCTGCCGGTCGTAATTCTGACCAAATCACCCCCTTGTGTCCCTTCTCTTCGGCTTCAGCTAAACAACAAGGTCGAAAAAGCAGGACCTAATCGTAATACGAATCTCCGATGGCCAATGGGACGTGTATTGTTTTAGTAGGTACTTAGGTACATTACATTCCAGGCACATACGTCTGGAGTACCTAAATGACCCCGAATGGCGGGCTGACTTGCCGCCAATGCCCGATACCTTAATGAGCAACGGTCAATGAGTATAGGTACCTAAGGTATTGTTGGTATGGAGTAATACCGGATGTCATCAGCAGCCTTAAATGCAGTCTGCCTACTAATCACTACCTACCTTCACTA
The DNA here is from genome assembly GCA_950004255.1 of Mesopsocus fuscifrons. NCBI lineage: Eukaryota > Metazoa > Arthropoda > Insecta > Psocodea > Mesopsocidae > Mesopsocus > Mesopsocus fuscifrons. The sequence goes on from OX465376.1 coordinate 1,412,190, forward strand.
CTTTGTAACATAGCCTAGGTAACCTACCTATAGGACAACCATTTTGACATTTTGAAGGTATCAACAGTGCAATGGGTAGAGCAACGACGAGGTAGCGTTAGGTATGGCATACTGTATTTAGTACGGTAATCGCACCACCATTTCTATCTTTCAAAGGAATTCGTTCTCCAGTATAAGCTAAACATTGTGTCCTATTCGTAGTCGTTTGTACTCGTACACTATGTTTAGCTTTTGGAGCAGCCACGGCCATTGGCGGTAATGCGACTACTTCCGTAGCATTAGGTAGGTACCTACTAGCCTACTGCACTCATTTACATGTAAACTATAAAAACATAATGGCTATAGATAAAATACCTGTCTAATAGGTGAGACTTCTGCATCAGTTGAGTCGAAGGAATGTGCCGCCGGATGTACCTATATTATATATAGAAATATAGGTATACTCTTAGGCCTCGACTACACGATACAATTTTTCTTGTGCCAATTTTTCTGATAGTTATATTTTCCTGCGAATTGAATAATAACACCTTACCATTATTCTTGATGGTGGTATCCACAAATCACAATTGTACTTAATATTTTTATTGCAATAGACTGGCAATAAGTCTGCACGACAAACATGCCTACAACTTAATAATATAAGTATTATCATATTGAAAAGGACGTAATTTTACACTTTAACATTTTTCTTGACACAATTTTATTTTTATTGATAAAATTGGTCCAAAATATGATCGTGTAACTGTGGCTTTAGATAGGTAAGGTATAGGTAGGAACCTGAGCCTGGGATATTCCCACTATTGTCTTGTCTGCACTGAATTTGTCAAAACAATTACATGCAATAAAATACTAGAGCGAGAATCAAAAGAAAAATCACGCAGGACTCGTTCACCCAATTGCCTAGTTTTAGAGGCGCAGCTAAATTTTGTCTCTTTATCAAGTGACTGAATTTTTACTTCTAATTTTGAAGAAATAGAAATACTGTGATTGTACGTCCTAAATGCTGTCCGAATGATTTTATTTTATAAATACGTTACTATGGATCCAAATCCAATCAAAGCCAATATTCGATCTATTTCAAAAACAGTTTTGCGCACATAGATTTCTTCTCACTTTCTCACAAAATTAAAGCTAAGTAGGTAGGTAGGTACCTACCAAGAATTCGATATCAAAGATATCGCCAACAAAACTTGACTGATCTTTGATAACTTTGTTCAGTAATTTTACAATTGAAGGAAAACCTCCTTCGTAATTTCTATACTCGATCAGTGCCTGGTGTCAGCTTCAAAATTATTATTCGAAATTCCCGCCAATTGCAACTGAATTTCCTCAAAGCTTTTCCCCTTGGTTTCCGGAAGATTCCAACTGAACACAACACCCACAGCGGACACAACCGCGAAAATCCAAAACGTAAAATCGGACCCTAACTCATCCACTAAATTCGAAAAAAATTTGGTAACTAAAAAGGCGCACAGCCAGTTGACTACGCAAGCAAGAGACCCAGCAGTTCCTTTTATCTCACTAGGTAGAATTTCAGGCATAAGGGCCCATGGTATGGGGCCATAACCTATTGAGAACACTATCATGAAAAGGCAGAGGGATAGTAATGGCAGCCAACCTAAATGAGTGACGTCATGGCCATGGGATTTTAGGAAAAAGTAGATACCTATGATGACGCAGCACAGAGACATCACTGCGCAGGATAGGACGAGGAGGATTCGACGTCCTGCCCGGTCTACTATGAACGTCACCAGGAGGGTAGAAACAACTTCCATCAGTCCGATCAGCATGGTGGCGTACTCAGGAGGGAGGGAGCTTCCCGCGTCCTAGAAATAAATAATAAATTATCTCTCTCTATAACGACCATGTAAATTTGCTCACTATAAAGATTTTTCTTGGTGAAAATGGCCTTAAGTTGACAAATGTTTTGTAGACAGTCACAACTTAGCTAGTTAATCACTGACGTTAAAAAGACATTATATTTCAGAATCCTAAAACTAATTGTGGACTGCTGTTGTTCTGGCTACAGGATGCATCCCCGGACGTATGGTCAGTGGGTAGGGATGGCAGATGCCATTCCATTCCCGCCATCCCTGACTTGCCATTCCATTCCCGCCATCCCTGACTTGCCATTCCAGCCCCGCCATCCCTGACTTGCAATTCCATTCCCGCCATCCCTGACTTGCCATTCCAGACACTTCATCCCTGACTTGCCATTCCAGCCCCGCCATCCCTGACTTGCCATTCCAGCCCTGCCATCCCTGACTTGCCATTCCATTCCCGCCATCCCTGACTTGCCATTCCAGCCCCACCATCCCTGACTTGCCATTCCAGACCCTTCATCCCTGACTTGCCATTCCAGCCCCGCCATCCCTGACTTGCCATTCCATCCCTGCCGTCCCTGACTTGCTATTCCATCCCCGCCATGCGAGTTGCCATTCTATCCCCGCCATCCCTGACTTTTCATTCCATCCCCGCCATCCCTGACTTGCCATTCCAGCCCCGCCATCCCTGACTTGCTATTCCATCCCCACCATCCGAGTTGCCATTCCATCCCCGCCATTCCTGACTTGTCATTCCATCCCCGCCATCCCTGACTTGCCATTCCAGCCTCACCATCCCTGACTTGCTATTCCATCCCCGCCATCCGAGTTGCCATTCCATCCCCGCCATCCCTGACTGGCCATTCTAGGACGCATCGCATGCGGCGAGCTCTGAATACCCTAAGCTTCACCTACTTGCAGAAAAACGTCAACATACCTTGAAGATATTGGTGGTGTAGAAGATGATGGCGTTAACACCACTAAGTTGTTGGAACACCATCATCCCGATAGATAACACCGTGCTCCGTATCGCTTGTTTGGTGGTAAAAGCCGCCAGCCACGATCGTTGTTGTTGTTCGCCATCTCCACTTTTGTGGCAACCCTCCGCCAGCTCACACAATTCTGGTTCCACGTCAAAATCAGCACCGCGGAAGAATTTCAGGGCTTTGCGGGCTTTTTCAGGTTCTCCTTTGGTTAGGTAGTACACTGGAGTGTCCGGAAAGAACACGAAGGAAACTCCAAATAGGATAGGGAACTGAAAAAAAAGTTTTGTGTTTTTTTTTTTTTTTTTTTTTTAAGACATCTGAAAGGGAAACTGTAAGGCCAGAGCCTAGTGGGATGCAGGGTGGCACCTTTCGTGAGCTGTGTACTTAAGGGGATGATTTGGTCACAATCACGCTCAACAGTCGAGTTTTCCCCCAGCCGGTAGGTACCCAAGAGGACCCAGACTTGGGAAAGGTTCACAAGGAAAAAAATACTTTTTTTACTTTCTCGCCCGTATGTAATACATGGGCTGAGAAAGTTATGTCTTCGTGCAAAATTTCGATTTTGAGATTTTGGGTTTCCCATGATCCTGGAGGTCCCCCGAGTCCAAAAAAGTGGTTTTTAAAAAATGTCCGTCCGACGTACGTACGTACGTACGTACGTCTGTCGCGCAACTGGACGTCACACCGTTCGTCCGATTTTGCTCAAATTCAGTATGTAGGTACCTAATGTAAATATCTGGACACATTTTTTGATAAATTTTGATAACTCAAAAATTGCGCCTACTATGGTCAAAAAAACGCAAAAAATCGTGTTTTTTGACAGTTAAGAAGGACTGGAAGCTACGTATATCAAGTTGGAACCTTGAAAATTTGCGAAAGTGTTTTTGAATAGATGCTTTTAGGTCTTTTACAATCATTTGGAGGTGGGCCAATAACTTGGCCCAGTTTTGGCCCAAACGCGTTGGTCGTCACTCCGGGAGCACTATTCCATCGATTTCAATAAAAATTGATAGGGAGGTGTACTTTAACCTAGTTTGATGTTTTACCGAACGAAATTTATCCAACATAATAATTATGGCCAATATTGGCATTATCGTAGGAAAATTTTCCAAAAATGGAAATCACGTTTTTGATTGGTTAAGACGGATTTGCAACAACCCTAATCGACAGATTTCCTTGAAAATTGGTGAAAGTGGTCTCAGGTAGATGCTTCAAGGTCATTTTCAATAGATTTTCAATTACTTGAAAATTAAGGCCGTGACATGGAAAATAGAAAACACGTACTTTGCGCGTCGAACGACACTTCACCATTTGATGGATATGTTTGAAATCCGGTGAGTAGGTGCCTAAAATTATTGTCCAGTGTATGGCAAAATATTTTTTAGAAAAAGTTAAAATTTTGGTCCAAAAAAAAATAAGTTACGTAAAAAAAATCAAAATTTTCGATACCGCTGGCGTAAAAATTGCGAGAAAGTCAAGTGCGACCATTGTCGAACCCTTTATTATTATCAGCAACTTAGGTCATCAACACGTCGTCGGTGTGAGGAAAATATACGTGAAAAATACCAAATTGGACCGTTACTAGATAATTCAAGAACAGAAAAACAAAAGATGACGCCAGTGGCAGCAATCGGGTTTTCCAATCAACGCAAAAATTCCAGAGATAACGCTTTATCACGATTTATCATAGGTATCTCTACCGTTATAGTACATCAACAAATCTAATGGATATGTCGTGGGCCGGCCAAATCATTGAATCAATGGCGAACGACCGGTAAGGTGCCGTCACCCTCTCTATAGCGAACAAATTGTCCTTGAACAGTCGCTATAGAAAGAGACTTGCGACTTACCAAGGCACAGACGATGGAGAACCAGAAGACGGACATGAGTCCCCCTATGACGTAGGTAAACATTATCCCGCTGGCCAGCAGCAGTTGATAGTAGCTCCCTAAAGCTCCCCGGATGTGTTTTTGGCAGATTTCCGCCGTAAAAGCAGGGGCGGCAACACAAACTGCCCCGCCACACATCCCCGAAATTAACCGCCCTGCGTACAGCATTTCCACCTAGAAAACCATAAAATTTATTTACTAAGGGTGCGTCCCACCATGCCCAGTTAAAATTAAACTGGAGATTTTCTCGGAGAAAAAGTTAAATTTAACATGGTAAACATAGGACAAAATCTCCAGTTTAATTTTAACTGGGCATGGTGGGACGCACCCTTAGGGTGCTGGATTAGCGGCTAAGTACTTAAACTCCAGGTAAATTAGGTTTTTACCGTTCAATAATTGGAATTTAACGGTAGTGTTAACCGAGTATAGTAGGACGCAGCCTAAGATAGCGTCCAGCCATGCTCGGTTAAGAGAAAAGAGTGTTTCCTGTAGGTTAAACATGTTGCCATGCGTTGCTAGGGAAATAAAATTCCAGCTGGAATTCATGGAGCCAATGTGGCACCCATGTTTAACTTTCGGGTATTCCGAAATAACTAACTCAGCCTGAGACTCACCGAATTTGCCCATATTATTAAACCCCATCCAAGCAGGAAAAGCGGGACGAGGCCCAGCAGGGTAGTTTTTCGGCCAAATCGGTCAGTGCAGTATCCTGTAGGAAACAAAAAGAGTCGTTACATCTGGGTGATTCTCATCAAAGTAACACACTGTTTCTTGGTTTAGGTATATAGTGCAAAAGAACCCTAGCACATGGAACAGCCTCGGTAACTGATCACACCGGTTCGATCCCGATTCTGTCAAAGTTTTTCTGATCGGCATTCACCTCTGATATGTTCAGCATGGCAAGTGAAATGTATATCGAGGCTGTGGTGGTTTGAAACCCACCTAGGTAAAGTGCTTACCAGTAGGTACGCAGGACAGTGCAGCACCAATAGGCATGAGTCCCCCTATCCAGGAATTCTGATTATCGCTGACGGGGAAGCCCATCTCCTGTGCTGACAGGAGGGGGGCTGCTGGAGAGGTCCATGCCAGGATGTTGCCGACAGAAAAAGCTGCCAGACACGCTGGACAAACCAAAAATTATTAAGTCGAGAAACACGTGGCACCAGAATGATTTTTCTTCCTAGTTCACAACATAGCTAGTTAATTTCTGACGTTGAAAACTCGCTATTTTTTTACATTCCGATTTCAAACCTTGTGAGAAAACTATTGGATATTTATATATATTCTGAAATATAATGTGTCTTTTTAACGTCATTACTCATGAGGCTATGTTGTGATTTCACGATTGGTTAATTTTGGACAATTTTTTTGGTGACAAAAATCACTCATAGCCTCAAGAGTAGGTAATGACAATGACGTTAAAAAGACATATTATATTTCAGAAATGATACAACCAAAAACATTATCATGTAAAAATATGGTATATATAGCACTCACCAGAGCATGCCCCGGCATATTGCGGAAGTAGTTTAGCGGCAGGTTGAAACGCGTTCTTCTCTTTCTCCACAACATTGACGGTAAACTTGTGAATACCTTTCATTTTTGAAAACCTGATTCACTTTTGAACCCCCCCAAAAAAGTAAAAAAATCAAGTTTGTTCGTACAGCATGTTCGGAACGCAATATCTATGTTTAAAAATTAAGAGGCAAATAAACTAAGTTGTAGACAAGCTGGAGACGGAAGGAGGACTGTGAGGAAAATACCAATTGTTTATACGGAGCTTAAGTTATAGCCCACCGTAATTAGCAGGTGCTAACAATTACCATTGGAGCTCTAACGAATCGTTTGTATTGTCCTCCATGGTCAGTTGTCACATCTATTTGTCACTGGTATATCCCACCGGGCACTGGGAAGTAGGAAGACCTAAGATCAAACCCCAACATCTCGAATTTTTTTTTTCTGGCTAAACATGCCCGGCCTGATGGGTTTACTGCAATACAGCTCTAGTGGGATGGAGGGTGACACCTTTCGTGACCTCTCTATACAAGGGGATGATTAGGTCAGAATCACGCCCAACAGTTGCGTTTTTCCCCAGCCGGTGAAGGCCAGGTATTTGTAGGTCCGAGGCAGGAGAACACACAAGAAAAAATCTCCTCATGATGGGAATAGATCCCCATAAGAAGATAAGAACACGAATCCACATATCTATCACGAGGTGCCTATAGCACACCTAACAAGAAGGAGACATAAGAAGGAGGGGTCACAATGATCTAAAAGAGTTTAGCAACGACTATTCACATTTGTGTATTCTGTCCACCCCTGGGTATGGCTTACGTTACGCTCGTCCAAGAGTGAGACGTGAACTATACCAAAAATTAACCAGCTGTTTTTGATCTCAGAGACATTGTATATTTTTGCCACGGTAGCACCGAAATGCTGGCTGGACATTTCGGTGCTCGGGCGATTTAAACCTAACTACAATTCTACATTTAGATTTTCTACATAAAAGCGTATTGTGATGTTGGCCACGAGTGATACTTAACATCCGTTATTGTCACAGTTGTGATAATTACTTCGTTTCAGTCGAAAATCATTACAAATTTAGTGTTTGCGGTAATGCTTACAGAGCCCACAGTAGGATTTTTTTTCCGAAGGGGGGAAAATGACATATTATATTTCAGAGCAAAAGTGAAACCCAGAACTAAGCTCGCTACTGTAGATACTTTGGTCCAAAAGTCGCACCTTTAACTAAGTAACGTCCCTGAGACGAATGATATTGTATAAAGTAACTACCTTCAGAGTTTTTGACAAAAGTCGGATCAAAGTGCATGTAAAACGGCCGTAAAATGATTTTATCCGTAAGTCGTTACGTCGAATGGAAGATATAGGTACAGTAATAAATGTTTTGGTTTGGTTGGTGCAGATTCCCAAATAGCTAGTCTTTGTCAACGGTAACTAGGTACACGAGAGAGAGGAAGTTAATTGGTGTGACATCCATGCAACCAACAGAAAATTGCCGGTACCGGGATTCGAACCCAGGACCCCAGTCGTGCGAGTCTAGTTTTTTCCCCCTAGACCACGGAGAGGTCGCAGGTAGGTAGCAGATATTCCTAGGTATATAAGGAGGTAGCAGGAGGGGACATCAATTTCCTTGTAATATTGTCACACACTGGAACGATTTTGGCCAAATCTGTAACAGTAAAAAAACAGAGATGGTTGCCTTTATAGGACCACTGAGACACGAGTCACACGGGTTCGATCCCGATCCTACCAAAAAAATTTCTGACCTCTGATACGTCCAGCATCTCAAGTTAAGTGTATTTCGAGACTGTGGTGGTTCAGAACCCACCTAAAACCCCTCCACTATTAAAAACAGTTCACCAAAACTTTTTGATCGCAAAACTTGTTCCACTAACATCATAAAAAGGTAAACTTACGTGATATGGGGATTTGAGGAGATCACACCTTGGCACTGGCCGATTTTCCCACAACCAAGAAAGTTTTTTGGAAGCCCAAGGTCAGGTAGTCTGAAATAATAAAATAAATAAAGATGAAAACAATGTTAACGGTAAAAGGGCACAAGTTGCACTATAACATTTTTTCTGCATGGGTAATTTCCCTTGAAATTGTTCGTGAAAAATCTTTTATTGGTAGAAGATCCGAATATTGTTTTTAACTCGGGCAAAGAAAAACAGGAAGTAGAACGACTGCTTAATACGAAAAACATCAATGAAAAATGGTTTTAAGTTATCTTTCTAAAAAAAAAGCAAATAAATAGAATACTTAAACACCTTGGAAGCTGGACGAACTACAATAAACGCCTTCTGAAGAATTATAGTTACTCCTCCTGCAAATCAAAAAACCATGCAATAAATAAATAAAAACGGAAAAACAGAAAAATAAAAGCACAAGAAACCTAAGCACTGTATTTATATGGAAATTGCAACACCATATGGTCGCCACAACATTATTGTCGCAACCGCCGTAACAGAAAAAATAGGTTGGCGTCCTGAAATTGAAAATTGTTTATGTTTATTGAAATTGAAAAGTAAACAAGTGAGTGCTTTCAAGGTTTTCCATTTTCCTTTTGCCTTTTTTGGCTGGTTTTCGAAATGAGTTAGGATGTGCTGTTGTGTTTCAAAAGTAGTTCATTGCGAAGTGTATTTATTTAGAACTAAGCAGGGCAATGCCTTGTTGAAGTCGTGCCAGTGTTTGTGTTTACAAGCAAGAAACAAGAATATAGAAGGCGGTTGAGGTCGACGTTGCGTCGACTTTGTGAAACTGCGCCATATATTGAAGGCGGTGAATATGGTGTCGATAGTACCTGTTAATCTAGCTCCATAAAGAAACCCATAAACCAAAACAATAATACGTGCGTCAGTATAAAAAGGAACTAACCGATAAATTGTTGAATGGCCTTTGGTTTGTTTTTCCATTTGATAAAGATGAGGTAGACTGGAACACTGGATAAAATCATCAAGCAGCCATAACCTAAAATCAACAAATCACTATTAGGTTCATTTCCCTCAAAATCTATGTATTTCACAGGTTCCTTAATGTCAATGTGAAATACGGTCTCACGGGTACGTCAAGCAAATCAGGGTACTTAATGATTAAGGGTCTGATTGAACGGTGTGGTCTGACGTCAGTAAGAGACCCTGCTTAGGGTTAAAGGGGACGAAAAAACCGGAGACCCTTAATAATCCGTACCTGTTTCGGCTGGCTTCTCAACCATCGGGAAGACAGTGATGAAAAGTGTGCAAATGATGTACAGGATAGGGAAGAATAAGCTGACCCTGATGGGGCGAATCAGATCAGGCTGTTTCCATCGCAGCCATGGTAAGCAAAGCACTGAAACTCCTATGCTCAGCTGAAAACATACAGGGTTTGACAACGGTCACAGTCTACTTTCTCGTATTAGTCTAAGATCAGGATAAGAAGATATATTCCCACACTTCGATTCTTGAAATGGTCAAGTTGCTGGGCTTGTTCCCCACACCTCTACTAACTAAGGGATTAATCTATCTGCCGGTTAGCTATAGCTCAAGAATTTAACAGTTACCCATGTCGCAAAGCCGACGTAGTCGATGAGAGCTCCAATGTTGGATGACGTCAGGTACAGCATGGACAGCAGAGCCACTGTCAGCACGGCAGGGGTTGGTGTCAGTCGCTGCACCTGCATAATCAAAGGTCCTTGGTAGGCAGGGAGATACTTGTATGACACAGTTTCAGCCTGAAGATTCATGATTATGTAATTGCAGAGTCGGTGTACACGTCAAATGAAGTGACAGTTGTTAGCCTGCAGATTCATGTTTATGTAATTGTAGAGTCGGTGTACACGTCAAATGAAGTGACAGTTGATAGCCTGCACATTCATGATTATGTAATTGTAGAGTCGGTGTACACGTCAAATGAAGTGACAGTTGTTAGCCTGCAGATTCATGATTATGTAATTGTAGAGTCGGTGTACACGTCAAATGATGTGACAGTTGTTAGCCTGCAGATTCATGATTATGTAATTGTACACGTCAAATGAAGTGACAGTTGTTAGCCTGCAGACTCATGATTATGTAATTGGAGTGTCAGTGTACACGTCAAATAAACTTGACAGTTTTGATAGTAATCAGTAATCACAATAACGTACGTCCCCTTTACTGTTTTGAAAAAACGCAATAGCATGAAATTAGAAATTAGAGGGTTACAAGGCTCTCATTGCTCTAGCTTCAGTAACAAGCGGTACGACACGGTCGGACAAAATTTTACCTGCTTATTTGCGTGATTCCTAGAAATAAACCCTTGGTTAAATGATTAGAGACGGAAAAACTTTTTGACGAAAGGAATGGCCCCAAAATATTCCCCCGAGTACCTACTTAGAGACCCCACACGACGTACTTCGGCAACCACCCAAAACTACCCCCTAAAAGGAGGATGGGTGGTTCGGGAAGCTCGGAAAAACTTTTTTTTAAAAATAAATTGTCTCACAACGTTTCCCCGAGCATTTTGATACCCCACACAACGTACTTTGGAAAGTAACCAAAACTCCCCCCCAAAAGGGGGGGAGGGGTGGCGAAAAAACATTTTGACCAAATAAATTGTCTCAGAACGATGTCCCGATCATTTTGAGCCCACACAACCCATATTTCGCAAACCACTCAAATCTACCCCCCTTAGGGGGTGGGGTGCTTAGATACGTTCAGAAAAACTTTTTGACACAAAAAACCATAAGCCGCACTTTAAAAGTCACTCAAAATCCCCCCCCCCCCCCTGGGGGGGGGGGGCTGGAGATAAGCCATATACCATTTGAGACGAGTATGGCGGTTGTCACGTGTCCTATCCAGAACTACTCGTATACCACAAACCACTGAATCCTCTGATTTCACCCTTTTACAGGTCCAGGGGGGACTTCCCCCCTTCCAGGGAGTTATGCGGGGGTAGTGGGTGGTATCATTGGATTCGTAATTAATAGTTCTATAATTGTCTAAAATTTCATCAAAATCGTTAGAGCCATTTTCGAGCAAATATTTTTTTTCTACTTTTTGGGGGAGTTTTGGGGGGGTAACCCCCCTTAATTTTAAAGGGGGGAAACTGGGCTTCCGGATTCTGATTTCTTCCAATTTTAGAAAGGTCACTACCGATTTTGAAGAAAATCGGTTGAAAAGTGTGCCGTCCAGGTCAATGCCACATACATAGCTAGCTAGCTACACACATACGTACTGACACGGAGTACCTGACCTCTTATAAAAATTCCTGTGGGCAAACTGTTCGTCGGAGGAAAAAAGTGAGATGTTTTTCGTATTCCGAAGGAATGGACGTTTCCGAAATGTATATGCAAGTTTCAGTCGCTTTTGAGGTCTGGGAGCAATGACGGTTCAAAGTTGAGGTTTGCCGAAAATTGGCCCGCACGAATACAATACTTTACCTTACGTATACTCCGTATACAGGTAAAGTAAAAAAGTTTAAAAACCTTAGTAGACCGTTTACCCACTTTGTTTCAACCAGACTGACCTGTCTTACGATAAGTCAGTTGCGGTAACCAACCAATATCAAAGTAAGTTGATTGTTTTAACTAACCTGAATCATTGTGAGGATCTCTGGCATCTGGCCCTCCGTAGCGCCAGCATGGAACAGTCTAGAAGACGTTAGTAGAATTCCGTTAACAGCTCCAAACGTGGACAGAGCCACAAATACAGGTATGGTCCATGCCATCACTCCAAACAGCCGATCCGCGAACATCTGCCAAACAAAATCAATCAATATAATCCAAACAATAAACGAGTCTCCATCAACGATCAATCAAAACATCCATTTTTCTAAAAAAACACAGGGACTCCAAAATTATTATTTGTTCAAAACAACGCACTATGAATTCTTAACGCAAGTAAGTTTTCGTTAATAAACAAGGGGTACGACAATGGTCGCAGATACTTTCCCATCCTAAAGAATAAAGAAGAAATCAACTTTAACTTTCACAGGTACTCTAGCTCGTACAAATCTGTTATTCTGTACTTTAGAACAGGTCGTCGTTCGATTAGGGTTTATTTCATGGTGTCTTACCACAGCAACAGCTTCTCCCGGTCGGAGAACCTCTGCAGGAGACAGAGTGGTGTAGAATGCCACATTCGTGAAGAAGTAGACGAAGGTAACCAGCGCGCAGGAGATACCGATAGCTAGAGGAAGATTTCGGACAGGGTCCTTCAGCTCTTCAATAATGAAGTTCAGATAATTCCTGAGGAAAAAGGAATTAAATTCATTTTATTTTTGACCTGAAGGTCATCTATACACATAGGATAAGATATATCTGTTCGATAGGAGACACTAAAGTGTACTTTAATAAGTGGCGAAATCCATCCATAGTAGAATTGTTTGGCAACGAAGGGGCATAATAAATTTTCAATCGGATTTTCGCTGACTAGGACGGAGTAGCCTGAAAGGAAATTAAGGAAAAAATTGGACAATTCTGAACAATTCTCATGGAGCCTAATTATATTCCCAAATTAATCCTTTTGGGAAGTACCTAATCACTTTAGGGACATCAAGGAATCAGTGACAGAGGATTCAGTTCTCAGGGACTTACCAATCACTGCAAATACTGAAGATGTGGGAGACTTTGCCAGTAAAATGCTAAGCATGGGAGCATACTGGTTTTCTTTACTCCTATGCTTAGCTTGCGTAAAATCTAATTAGGCTAATGAACTTACCATCCGTTGTAGGCAAACAGTCCAGAATAAAATGAAAGCGCGATTTTCGTTGTTTTCGTAGTTGTCCCTTCGAACGTAAAGTACTCAGTGTGACCTACAACAAACAGATGCTTAATGGCTTAATTAAAAACGTTTAATAACCAATGCTTGCTCCAAGTCGGATATAATACCAAGTGACCGCGGTTTCAGTTCTTTCAAAAATCTGAAAATCGACAAAACCTGCTATTTTTTCCTCTTCAGATAGGTTCCTACATCGCTATTCATTTCACAGTCATATAGAGGTATAGCCTGATGAACGTAGGATATCCTTTTTTCGCGTCACAGTGAGATAAAGAACGGGCTTAAGCATTTCAGCACAGCTTTTATTCGAGTCACGTTTACTTTAGCTCACTTTTCCATAAACTAAGTATGGAATACTCAAGGGCTACTTAGCTTACCTTTCTTCGCTTCATCTTTTCAAGAGGAATATTAAAAACACTTTGTTCTGACGTTTCCATCACTTCATTTTTTTGGGTCAAAGACACATTATAATCTTGGGACAAATAAACATTCAACAACAGTAGGTATATCTACTCAGAATGGTGCCATTGAAAACTTCAGCAAACAGCACACTTTTTGGATTTAAAAAGACATTATATTTCAGAACATTTAAATATCCCACAGCTTCCTCAATGTGAAAAAAAATGATTCTACTATCACTTGTGACATTCTACAACCTCAGGGCATAAAATTTTAAATTTTCAAATGAAATGTATTCTTGATTTCTTTTTGCAAGTCACTGACCGCTAAATTCAGTGACAATGGCCCTCGAGACTGGTGGGAACAGCATGTGTGAGATAGCTGACTGCTGATTAGCATTACAAAACACTCAGCGATGGCCCAACAAAGCGGCAGAAGCTCACACAAAGCACCACCAATTGGTAAACCACTCAAGTAGGTATGATTGTAAGCAGTGCCAAATTTTACATCCAACTGCTGACTTGAGATGGTCCACATAGTCGTAAAACCCGTGGCAGTAGAATGATTTTTCTACTCATTTATTGAGGACACTGTTGGGTATTTATCCTCTGAAATACAACATAGCCAGTTAATTTTTGGCGTTAAAAAACCATATTATATTTCAGAACATTTTAATATCCTAATGTCCTCAAAACGGCCTCGATAGCCGAGTGGACTAAATGGTCGACTTTTGAGGAGCAGTGAGAGCCGGGTCACACCGGTTCGATCCCGATCCTACCAAAAAGTTTTTCTGCTCGGCATTCACCTCTGATATGTTCAGCATGTCAAGTGAAATGTATATCGAGGGTGTGGTGGTTCGGAACCCACCTAAAACTGTAGGTCCCCATCGTTTACTCGATGGCTGGGGAGCTGGTATTTGGTAGTGCTGCCAGCTGAGCACAATGGATAGTTCTTGAAAACGGTCTAGTTGCTGGGCTTGTCCCCCCCAACCCTCAGCTATAATGTCCTCAAAAATGTCGGTTTGAGTGATAGAGTTCTTACCAGTGCAGAGCTGATAGATTCCTGCAGCGATGATGATGAACAGGGCGAAAAGTTTTGCGTAAGTGAAGATGTCCTGCACCCGAGTCGCCCACTTTACATCCCAGCAGTTCACGAATGTCAGCGTTACTGGAAAAAAAGTCACAAAAATACTCAAGCAGGCCATTCCGGGAATGGAAGTGCTGGAATGGCAAATCAGGGATGGCGGGTCCCCACACAAAAACTGTCTACTATAGTGTCCCCTACAAAAGTTCACTATAGCGTTATCCTCCGGAAAAGAAAATTTGGTGGCTTTCACTATCCTGCCGATAGCGAGATTATCATAGCGCTAGCTAGTGAACTTTTAACGGCAAGATGAAGGTTTTGGCTACTTTTTCGGGAAGATATATTTACTAACTTTATCTGCACTATAAGAAACTGGTGCAAGCCACCCTAAATATCCAATAGTTCCCATAAAAAAGTGTCATTATCATTGTATCTTTTATATTTTCATATTTCCCAAAAACGTGACAAGAAGGACAGAATAATAATTTGGTTAATTCGGTCAGGCTACTGAGATAACGGATAAGTGCTGCTTGTTGACCAGTAAGTAATTAATTCATTATTTTATCTCTAACCCAGAGATAAAAACTAGAGATTTAGGATGTTGGGGTCATACACACGAGGTCAACTGTGGTCAGGGACAGAACGAAATCTCTCATTTCGACCCTCTTTTGAGGACGCTGTTGGATATTTAAAAGGTCTGAAATATAATATGTCACAAATTAACTGCCCATGTTGCGATTTTACGATAGAGTGATTTTTGTCAATAAAAATTTGTTCAAAATTACTTGATAGTCAAACCACAACATATCCAGTTACTTTCGGACGTTAAAAAGACATATTATACTGCAGAACATTTAAATATCCAACAGTGTCCTCAAAACGTAAAAAAATAGCAAATGGATACACTCCGTCTTCCGTTTTATTTTTCATTCAGCACTAGTTGCTGAGTATTTACGACATTGCCTTCGGCTGGGCAAACATTTTCCATGTTGAATTTATTTCCCTCCATTTGAACTGTGCCTTATTTGACGCTAATGTCATTCTGTTCCCATATATTCTTGTGACTTTTCCCTCATTTGATATTCTCTCTCATAAGATTGAGACCTATACTGCTGCTAGGGACTCCCTACTAGAGAATCTGGCCCGGTGTAGGGTACCTAATCATCAGTGACTAGGGGAAAACTGGACTGTCCTGGCAGTGCTACCAAATACCAGCTCTCGACCTATCGTGCTAGTACTTGACGGGGACCTACAGTTTTAGGTGGGTACCGAACCACCACAGCCTTTAACATACAATCAATCACAGGTGAATGCGATCGCAAAAACTTTGATACGACTGGGGTTGAACCCCAGCAGGTGTTCCTCCAAAGACAACCATTTAGACGACTGAGCTACCGAGGCTGTCATGCATGCAGTAACAGTTGGACCCATATAAATCACAAAGGATGCAGCGGAACTGCGCAAGTCCGTCCCACACGGCCGTGCAAATTGCGAATTTTGCGAAACGCGGCTTGGGAGTGACGTCACGCTGGGTCGATTGTTGTGCCTGTAGGGGGGGGGGGAGCCGCCCTCCCCATTTTCAACCCCTTCAGAAGGGGATGATGCATCTTAACCACTTAAGCTGTAGTGGTCGATCAGCTTACCTGTTTACTTTCTGTATAGCTGATCGACTAAAGAAGGTCGTCAATCTAGACAGCATGGGGAATGCAGTTCAGCAGGGCGCATGCACCGCCCCAGGTGGCTGAACTCTTTACCTACCCCATGCCATCGAAAACGACGGTGCGGCTAGATGGCCGACCTCCTTAAGATGGAAGTGACCCAATAATAAGCTTATATGGACCCAATGCTCGAG
Source organism: Mesopsocus fuscifrons (assembly GCA_950004255.1). Taxonomy (NCBI): domain Eukaryota; kingdom Metazoa; phylum Arthropoda; class Insecta; order Psocodea; family Mesopsocidae; genus Mesopsocus; species Mesopsocus fuscifrons. Next base: position 1,428,480 of record OX465376.1, read on the forward strand.
CTAGGCTATAACTGGTAGTTAAGTATCGAACCCACCTAGAGGATTTTTTTTTACAACTAAAAACTCTTCTTTTCCTCTGACTTTCAGACGCTGAACTTTCAACAAGTCCTTGAAATCTCAAGCTCTATCTGTGTGAAGTGCTGTTCAGCAGGCGCTGCTCTTGACAGTTCTCATTACAATACAGCCCGGTTCGATCCCGATCCTATAAAAGTTTTTCAGACCGGCATTCACCTCTGATATATTCAGCGTCTCACTCATATCGAGGCTGTGGTGGTTCGCAACCCACCTAAAACTGTAGGGCCTGTCACGTCACTCTAGTCAAATATAATCAGACTTACGTATACAGCAGCAGGCGAGCAGTCTCAAACTTTCGTCAGGGGGGGCGCAGTCCGGAAAAAATGGCTTTAAGACGTACGTGCTGAACGTCAGCGCCACAATAGCTTGTGAGCAGGGACGTACAATCATACACTCGATCCACAGACGTATGAACGCTAGGAACGGTCCGAACGTGGTCATGATGTAAGCGTAGTCCGCACCTGATTTGGTGATCATGGTGCCCAGCTCCGCATAGCAGTATGCGCCCACCTGAAAGTGTGAACTCCGCTTTAGAGAAATTAGAAAAAAAATACAGGAGTCTCTCTCTATAACGACCGTCTTCGTTATAGAAAAGTTGGTGCCTTTCATCATCCTGCCGATAGCGCCCTTATCATAACGTTAGCTAGCGGGCTTTTAATGGAAAGATAAAGTTATTGGCTACTTTATCAGGAGGATAAAATCACTAACTTGATCTGCACGGTAAAGGCCTGGTATGCAAGCTATCCTAACGAGAAAGTGAAGTGCGATTTGGACTTTTCGCTTACAGTAAGCACAGTAATTTTCCCGTTAGATTCTTCGCCCTACACAATGCCGTGACCTTCAGGAATTAGTGACTGTGTAAATGAAAAGATGGACGGTAAATGGATAACGAGTGGCTGGGACAGACCGCGAGGCGGCGAGGGAGTGGGCCGCAGACGGAGGCAAACACCGCGTGCTTCCCAGCCCAAACCTCCAGTGCCACATGGTGGATGTTTCTTAAGAGAATGAAAAAGGGTGCTCTGCCACTGAAAGATGGGCCAGTGGGGATACCATTCTGCGCCACGAAAGCAGCCCTTCACCAGTGCTGCTGCCCACACAATGGACTCTACCACCCTACCCCATTCACGATCACAGTGGGCCATATAGGACCATGCTGGGCGATATAGTAGCAGTGTCAGCCTGGCTATGACAAATCTACTCTCTTCCAAGGATGAGGTGGGGTATAAAAAAAATCTTTCTCACCATGGAGAAGACACCCGACAGCACCCACACAACCAGTGCCATGTTAACAGAACCAGTATTCTCCAGAACTCCAGACGGCGAAACAAAAATTCCAGAACCGATGATGCTTCCAATGATGACCGTGCAGCCGTTGAGGAGGCTCATCTTGGCCTCCAGGCGGACCTCTCCGTCATCTTCGTGCTCAGGATTCCGCAAAATATTCCTCACCAAGTCATCTTCCCCCAGTATTTCATCTAGAGGGGACCGTCCTTCCTGGGGCGACCCACCCCCAGCCCCCGGAGGGCTGCTACTTCCCAAAGTACTCGAAGACTTGCGCGACATTTCAGTGGGTTTTTTTTCACACACGCATTTTATACTGTAGGTATTTGGTCAAACGCATTTTGGACACTATTTGTTGATAAGTGGACAAACTGTTAAGGGTGGATGGCACCACTTCTTAAAGAATACTATTATAGTCTGATTGTACGATAAAGTGAAGGTTAAACTAAACTGTATTGGAGATTAAAAACTGACTACGGCAACAAACAGCGTTATCATTATTACTGTGGTTAACTGAACTCTTCGGTTTTGCTATCATAATATATTTGATTCCTTGACCTACAAGGAGTTTTCCACCAAAGGAGCCTATGGTACTTATACCAATGAAAACGGCCTAGTAGGGGTGCAGGGTCTGTACAGAATGAAATAGACTGGGTAGGCTCAGGCTAGGTTCCCCAAAAAAATCTCAACAAATCAGGACTAGAACCTGGACTTTCTGGCTCCACAGACCAAAATTCAGACCGGGAATAATCAAAAGGGCGGGTAAAACCATGAGCCAACATTTCGCAACAGAGCCAGACGGGCAGCCCCCTTGTTTTGCCATTTGGCCTCTATTGAAAACCGGTTTAATTTCAAAGACATTGCACTGAGGCTTGAAACTCAATTTCAAACAATGGCAGTTAGAAACGCAAAAATTAGTTCGCCTCAGACAAACCACAGTTTCTTACCCAATCACCTTAATATACGATATCTCTCTATAACGACCACCATGGTAAATTTGCTCGCTATAAAGAAAGTTTGCTATAGAGAGAGAAGGTCAAACGAGCCAGACTTTGTCAAGGGACAAGGGACAAGTACCTTGTCTCAGAAGACGTAGGTATGTACCAACTCATCATAAAAGGGACAAGAAGATAACAGTATAGGTACCTATGGACAGGTAACCAAAGAACACAATCACTAAAGTCAAGGCTGATTTGAAATTTGAGGAAAACCCCTCGTACTTCTGTTATACCTGCACTGAAAGGCCAAAAATTACTTGGTACTAGAATTACGAAGCAAGTACCTTCTTACAGTAAATTTCTTTATAGAAAAATATATATCCTACAGCTATGTATAGCTACTATCGATAAGTTAGGTCAGTTTATACATACTCTTTGAGCCCGAAATTTGACAGTTCCACACAACCCCGGCCTGTTTATTTGGGGAAACTGATGGAGAGGAATGTTCTGAAATATAATGTCTTTTTAAAGTCAGAAATAAACTGGCTATGTTGTGAAAATCAATTGTCCAAAATTACTCATTCGGAAAATCACAACATAGCAAACCGTAAAAACCGTTAAAAAGAAATACTATATTTCAGATCATTTAAAAAACGTACTTAAATGAAAGGCAAAATCTAAATGTCAGCTAGAGAAATTTTACTACCTAATTATTTTTTTAAGTGTTTCAAAATTCAAAATCTGACGAAATATTTTTCAAAATGAACTCAACAACAACGTGTCTCAAAAAGCGCGTTGACCTTTCATCCCTTCCGCCCCCCCCCCCCCCCCTACCCAACCTTTGTGACCTATGTACCGAACCTTTTCAACCTTCACACACTGGTAACTACCCTCACAACCGACTGGTAACTTTCGGAAAATCTTGGAAAACCTAGGCTCGAGAGCCTGTACCGTTCACCGCTTTTATCACTCTGCCAATTTTCCTCCCTTAGACGATCTGGTCCAGATCTCTACGCCATTCCTAAGAAGACCTTAAGCCCAGTAACAAACAGTGCTACAGAGTCAACTTTTTACAGAATTTCATAGCTGACAAACAGATGGAAAATGAGATAGTCAGTCTGGCCGCTTGCTAAGCACCTGTGATGAGCACCTTCTAAGGTTTTGATTTTCTTTGAGTGTTTTAAGGGCGTAACTACAATTTTCTTCATATGGGCATAAATAATATGTCTCGATAATGGCGAATATATGGATTGTTATTTTTCTTAATTTGTTTTTTAGACGATAAGTTATTCCGGCCATTTTTTGGCCAAATTTTTTATTGATGAATATCACCATAGCCAGTTATTTTTTGGCTTAAAAAAGAGATACCTATTATATTTCAGAGCAAAAGCATATCGAAGAAGATCTTTTGACATCTAGAATAAAATATGTTGAGTTTGGAGAATTATTTTTTCCACCACAGATAAATTCTGACTGCGAATTTATGTTTATGCAATTATTAGCTTGTATGAAAAAATATGCATAATCATTTTTTATACTCAGATTTTCGTCCACGTCCACCTTTGTTCCTGTACAACTGCTCGCTATAAGACGTACTGTACCGTCCGTGTGGTGATAATCACATAGATAGCTGATCACTCCCGAACAAACCAATCCCTCTGCAGTTTTTCCACAGCATGGCCATCATCTCTCCCTGCGAGAATTTATTCAGCTCAATCCCTGGTGTGTGTTGTATAGCCATGGGGAGCACTCCCGAGACCAACTAGTTATCTCTGGTACGTGTTCAAGCTATGGTTATCAAACGTCCAAGGTAGAGCTCGATGGGGACCTACAGTTTAAGGATGGAATATCTAAGAGGAACTTTGACGTGACCTATATCTACGTCAATATAACATTTATTAATGTAATTCTCTGACCTAGTTCCCTCGATTAAGCACGCTTCACTAGGCATGGACATGGACGTCTGTATTGAACCAAAATGTGTTATCACTACAACATCACCTCCTCACCTCTTATCAGAAAACCATTGCTGACCTCTATTGCTGAATTCTAATTGCGACTTGAGCCCTTGTACCACGCACAGCAACGGAATAATTTCGAAATCAGTGAAGGTCCTAGATTGCTCTGTAAACGTGTCAGAAGTTTCCATCAATTTAGAATATTTTGTTGGTTCTTTGTCAGAATATGGAGAGATTTTCAACAACAGGCTTTGATTGAAAAGTCCACGCTGTATTGAACAAAGTACTTAGTGGGTATTACCAGTTGCCAAAGAATATTACTGTGTTTCCAAAAAGTATCCTATAGCGTTATCCTCCCGATAAGAACAGTTGGTGCCTTTCACCATCCTGCCGATGGCGAGCTTTATCCTAACGATAGCTAGTGGACTTTTAACGGTCAGACAAAGTTTACGGCGGAAATATTGCTTACGCCTTGATTCGAACGCAGAGCTCTCATAGCACAAATCAAACTCCTTGACCACTCGGCCACTGTAAGCTACACTTACCTTCATTTAATTCGATGCCTTCTACTGGAAATTGAAAGCAATTAACTACGTAGGGTCGATCCAAAGTTCCGAACTGGTTCTGTGCGATTTCATCGGGGGTCTCAGTTTCTTCCGTACTATTTGTTGATACTCTGGTTTTTGGTGTATGTTTTGCGCATTTAGGACCAAGTTGTCGTACGTCAGTTCGTGTTCAGCGAGAGAATCTCTCTCCCATAGGAAACCGTGCCTTGTTCGTCGAAGTTCGGTTACATGGGCACAGGACCCCAAGCCTGAAACAGTGCGGGAACTTGTCAGAATCACGGCCGAAAGTTGAGTTTTTCCCCTGCCTGTGAAGTTCAGGACTAAGGATGGGAAGATTAGGTATCCTCACTAGGGAAAATCTCGATAATCCGAGACTGGAACTCAGATATAACCGAAACTGACATACTTATTATATAAGTACTGGAACTGTTATAGAATTAACTCTAGATAGATGCATCCAGTGGCTTTTTACATTTTTTGTGCAATGTGTAGATATTTGGAAGGTAAATAAGTAGGTACTCACTGTTTCCCAAATCATGGACAAGACTCCGAACGTAGAAGCCCCCGCCAGACGTGACTTCCAGATCAAAGTGAGGTGGTTCGAATCCGAGCAGCCTGATAGAGTAGCATCGCACACTACGAGGTTCCAAAGGCACTTCCACACCGTCTCTGTAAGAAACAATCAAGATTTTTACAATGCATTTTGTTTACGTTTATCAAGACTAAAGATAGAATACTGTCTGTCGATGTCAAAATTTTATATTTCCTCAGAAATACCGCTTGCTTCCCTACCCTTTCATTTTTTTAATGGTCTGAAAACAGTCTGGTTCACCAAAGAATGACCACCTGAAAGGAAAAAATTCTTACCTGGTCCAATCCGATGCCCGGCGTCCCCTAAATTTCAACGCTGAGTATTTGGGAGGCACTTGCTCAATCGTCCCAACAAACTTCTGTGCATGAGCTAAAATGCCCTCTTCCGTGACGTGATCATAGGGCATTTCCCTGACGATCCTTCCATGAGCATTCAAAGTATCCGTCTCTATTCCCAAACAGCCTCTAACAGTATACTGCTTCATTCCATGCAAGAAATATGGAAGTAATTTACACCCAAGTCCAGTTCCAATAACAAGAACACCAGTCGCGTTTTCATCCAACGTGCCGCCATGGCCCAACTTTAACCAAGAATATTGCCCGAAATTTTGGAAAATTATTTCTTTTACTTTATCTACTAGTTTCGCACACGTTATACCCTTGAATTTATCCACTGCTAACACGCTGCACTGCCATAATAGATCTTTACTGGATTTATTCATTTGAGCCATGAAATTTCGTTCGTTAATACGCCGCCATGTTGTTTATTTTTAAAATTATCTACTGCCACGTACTTTTAAAAAAATTAATTTTCCATTTCTAAAGATTATTATTCCTTAATTATTACTATAACATTTAATTTAATAAATTATTTATTAAGTTTTATTCGAATATTAAATAAAATATAAATAATTAAAATATTTATTTGCAAATCTTTTCGAGTTTTTAAGTGTCTGTGGAGATATGTTTTGTAAACACGGAATCGTCCATCGTCGTTTCGTTTGGTGGGTTTTCTTGGTTAGTTTGGTTAGTTTAAAGGCAAAAACCAAAAGAATCAGTCAAAATGAGTAAAGCTCACCCTCCTGAGTTGAAAAAGTAAGTAATTAGTGAGATATTTTTAAGTTAAAACCTAATGTTTCTGAGAAATGACTCATCTATTGTAGTTTCCTCGATGTTTTACTCATGACTGCATTTCGCGGCATTACGTTTCGGCTCCGTTTCACTGGAAGACATTGTTTTGTATTTCACTTAATCAATGTGTTTTTATGTTTTCAGGTACATGGACAAGAAAATGACACGTAAGTTTTTCTGCTTTTGGTTTGCAGGTAACCGTAGGTCTCCTGGCAACCTCATAACTCATCCTTGGCCGTACACCGGCAGTACTAAACGGGGCAATTTGGCTCAGTGGCCGGTGCCGATTGGAACAACATCAGATTTAAAGTAATACGGTATGTTACTGTTTTCAGTGAAGCTGAACGGAGGAAGGCAGGTGACGGGGATTCTGCGAGGATTTGACCCCTTCATGAACCTGGTCCTGGACGAGTCCGTGGAGCACTGCAAGGACGGGAGAAACAATAACGTGGGCATGGTCGTCATCCGGGGGAATTCTGTCGTCATGCTGGAGGCTATGGACAGGGTGTGATGCAAAGTACGTGCTTTTTAATTTTCGTTAATTTTACCATCCTGTACCTAACTACCTAACCTAATTTCTATTATAAGACTGTAAGCACAGTACTGTTTGTTTATCTTTCTAAGATTGGATTTCACCAGTCTAAGTTAAGCGAGAAGATAAATTGTATAAATACTACAAGGTTATGTTTAACCGGTTTAACTTACCGCAAGGTTTGCCTCTCCCGTAAGCTAAATATATGCGTCTCTTGTTTATAAATTTAACTAGTAATGAACCTGCGGGCCTATTATGGATCTCGTATCACGCGAAACACGCCTTTTTTCCACGCAGATATCACGAAAAATTGATTTTGAGATTACGGATCGGTTTTTGACGGAAGGCGACCGCCCTTTTATCACGAAAAACTACCGCCACCTCTGCTAGGTGGCGGTAGGAAGCGGTAACACGGTTTTGGAGTGTGAAAATTGCTATTGTGTGTTTTATTTTTATATTTTGCATGCTAAAAAAAAGAATTTACAATTTCAAAACTTCAAATACACGCTCTTTGGTTTGTTTTGTTAAAATGAAATTAAAAAATGATATTTTAATGTTTTGTACTCAATAAATTAAATAATATTACATTTTAAACTGTTTTTGAAGTTAAAACTCTGAAGATTATGAGTTATTGAAGATTTGCGACGATTTTAAGTGAGCCAAACAAAAGACTGTCGGAAAACGCGGCGGTAGCTACCGCCGGCGTCTTAGTTATCACGAAAAGATCCATAATCGCAGTTTTGAGATGCCCGCGGTATCTAAATGGCGTGTTTTGCGTGAACGCGCAGTTATCACGATTTTTAGTACACGATCCGTAATAGCACTGCTGGTCTGGTAAAATCCTCCGTAAGACTTCGTTAGAGAGTATTTATTATATTTCAGGTCTCAAAAAACCCAGACAGTGTCTGAATTTTAAAAAAAACAGGAATTTTTCTAAACACTAGCGGTGTAATAATTAAATTACATTACTTACTACATGCGTCAACATTTTTAAATACGTATCTACATAAAGGTGTCTCCACAATATTAAATCGTCGTTCGGCCCCATTACAGTTCCTACTCGTTCAGGCGTTCTTCCAGAATATTATGTAATAATTCGGAGCTGGGAGTGGCATAATTAGAACAACTTTTGATAGCAAGACATTTCAGTTAAGACAGAACACACAATCGTGAAACACCTGGCTGTAGAGTTTATACAAAAATCACTCGACCGGAAAATCACAACAATTTCTGGCGTTAAAATGACATATTGTGTTTCAGAACATGTAAATATTCGGAATGAAATGTAAACAAATTAGATTGTGTACCACTGTACCACTGGAGAACAATTTTGTTTTTAGTTGGAATTCCAGTAAGTCAGTATTTACTGAATCGCTTTCCATGAGACGACTGCTCTGTCAGGGTTGGCTGCTTTGCCGAAAGGTCTGGAACCGTCCGAAGCGACGTACTTGTTGATTTGGTAGTCGTTGAGTACCTGGTATTCGTATACGTCTGTCCCAAGTTGCTGAGAAAGAAAGAAAAACTATGAAGTGTTTAGATATCCAAGACCGTTGTCTTGATTAACAGAGTACCATTAGTGAAAAAAACGTGGCACCAGAAGGGTATTTTCCGGATCTTCCGTCGTTAACAGATCCGGAATAGACCTGCAGAAGTTAGTTTGCTAAGTTATGAAAAAAATAACGTTCGACGGATCTCGTGCGAGAAAGTGAAGTGCGACCTGTGTCAAACTCTTATTTGCTTACCTGGGTGAGAGGGCTGGTGTTGGTGGTGAAGATCCCTGCGAACCCCCTAGCCCTGGCCAGTTTCAAATTCTCATGTTCCATGTATAACATCAGCTCAATGTTCTGCTGCGGGCCCACTGATGCTGCTGTGCCCATCATGAAGCTGTGCATCACTTGTCCTGTACCCTTTGGTAGCACGTTATCCCTAAGAAAAAATGGGTTGAAAACTACACTATGTTCTGTCGAAAATGTCATGGCCCCTGAGATTGAAGGGTAGTCGTCTTCTTAGGTTGAGCCAAGGTTGAGTCACCCCCCGCACAGGACAGTGCCCAACCACTCAGTATGGTTACCCGCAATGACCCTGAGAAATTCGTACGGGATTCGATTATAGGCTTACTTAAGTACGCATAGGTACAGGTAGGCGGAATTTTACCAAGAACCTGTAGGGACCCATCTTCGCTTGCATCTCTCCACCGTCACTAAGGTACACAAGGCAAGGAGACCCATTCTTTATGCACTTCTTCATTGGTAAGTGGCTCATCTAACGAGCTCAAAGCAGGTCGTGGTGAAAAAAGGCATATACCTTTACAAAGAAGGGGTGTCTTCAATTCCAGGGGCCATGACATTTTCGACAGAGATAGGGGAAGGGTGGGGGGTACTAGCCCAGCAACGAGCAGCGAGCCTCGATATACATTCCACTTGACATGCTGAACATATCAGAGGTGAATGTCGATCAGAAAAACTTTGATAAGATCGGGATGTGATCCCACTCAGTGTTCCTCTGAAGACAGAGTTATTTTGGTAGGTATGTACCTGAAGTGGCCCTCGAGGTGCTCCAAAAACTCGAACACAATGGTGAGTTTACTGGTTATGGTGACGTCCGGTTCTGCGTTAGCGTCCATGTTCATGCTTACCGCGATCACGTCTCCCGCACTGTTTTTCACTGCGAACCTAGAAGAACATACCAAGAAAATGATTACCCATGATCTATCTCAGCCTTGGTGGGTATATTGGCTTGGACTAGAGGAGTGACCGAATCCCCCCCTTGTCTAGAGAGGTCCACTACGCCCATGAAGGACTTTAGCGCCAAGGAGTTGTTATATTTATGGGTGTGTATACTCACGAAAGTTTTTGTTCGAGCAGAGGTTCCCACAGTGCGTCGATGAGTTCCCTGTAGTCCTCCTTGGCAATGTCTGGAGCCAGGTGCCTTTCTAGGTCCGCCTTCTCGTAAAAACTGGCGGTGATCACACTAAAACCAAAAACCAATGCCGGTAAGTTCAGAATATCCAAAAATTTCAGCTCTCACGCTAAGAAATCTGCTGTGATGTCCACCTGAAGTTACCCCTTCTGCCAACTTACGATAGGTACCTTGGAAGGGTTGAGGTTTTCCGAATGACATATTTCTAATCAACCCTTAGCCGAAATCTCCTCCCCCATTTTTTTTGTTTTCTGTACCTGATGGTGTCTTCCTTGTGGTGAGGTTTGAGTATTTCCGTTGTGTATTTTCCGTCTGGGATCTGACTCAGGCTGTCCAAGGTGACTCCGATAGTTGCCTCCTCTTCGTGCATCCGTAGAATCACTTCCAGCAGTGAGTTGGCCGTTATAAACTCCCCAATACCTGCGCAATATTCCGAAGATGATTATGATTAGGAATAAGGCAAAGCTTCACAATTATCTGGCTACGGCCATAATTCACTTTCTCGCATGTTTAGCTCCAGTCCAGTGGATTTCACAGTTCCTAAAGTCAACAATAGCACCTCTTAATAGTTCACTATAGCGTTATCCTCCCGAAAAGAAGTCGATAACTTACTGATAACGTAGCCCAGGTCGCGGAGCTTCGTGACGGCCAGCACAGAGTTGAGGGAGTTTCCCCCCAAATGGTAGAAGTTCGCATTCCCGCAGATCTTTCCCTTGAGGGAATGCCGTAGAGTCAGAGCCACCGTCTCGAACAAAGCTTTTGCCTTCGCTTGGCTACCGTTAGGGAGGCCGGAGTAGTCAAAATCTGCTTTCTCACATGGATCTGTGGGCAAACAGTGAGCTAAGGTTCAATCCTGGCCGCATTAAATATTTTCCAGTCCTGCTGTAAAAACTTCGAGAGTGATTTGACGTAATCATGAGACCCTAGTCACAAACCTGGTTGATAATGAAGATCTTCCTTTCTAACCTTTTTTCGGTTAAGGTCCATACCTTGCTTGAAGTTGTCTTCATACTGCTTGAGTAGGAACTGTCGGTCAACTTTCCCGTTGACTAGTAGGGGAATATTGGGCAAAGTGACCACCTGGGGCACCATGTAAGGGGGGAGAAGTCGTTCCAGCTTCTCCTCCACTTCCCGGCCGTTTTGTCCGGAGTTCTTGGTCGTTACAAACGCAAGCAGGGCCTGCAAATGATTATTTCGTCAGAATCACGCCGTTGAAGCCAGGTACTCATTAGGATAGGCCCAGGGTCGGGCAAGGTTCGCCAAGAAATATCTCTGATATGTGTTACGCCATGGCTATTAAGTGTCCCAGACATACTTGGATTGGTCCTACAGTTTAAGGTGGTACCTGGTCGATGTGTCCAGATCTGTAGCACAGGATGACGGCCTTGTCCACGGCGTCCACTTTGGCCACAGCTGCCTCCACTTCAGACAGGTCCACCTTGTGTCCTCGCACTTTGATCTGCGAGTCTGTTCTACCTTCGTAGTAGACAACTCCCTTCTCGACTCGGGCGTAGTCGCCAGTCCGGTACATCTTCATATGGGCTTAACAATAAATAAATAAACCATTACAATCTCTACCGGATCATTTAAGAGAGTCTTGGGTGTTTAGGACAGACTTGGAAGACCTATTCGATACCTTACCGGGGTCTACCGCCAGAGGGTTGTCCATGAATCGGTCAGGATCACGTCCGCTGACGTAGCCAGCTGCCAGGTTTAATCCAGAGGCGAATAATTCGCCCACCTCCCCCATATTGACTGGCCTGAACTGTTTGTCCAAAATGTAGACATTCGTGTTGTCCAGTGGTCGACCTGGAAATAGCAACTGAAAATTATCATCTAATAGACGTTTCTTTTGTCGGATCCAGATCGCAAGTTAGGTTAGGTCTCCCAGTGACGTCAAAGTATAGTGACCGGTCAGCGGTTGGAGTGACACCATCGGGGTTCCAAGTCGAACCCCTCACCCGCTCGGCCAATGAGAGGCACCACTTCGGTTCATGAACTTACCAATAGGAACTTTGTCCGAGAGTGCCAGGGTGTCAGCTCCTCGCACAGGGTAGAACAAAACATCCCCCATGACCTCCGTGCTTCCGTAGAGGTTGAGAAGGGTGTGTTCGTTGGAGGGGAAGAACTGATAGAACTTCTGAGCCAAAGACACTGGGAGGGACTCCCCGGAACAAATGCACAGCTTCAGCGAAGACAAATGCTTCTTTGTTTGAACCTGGCAGGCAAGAACATCTTGATTTTGAGATCACGTGGTTTTAATCACGTTTTCTTGTGGTTTTTAGGTGTAAATAATTTTTCTTACATTGTCGCTGGGTCTGAAAGGAGTTTTTTCGTTGCTGACCATTCCGATGTAGAGGAGCATTGACCGAAGAAGGGTGGGGACCAGAACGAGCCTCTCTATCTGAAATTACAAAAAAACGTTTGTTGTCTCTAACTCCGCCGCTATCAAACCATTCCGGTTGTCTGCCAGGTTCACCCGTACCGATACAAACCTCCTGCTCTATGATTCGCATTCAGCTCTGTGCTATGAATTCCTCCTTTATTCCAAGAGATGTGCCTTAATTTGGTGGCGATATAGGTGAATCCTCCCTCTCTTCACTCACTTACTGAACCAAAGTTACGGATACACCAGCCTTTTGGACGTATTGCGGTTGCAAGTCTATACCTTGTGAATGTCGAGTGCGTCAATGAAGGTTTCAGTGTCAATGACTTCCTTCTTGGTGAGGATGAGGAGGGACCTTCCCCAAAGAAGAGGTCCCCACAACTCAGCCACCGAGTCCACGAACGTCAAGGCTGTCTTGAACAGGCAGACGTTCTCTGTCGGCGAGTAGGGGAACGCTTTCCACTGCCACTTGAGCCTGTTGAGAACCACCCTGTGTGGAAGCCGCACCCCTAGACGCGTAGACAACCAACAATTAGCTGATTTGGCTTCTCTGCCTCAAATACACCATGGCCCGTCGCTGGCCACTGAAAGATGGGCCAGTATGTACCACTCTGGCCCACGAAAGCAGCCTTCAGCAGTGCTGCTGCCCACACAATGGACTCCACCACCCTACCCCATACCTACACGATCACAGTGGGCCATATAGGACCATGCTGGCGATATAGTAGCAGCGTCAGACGCCTGAGCTACTTAAACCTATTGGCTATCCGCTATAGGTACTAGGGTGGGCGGTCTTTTCCTTTACCTTTTGGAACTCCAGTGCTTCCGGAAGTATACAGAATAATAGCGATCTGGTCTTCGTCGCGTACGCGTTTTGCCCAGGTTACTTCCGACGTGAAATTCTCCACCGACAAGGCTTCACTGTCCGATTTCAGAGCTTCAAACGTCGTTACTGGTGACCCTGCGTACCTGCTGCCATTTTCTGAAAGAATAGGTTAGTTGTACATGGTTTGACGATCACTAATTTGAAACTGGAGAAGTAGAGAAAAGAGACTCCCTTTCTCTAAGACATCCTGCCTAGAAAACAGCTCTAATATTCCATGGTTGACCTTACCGTCCGTTTCAGCGATAACTAGAGCCGGCTGGCTCTCCTTAAGGATATGCTGGACACGTTGATCAGGGAAGGCGGCGTCGAGGGGTAGGTAGGCGGCGCCGAGCTTCCAAGCCGCCAGCAGGGCGGTAATCAGCTGTGGACCAGGCGGCAGATCTACCGCCACCACGGTGTCTCCGTCAGAGTTGCTGGTAGCTGGGAACGTTCGTTGGATTGCGCGCGCTATTTGGTTCGCTTGTTCGTTGAGAAGACTGAGCGGAAGCTTCGTGTTTCCGAAAATGATGTGAGGTTCACCTTCTCGGAGAATTATCTGCGAAGAAATTTAAATATCCAATATATTATACACAATACAGGGTGATTTCGTGAGAATCACTCCCAACAGTCGACTTTTCCTTCAGCCCGTGGCGACCATATTGCATACACCATCAAGGCTGGGCAGGCCCAGGGTCGGGCAAAATCCCCCTCGGGAAAATCTCGATATTTTAAGACTAGAACTCAGGTTGCCTTTAGTTTCTTTCCGTTGCACTCAAGGTTTTATAGATTTATGGCGTATATAATCTACTCTATTTCTAGTAACGAACTTGATGTATAAAAGCATTTATATCGTTAGCTACATTAGGAGTTTGTGACCTATAGATAATGATCTGATTTTAATCACATCTTGAACAATTAGAATCATCTCCGGGGTCCGAGGTGAACGGGTTGAAAATCATGACGGAATAAAATCATGTCGTAAACAACTGCATGATAATGAAACAGTAAACCATGTGGTTTCTCCTCTCCAATAAATTATTATGAAACTTCTGAAGGATCCATCTACCGCGCCGCGCCGCGCCGCGCCGCTGTTGTTGACAGCATGGAGTCGGATAGGGAATGAAACAGCAGCGCGCATGCTTCGCTCTGTCCTACTTCATGCTATCACAGAGCAGATTTTCTTGTTAAGAGGACGCTATACCTGACGGTGCATTTTTTGCCGCCCATAAGATTAACATTGCGAGCGGCGATTCATTTTCAAGGTTTACCCTTGGTTGGAAAGACACAAAATTTTGCCTGTATCTAGCCCTAACAATGTTCTAGGGAGTGTTTGAAGCAGATTTCCCAATTTCTCACTGGTTTCTTTTATTGCAACTGTTTTTCAAATGCTAGCATCGCATACCTCAAGAAAAGTGCTGTATCTCGAAAACCAGTAAAATAAAGGGTTTGACAATGGTCGCACTTGACTTTCTCGCAATTTTTATCGAAAATTTGATTTTTTTTACGTAAATAATTGTCAGAATTTCAACTTTTGCTATAAAGTATTTTGCCTCACACTGGACGATACTTTTAGGCACCTGCATACCGAATTTCAAACATATCCGTCAAACAGTGAAGTGTCGTTCGACGCGCAAAGTATATGTTTTCTATTTTGCATGTCACCGTCGTAATTTTTAAATAAATGAAAATCTATTGAAAATTCCCTTGAAGCATCTATCTGAGACCACTTTCACCAATTTTGAAGAAAATCCGTCGATTAGTGTTGTTGCAAATGTGACCTAACCAATCAAAAACGTGATTTCCATTTTTGGAAAATTTTTCCTACGAAAATGCCAATATTGGCCCAAATTTTTGGCCCATCTCAAAAAGAATAAAAATGATCCTGGAGCATCTATCTGGGAACACGACTGCAAAATGTGAAGGTTCTAACTTTATTACCGTACCGTGAAATGCGTCTTGAGTAGACAAAAACGAGATTATAGCTTTTTTTCCTATTTTTGACTTTATTTTGCCTATATTGGCCGCAATTTTGAATTGATTGAATATTTCTTCGACAAACCTTTAAGTAATGTTATAAAGCACAAGTTTATGGATTTTTGTGAAATTCCCGCTAATACTGTTCATGGGGCCAAGATTTTCACGTATGGGCCAATTTTGGCCCAAATTTTTGGCCCATCTCCAAAACAATAAAAATGATCCTGGAGCATCTATCTGGGAACACGACTGCAAAATTTCAATGTTCTTACTTTATTACCGTACCGTGAAATGCGTCTTGAGTAGACAAAAACACGATTTTGAATTTTTTTTGACACTTTTTTGACAATAGTGGGCGCAATTTTTGAGTAATCAAAATTAAATTAAAAATGTATCTCGGAACTGATTTTAGACATCTATATTCCAAATTTGAGCCAAATCCGTTGACTGGTGTGACCTGTAGCCGCGCTACAGACAAACGGACGGACGTACGTACGTACGTACGTACGTACGTACGTCGGACGGACATGACCTAAAAACCATTTTTTTGGTATCTAGGACCTCTGAAACGCCTTTTGCAATGAAAATCTCAAAATCGAAATTTCGCACGATAACATAACTTTCTCAGCCCATGTATTACATACGGGCGAGAAAGTAAAATGGGAAATCTGCTTCGAACACTCCCTAGAACATTGTTAGGGCTAGGTACAGGCAAAATTTTGTGTCTTTCAAGGGTAAACCTTGAAAATGAATCGCAATGTTAATCTTATGGGCGGCAAAAAATGCACCGTCAGGTATAGCGGACCCTTAACTTGAATCTTTCGAAACTAAAGAGGTAATGGTAAGTTGTAATGGGTGTTCCATTTTCAGGTCTAAAAGTTATGTGGATTTGCAGGTTTTCTCTTGTACACCCAGCTTCTATATATCACAACCGTTCCCAGTTACCGAAACTCATCATAAGTACCTTATCCTTGTTCTTACCCCATGGTGGAAACTCATCATAAGTACCTTATCCTTGTTCTTACCCCATGGATGGAGGGAATTTTGTCGTTGTTGTTGTTGTAGCTGTCGATAGACTGCAGAGTATATTCCAAAATGTTGTGTAGAAGTAAGGGCTCTCCCTTCCGTCGGAGGGTCTCGTGGGGTCCTTTAAGGATTGAAAGGTTCGGCATGCTTCCCATCTGGAATATCATGAAGTTATCACAAAAACCTCTCTATAACGCGCCCTCTCTATAGCGAACTCTTTATTGTATTATTTTCTCCTGTCTTTCGGTAGGTATACTAGGTAGGTAGGAAAAACAGTAGGATGCATAATAAAGGGCCCGACAATGGTCGCACTTGACTTTCTCGCATTTTTTACGCTACTGAAAAACAGAACAGTTGATTTTTTTATGTAGATAATTTTTTTACTTCAATTGTGATTTGCTCACAAAGATATTTTGCACACACCTAGGCAATTATTTTAGGCATATGAATATCGAATTTCAAGCATATCCATTGAACGGTGAAGTTTCGGCTTACGCGCAAACTACTTGTTTATTCTTTTGTTTATAACGGCCGTAATTTTAGGAAAATCGAAATTATGTTCAAAACAAGTCTGAAGCATCTATCTGAGATCACTTTCACCAATTTTAAAGATTTTCGGTCCGTTAGTGTAGTGTCAAATCCGTCCCGACCAATCAAAAACGTGATTTTCGTTTTTTTCCAATTTTTAACTTTATTTTGTCTATATCTGCAAATTTGAAGTTTTGTACGAAAACAATACTTTCTCGCCATATATGGCTTGCGAGAAAGTAAAAACTGACTACGGTAACAAAGAGCTTTATCCTTATAGATGTGGTTTACTGAACTCTGCGGTTTTGCTATCATCATAAGTATATTTGATTCCTTGACCTACAGGACAAGGGGTTTTCCTTTAAAAGCGCCTACGGTACTTATACCAATGAATACGGCCTAGTGCGATACAGGGTCTGAAGCATCTACCTATCTGAGATCACTTTCACTAATTTTCAAGATTGTCGGTCCTTTTTCAAATCCGTGCCGACCAATCAAAAACGTGATTTTCGTTTTTTCCAGTTTTTCACTTGTTTTTTTGCCAATATCGAATGCAATTTTTGAATCGATTGAATAGTTCTTCGACCAATCTTTCAGCATTATTATTCAAGACAAGATCATAGAATTTTTTGAAATGCCGGCCAATACTGTTCATGGGGCCAAGGTTTTCACGTATGGGCCAATTTTGGCCGACATTTTGGCCCATCTCAAAAGTGATGAAAATTATCCTGAAACATTTATCTGGGAACACAACTGCCAGAATTGAATGTTCTAACTTGATAATGACAACTGTAGCGTCAAGAGCGTTCCGAGTAATCAAAAACACGATTTTTAATTTTTTTGACGCTTTTTTGACATTAGTGGGCGTAATTTTTGAGTTATCGAAATTCTATTAAAAATGTACCTCGCAACTGATTTTAGACATCTATATGACAAATATGAGCCAAATCGGTTGACTGGTGTGACCTCCAGCCGCACTACAGACGAACATACATTTGGACGGACGTACGTGCGACGGATGGACATAACCTGAAAACCACTTTTTTGGTATCTGGGACCCCTGAAACGCATTTTGCAATGAAAATCTCAAAATCGAAATTTCGCACTTATAACATAACTTTCTCAGCCCATGTATTAAATACGGGCGAGAAAGTAAAAAGTATGCTTTTTACAGTTAACATACACTTTAAGAGCGAATAAATATCCCATAGTTTCTTCAGAAATTATCTACGTCAACAAACCAGTATTGTATCTACAGCCTTAAATTTGTTACCATGCAGTAAAAAATGTTTTCAAGTGACTGACCTTCTCTCGAATATGCTAATAGGTACATATTTTTATTGAGTTTTATAAAATATGGTCATATTTTGATGCCAACACGTCTGATTTGTTCGAGAACACTTGCCAAGCCAGTGACCTAAACATATTATATAGGAACTTACGTCAGAATATACATTTGCTATTTGTTTACCTTTTTTCCGACAATTTTTTAGAACACTTATGTAAATATGGGCTGGTATAGCAGACTGAGCTAATGAAGCAAGAGGAACCAGGATCGAGTCCCAACTTGCTGAGATTTGTCCTGATCAATCTTGCCGGCCCTGGGGCTACTCACAAATCACAATCATCAAAATAAATCACAAAATCACAACAAAATCGCATGCAGCATTTCTGACGTTAAGAAGTTATACTATTTTCAGAACCTTTGAATTCCCAATAGTATCCTCAAAAAAAGGCCAGAAAAAACACAAACCAACACGATTGTGTGTTCGCCCTTAATACCAACCGTGAAAGTGTAAATTTTGTTAAGGTGCCTAATGGACATGGCCAAGCTCAGTGTTCCCTAACTTGAGCGACCTTGGTTTTGCAACCGTGTAGTTGGGTCGAACATCCTAGGATCGGCCTTACCTACCTATACTATGAGCTATTAAGAATAATATGAATTCCCTACTACTTTCGCCGTGGCCTAAATAAATAATAATAGAATAGTTCCTGAAATAAACTCGGCTACTGATTGTGATGTCCAGCCTTAAGCTGGCCACACGTCATGCTTCCTGGAATGTCAGGAAAAAACTGCCATTCCTCCCCAACGATACGTCCAGGGATGCCAACTCGTCAGGACGGCCGTCCAGGAAGTATCGTCCATTAAGTCCCCTTAAAAGTTGTCTTTCTTATCGAGAAGATAATGTTATGGTGAACTTTTAAGGGGCAGTATAGTGAGCTTTAGCAACTTAATCGATTTCGGTCGATAATCAATTCCGAACGAGAATGTCATGCCAAGGATGGGCCTAGACATTTCAGTAAAATATGCCCCCTCTAGACACCTGAATCGCCATGGTCAGCGCCTGACTCAAATTCGGAGAGGTGTCGGTTCGAATTTTCCCTATAAGCAAGTGTCTCGTTATAGTAGTGACTTCAACCTACTTTTGTTTGGTCTCGGCCGACTCCTTCTCGACTTCCGCCAAAAATGACATCTCTGTCGTAATATGCTCCATGGGAGTCCCACATGTTTTGGCGCCAGAATTCAGAAGTGGCGCCAAAAATTCAAAAAAGTGTAAATAAACAAACCATAACCGGCGTTATGTTATCGTCCCGTTAGGTTTGTCTGGAGAATGGCCGGGTTCTTGACCGTGTCCACTGGTCGACCTTGTAACAGTGGGGCTCTGACGGCTGATGAGGTAACCTGTGTACCATGCACCTGTCTTCGGCTCCAGCGTGCCTCTGGAGAGCATACCCTTCGACGTCACGAGACCTTGCAATTTCGGTCAAGCGGGTAAAGATCCTTCTTAATTTTTGCAGTGAGCTATAGAACAATTCTTTGTTTACCCGTTTCGAGAAACCAGAGGCCTCTAACGTCATTGGTTGCTGAGCTATCATTTTTTGGAAAAAAAAACCTTGTAATTTACGTGCAATGTTTTTTTCGAAAAATTATAGCGAAGCAACTATTGGTGGTAGAGACCTGTGGATTTTTTCCATAAATAAAGAAAAGATTGTTCTATACCACGCACATTAATTTTTTTAAAAAAATTGTCTTGTTTGTTGTGCGTGACGTCAGAGGGTATACTTTCTTCTTGAGTAGTTTGTGATCCCGCTACTATATAGGGTAGTATATTCTGTATTTCTGTATTGAATGAACCACCTACATGCCGTTGTGAAGGTATATTTACATAAACCGTGCAGTTATATCATATCTGTACCTACTTTTATTAGGTACTTTGTACTTGTTTACCTATTTTTATCTCCAGTCCAGTATATCATCTTCACACCCCAGATTGACAACTGACAGTCAAGGTGACAGCTAATAAGGTATGTTCATTTGACAAATGACAACTCTCCTTCTTTCCATTCATAGTAAGCAGCCCTCTCATTTGTAAACCTGTAACCTGTATAGCAGTACCAGCCCAAGGACTGTTAACTTGCAGAGGTTGTCTAGTTTCTGTAAAGCGTATACAATCTCTAGAACTTAACTTAGGGGTTTTTGATACAATTTTGTCTATACTCTCTATAACGAACACAACTATATAACGAACAAATTTTTCATTTTCGTAATAGAGCGAGACTGTTGTAGTGTAAAAATTTTTAACCTTCATGTTTTCTCTTGTATGTAAATTACTATAATGTCCGCGTAACATTCTATAGTACACTAATCGAAGAAGAAAAGAACTCATGACGCGTAATACGGTTCTTGACCCAGTCATCGACAAAAATGACGCATCAACTAAAGGCGCGCGAAAAATTTTTGTTCTTAATTTTTTTTAAATTCAAGATCAAGACTCGGGTAGCGAAAATTTGTCATTATTACCCAAAGGATGTGACTAAGATTAAGGGTCAGCTATACCTGACGGTGCATTTTTTGCCGCCCATAAGATTAACATTGCGAGCGGCGATTCATTTTCAAGGTTTACCCTTGGTTGGAAAGACACAAAATTTTGCTTGTACCTAGCCCTAACAATGTTCTAGGGAGTGTTTGAAGCAGATTTCCCAATTTCTCACTGGTTTCTTTTATTGCAACTGTTTTGCAAATGCTAGCATCGCATACCTCAAGAAAAGTGCTGTATCTCAAAAACCAGTAAAAAAAAAATGGGTAATCTGCTTCGAACACTCCCTAGAACATTGTTAGGGCTAGGTACAGGCAAAATTTTGTGTCTTTCCAAACAAGGGTAAAGCTTGAAAATGAATCGCCGCTCGCAATGTTAACCGTTTGGGCGGCAAAAAATGCACCGTCAGGTATAGCGGACCCTTAAATGAAGAAAGGTGGATTTTTACAGTGCCTAAAGTCTACTATAGTGACCAGTGCCCCCTAAAAGTTCACTATAGCGTTATCCTCCCGATAAGAAAAGTTGGTGCATTTCACCAATCTGCCTGTAGTATACCATTATCATAACGTGGACTTTTAACGGCAAGATAATTTTTTCTGGGCAACATACTACTTTTGACATTATACTGAACTGTGGTCTCTCCTTGACCCCTTCAGTGACAACGAAAAAAGCCAAATTTGACATACCTTATCTGCTGTTTTGACCTAAACTACTGACACTAGTACTGACACGCCTGACACAGGCTGACTTTACTGTCTGACCTCACTGACACTACTGACAAACTGCCCAGTGCTTGCCCAGTTCAGCTGCAGCTATCTAATGCTAATTGTGCCCCCTACAGTTCCATTCTGGAATCTGTTATCTCCAGAGCTGCCTGGAGTATTGTGTCTTTATCAGTGTTTACTTGGGCTGCGAGCTAGAAGGAGTTATCTCCAAGGCTGGGCCTGTTCTATCTACCTGCAAGAAGTAGCTGTGGGTATCAATTCCTCTGGTAGTTAAATTTTTTTAGGGTTCACCTGAATTAGAAACTAACCTCCTTATTGGAATGAAAAAATCCTTGCTCAGTTCTTTTAAGAACCTAGTCAGTAAAAAATCATTAAAATGACTTTTGCATACTTCACAGTGTTTGAATTACCAAACATCAACAAAGCCACTGATTCAATGTGGAGCCCGTTTGTTGATGTTTGGTAATTCAAACACTGTGAAGTAACCAAAAGTCATTTTTATGAATTTTTGCTTGCATTATGTTCTTAAGGGTCCGCTATACCTGACGGTGCATTTTTTGCCTCCCATAAGATTAACATTGCAAGCGGCGATTCATCTTCAAGGTTTACCCTTGGTTGGAAAGACACAAAATTTTGCTTGTACCTAGCCCTAACAATGTTCTAGGGAGTGTTCGAAGCAGATTTCCCATTTTTTTACTGGTTTTCGAGATACAGCACTTTTCTTGAGGTATGCGATGCTAGCATTTGCAAAACAGTTGCAATAAAAGAAACCAGTGAGAAATTGGGAAATC
Organism: Mesopsocus fuscifrons; assembly: GCA_950004255.1. Lineage (NCBI taxonomy): Eukaryota > Metazoa > Arthropoda > Insecta > Psocodea > Mesopsocidae > Mesopsocus > Mesopsocus fuscifrons. The sequence continues at coordinate 1,450,584 of OX465376.1, forward strand.
TGCTTCGAACACTCCCTAGAACATTGTTAGGGCTAGGTAAAGGCAAAATTTTGTGTCTTTCCAACCAAGGATAAACCTTGAGAATGAATCGCCGCTCGCAATGTTAATCTTATGGGCGGCAAAAAATGCATCGTCAGGTATAGCGTCCTCTTAATTATGTAATTTTACAAAAGTAACCGATCGTAAAATCGCAACTTAGCCACATGATTTATGACGTTAAAAAGATATATTATATTTCAGAACATTTAAATATATATCAAACACAATTGTGTGGTCGCTCTTGATTGGGCGCAGGAGGTATCTATAGGCAACGTTGACCATGAACGGTTTGATTTGGTTGGCGCTAATCCCCGCTTGGTAGCGAACCAGCGAAAAGAATTGTACTTGCGTCGCTCGAACCCAAGGCTTTCTTGACTTTGGCCGACCTAGGGCAGTACACAGACACTTTTCTCAGGGTTAGAATTAGGTGTGGGTCCCTAGCACCATAGGCGTAGCAAGAGGGGGTCTGGAGCCCCCCCAGCCACCCCAGGATTTTTCTGACCTACACATAACGTCACATAAACCATGACTACCCCCCAGGTGAGGAGAAGGGCTACGCCCATGCTACCAGCTTCGAAACCCGATTGGTGTATAGATCGTTGTCTTTAGCGGAACACCGAGAGAGCGGGTCAGACCGGTTCGAGCCCGGTCAAATCAAAATTTTTCTTCATCAGCATTCACCTCTGATATTTTCAGCTTGTCAGGGGAAATGTCTCGTATATGTCGACTGTGGTGGTTGGGAACCCAGCTAAAACTGTAGGTCCCCATCGTGAATTTACACACTGGTATAGGGCACTGATATATGAAGCAATCAGTCTTTGACTCTTGCCGGCTTTGGGAGATTCTGGCGTAAGAAATATTTTCCGCTTACGGCATAAATACTGCTTCTGTCAAATCCTAGTCCCTCTGAATGGCCCTAGTACCTATATCGTACCTAGCTCTATGTACATTGGTATACAGTGAGTCACCGACAGGGAAATCCTTGCATTTGTTTGCGATGACAAACAGATCGGTTGTATGACGAATATTAGCCATTATTTTGTTCCCGTGATAGCTTGCTGAAGAGTCCTTCACGTCAAGACAGTCCTTGAGTTTTCTGAAATTTTTTTAGGGACTATACTTGTAGGTTTTCTGAACATACACCTACTTCACTTTGAAGGTTGTTGAGGTTTGGCTTCAGCTGCGAATGCGTTATCCATTTTTCCGCTGAATTCCGGCGCATTGTTCGGGGCCAAGTGAGGGGGTAACCACTCCAGAGATTCCATTGAGATTCCATAAAGTTTTATTCCCAACGATATTCATAGGGAGATGAACCACTCCAAAAAAATTCAAGATGCCCTGAGATTTCATAAATATTTCCAATGATTCCCAACGAGATTCCCAACGAGTGGTTAACCCCTCGGGGCCAAGATTTTCACGTGAAAAATCTATCTGGGAACACTATAGACACCTACTGCGAAGTTCGTAGGTCTTAACTAAATAACTGCACCGTCAGGAATGTCTCGACTAATCAAAAACACGAATTTTAATTTTCTTTTTTATATTTTTGACAATAGTTGGCGTAATTTTTGAGCTACCAAAATTATATTAAACACTTATCTCGTAACCTATTTTAGACACCTATTTTCCAAATCTGGACAAAATCGGTTGATTGGTGCGACCTCCAGCCGCGCCTATAGCAGCTATTTCCGATATTGCAGAAATGTTGCTAGGAATATTTTGTTGGAATTTCATATCCTCATGTACCTTCTTATTTCCTCCCACTATTAAATATCCCGATCATAACTGATATCTCCACTCGCTTTCAATGAAGAATAACTTCCTTATGGTGATAGTTGTTTCGCGAGCTTTTGTTTCATAAGATCGAGATGTCTAGGTCACGATGTTGGACCTCTGCAGCCTCGAGATGGCTGTCTTTCGAGGAACCAGTGTTCGATCCCGATCCTATCAAAGTTTTTCTGATTGGCATTCACCTCTGGTTCACGAGGATGTGGTGGTTCGGAACCCATCTGTTGTGTACGAACACGATGGCTGGTATTTGGTAGTGCTGCTATAGTCCAAGTTAGGTTAGGTCAGGCTAGGAGCGTACCGATTACTCTTAATTTCTTGCAAATCTAGGGCTGATCAAAACTTCTTCTTGATCAGGGAAATATCTGCTCAGGGTCGGCATTTTTAGCGTATGGTAGGATATGGAACCCAAATCCGGATCGGCGTCAACTGAAAATCTTCAAGAAATTATGAATAATGACTTGGACTATAGCTGAGCACGATGGATACTTCTTGAAATCGTCTACAATGGAACCAACATTAGCGCAGACTTATCTGTCTCTATTACCCTAAGAAGACAGATACTTTGCTTGAGAAAGAAACAGTGTTCTTGTCTTCTTAATTAAATGCTAAGAAGACTGATGGAGTGTATAAGCAAACTGAGCCATCTTAAAAAGTTAACCGTCGTTTTTTCGGAAGACGACCCTTCTCTTATACACTAGCACCCTCTTCTTAGTCTGTTATTTAAAAACACAAACACTGTTCCTTTCTCAGACAGATAAAGACAGGTCTGTGCTAAAGTTGGTTCCCCATACCTCTAAGTGGCCTCCTAAGGCACAGGTATTGTTAACGAGGAAACGGTGATGTTTCATTGAAAGGATGGTCCTTTTCCTGCTTTGTTAACCCTGAAGCCGGCAAATCAATTCTGCCAGTTTGGACCGGCCAATTGAGTTAATCGAGTTAAATTGGCCTCATTGCGGCTTCAATTAACTAATTGCGTTTACGTTTAATTACAAGGTATATAAGTATTGGGCTTGCATTTTTTTCGAGTAATTAAATGGGTGGTTTGACTGTCTGGTGACGGGAATGTCTTCCTAATACGTTAATTGGTAGTTTCGTCTGATTGCTAGGCCTTATACAAAACGCGGCCTGGCCGTTGTCAGGAAAACACTTGACTGGGGTCCTGGGTTCGAATCACGCTTCCAGTAATTATTTTCTGTTGGTACCATCTATGTCGCACCAAATGTGGTGTAAACTGGCCCAAAGACGGGTCACTACGGGGCCACGAAAGCAGCGTTCAGCAGTGCTGCTGCCCACACAATGGACTCTACCACCCTACCCCATACACGATCACAGTGGGCCATATAGGGCCATGCTGGGCGATATAGTAGCAGCGTCAGAGCTGCCTATATATTGGCGATGGATTGTCTACAAACGTAAAACCTGCGGGCTTGTTGGCAGTAATGTTCGGTAATAGTGACCTCTAGCGGCGAGTGGTGTGTCTCTGAATGACAGTTAAGGCCGCTGCTGCTATTTTCTTCGCTCTTCGTGCTCTCGATGGTACTTCGGTACCAACCAACCTTCTTCCTGATGTCCCTTGCACTGGACACTCTTCAGGCGACACACTAAGGTCAAAAGACTTGACGAGCTCGTCCAAGTGGTGGTTTAACTTGTAACATAGTTGCCTGCGAAGTTATCTGTAATTAATCTCGTCGCAGGTGATTGTTACTTAGAACGTGTCTTGTCACATTATGTGGTAATAGGTAATACCTGTATGACCGCAGTTTTTACTTTCTCGCTAGCCACTATAGTGAGAAAGTATTGTTTTCGTAAACAGATGCTGCGGGTCCCCTGGGTCAAAAAAAGTGGTTTCTGGAAAAAGTCTGTCCGTCCGTCGAATACTTTTACATATTCTAGGAATTTTGGATTTAGGTTAGTTCTCTTGAAAATTACGGCTGTTTTTGACCGTACATTGATCACTTCAGCGTCATTCACATTTATAGACTTTCGATCAAAAAGATAATCTACTCTTGTCACAAAAAAAAATCAAAAAGAAAATTGACTTGGGGCGAGAAAGTCAAGTGCGACCATTGTCGTACCTAATAGGGGCTTCAATATTATTTATGTAAAAACCGGTTGGTTCAGCCATCCCCATAATTGACAGGTCGAATGCCATTGGTGCAGTTAATATTTATAAGAACTTGTCTTTGGGTAATAAAGGGAAATGCGCCAAACGTTCAATCACAACATTTGGACATATTTATAGTGAATATACCTATATATTGTAGCTCCTGAAGGTAAGCATAGCCGTAAAAATATGTCCTTTTACGAGTGATGTGACATTTGGCAATAGTGGGGAAGCTTCCTTAACCCACTTGTTGTCGTTTCAGTGACAAAATGGTTGGGGATATGAAATTTAACGACTTTCGAAGGACCCTATTTTTAGTTCCTCTTAACGAACTTACTGAAGTTAATGCTAGGAAAGTCGGTAGACTGCCTATCTATAGGACTAAAAGGTCTATATTAATTTTCAGCGATGTGGGGCCAATGACCTCTGAGAAAATTACTCCCAAAAACTACAAATTTCGTCAAAATGATTTTCCTCAGTAACTCCCTTTGTTTGTACTCAGGGAATATCAAAAATTTTATGCTCCAATTGAGTTCTTTATTCATTTCCAATCACACAAACTTACAATGTTTAGCTAACCATCGTAAAAACACTGATTTACAGAGGTTCACATGTTATAAATTTTTAGTTAAAATACCTATTTCGACTACTGTCCTAGGAAACATGAAAAAGGCTTCTAAGTATTTCCTCTGATTCCTTTCTAAACTCTTGCAGATTTCTGTTCTGAAATATAATAATATAAGGTTTTTTGTGTCAAAAATGACTAGTCACAGTGACATACCGTTATGTACACCTACCGATGTTTCAACGTCATACTATAGGTAACTATTTATATCAGAGCTAACAAAAAGTAATTCAGTAGTTTTTCATTCAAAATACTGTATAGATATAATGTATTTTTCTTAAGGGTCTCCACAGATTACAATTTGTTTACTTTTCTTCTGCCCATTTCCAAAAGTTTCATCAAAAAATGAGCAGAAAAAACCATTCTGATGCCACTTTGGTGTACGGACGTATATTGACCCTTGCAGGAAAATAACTTCATTCGTTCGTAAGCTTCGAACTCTCTATTCTCGCACGGTATGGACAGACCGTATGCTGCTGTTGAAGAACCTCTTCGCGTCCAGCTTGGACTTCTTCTTTTGCTTGGGAGGACGGTCCCCTGACGTGCTGGATGGGCTGGAGTATGTGTTGTTCGCCTTAACGCGGAAGCAGCGATATACGGCACACAGCATTATCAGCAGGATTATTATCATCAGCAGCATCAGCCCAGTCAGGAATCCCACCAGCTCATAGAAACTGAAAAATAAAAAGTTAAGGGTCAACACACAAGTGGCACCAGAATGGGTATTAAGGGCGTCTACGTAGTTGTGTTTTTTACGTTTTTTCTGCACAATTTATGGCTTGGATAGTTAAATGTTCTGAAACATAATATGTCTTTTTGACGGCCGAAATTAACAGGCTGTGTTGTGATTTACGGTCGGTTAATTTCGGATAAATTTTTGTTGACAAAAATCACTCGATCGTAAAATCACAACATAGCCTGTTAATTTCGGCCGTTAAAAAGACATAACATATTTCAGAACACTTAAATATCCAATAGTTTCCTCAATGTGAAAATGTGCAGAAATAAAGGGTCCGACAACAGTCGCACTTAACTTTCTCGCCCCAAATGATTTTTTTTTTTTTTTGGAGATTTTTTTAGATTTTTTTGCGAGCGTAATTTTGACGCAATCTAAAATCGGTTGAAAACGACCCCCGAGCATCTATCTGAGATCACTCATACCAAATCTCATGACTGTCATTCTATTACTGTAGTCTCAAATGCGTTCTGACCATTCAAAAACGTGGTTTTTCATTTTCAACTCATTTTCAACACTTTTTTGACAAAAACGGCCGTAATTTTCAAGATAACAAAATTCTGTTCAACAGAAATTTAAGTTACATAGTTTTCCACAAATGTACCAAATTTTATGACAATCGGTCAATAAATGTGAATGGCGCCGAAACGATCGAACTTTGGTCCAATATGGCCGTTATTTTGTACCAATTCAATTTTTTTTTGCAAATGACCTCAAAGCATCTAATTTTCAATCTATGTACCAATTTTCAGTGTTATAGAATGTTATAGAATGAAAAGTGCACCGTCGGCGCTTGTCCGAGTAACCAAAAACACGATTTTTGACAGTAGCAATCAAAAATTCCTTAAAAATTTGTCTCGGCCGTGATTTCAGACAGGTCCATACCAAATTTCATCAAAATCGCATGGGCGGTATAGGCTCTAGGGCAGGGAACAGACGGACGGACTGACAGACTGACGGACAGACTGACTTTTTCCAAAAACCACTTTTTTGGACTCAGGGGACCCCCAGGATCATAGGAAACCTAAAATATCAATTTCAAAATTTTGCACGAAACAATATTTTCTCGCCATATAAGGCTAGCGAGAAAGTAAAAACGTAAACAAATAGCGAATGTATGTTCGGTCTTGAGGGTGAACTGTACACATTGGTGGCACCAGAATGATCAGTAAGGTTTTATACACACGTGACTGCGGAACAAAGTTTATTCCCGTTTTTTGAGGGTATTTAAATGTTCTGAAATATAATAGGTATGTCTTTTTAATGTCCAAAATCAACTGGCTATATTGTGACTTAGTATAGGTACCGCTAACAATGTTAATTTTATGGGTGGCAGGAGTGCAACGCTTGGTAATGCACAACCTTAAATAGGCATTGTGGATGGCTGGATGACCTTCTTAGCGCAATAACCGTAGGTTATCAAAACAATAGCCCGGAATCAAAACTGTTCGATTGCATTTAGTATGTACTGTATTAACGACGTCTTTCCTAGGAAATGGTTCAATATTTATTCTTTTGAAATATAATTTATATAGTTTTATTCAGACAGTGCAGTTGAATGATTTTTCTTTCAAATTTTTGGGGAAACTGTTGGATATGTTCAGAAACTATGTGGTTCCTAAAGTGTACTATAGTGTCCCCTAAAAGTTCACTATAGCGTTATCCTTCCAAAAATTAAATTTGGGCTCTTTCACTTCACCATCCTGTTGATAGCGCCCTTATCATAACATTAGCTAGTGGACTTTTAACGGGATGATAAAGTTTTCAGTTTTCGGCTGCTTTTTCGGGAAGATAAATGAACTGACTTTAGCTGCTGAACAAAATAGTCAGAAACGTTTTAACAATATATTTTATTGACGACCTTGTCTTTTTAGAAAATTTACTCGGTTGTTATATTGTAAATCCTAACCTAGCATTTTTTCTTATTTTACAAAAAAAAAATATGAAATCATTTCCTAGGAGAACAATTTTGAATAATTTGCAGAATATAACGCAATACTGACAACCAGGAAAAGTTAAAACACCCAGACCAGTGACAAGTCAATTTCCTAACTAGGAACCCGACGCGTAATAATAATTATATTATAATTGTTATTATTTCAAACACGTCCTATGCAGGTAGCAGTTAAAATTCATACCTATGCCACGCCCTTAGGGTCACTTCCACAGGTTCCTTAACTTGCAGATAAAGTTATCGAAATTTTATCCTGCTGTTAGAAGTGCACTAGCTAAAGGCGCTATCGGCAGGATGTAGAAAGGAACCAGTATTTCTTTTCGGGAAGATTACGCTTTAATGTACTTTTAAGGAGATACTCATTGTAACGTACGAACCCTACTGACACCCTCTTTACGGAAACCTCTCTCTATAGCGAAAAAATTGACCTTGTCGGTCGTTATAGAGAGAGACTACTGTATACATATAATATGAACACTGTCATACCCCTTATCCTAGCCTGACTCACCTGGTCCAACGACACTGAGAGCACCCGGAGTCTATACTCCTGACTTTTTGAAATTTTCCCTTGCGAATCCTAACCTGCCCGTTTTCCCAGCCCTGATGGGTATCTGGCCTTCACCGGCTAGGGGAAAACTCAACTATTGGGCGTGATTCCCTCCTAGAGCTGTGGCACCACTGAACTGGGTCCGCTATACCTGATGGTGCATTTTTTGCCGCCCATAAGATTAACATTGCGAGCGGCGATTCATTTTCAAGGTTTACCCTTGGTTGGAAAGACACAAAATTTTGCCTGTACGTAGCCCTAACAATGTTCTAGGGAGTGTTTGAAGCAGATTTCCCAATTTTTTACTGGTTTTCGAGATACAGCACTTTTCTTGAGGTATGCGATGCTAGCATTTGCAAAATAGTTGCAATAAAAGAAACCAGTGAGAAATTGGGAAATCTGCTTCGAACACTCCCTAGAACATTGTTAGGGCTAGGTACAGGCAAAATATTGTGTCTTTCCAACAAAATGAATCGTCGCTCGCAATGTTAATCTTATGGGCGGCAAAAAATGCATCGTCAGGTATAGCGTCCTCTTAACTCACCTGAGATCTCCCAATTTGACGTCAATTCCGAAGATGTCAACGTCCATTGGCATTCCTGTGGTGGCGGGCGAGGGCGAGGACGTAGTGGACGTGCGCTCGGGGGCCAGCAGGAGCGTCTCCGTCCCGCATTGTTCATGTTTTTCCGACGTCGCTATTGGCAGGCCTGTCTTTTGGATCAAATTCAGCTGCTCACCGTCTTTGATGGACCCCACCTGCAATTTGGGGTTTTTTATGTTTAGAAGAAAATCAAAGCCGTAAGCAGAAAATATTGGTTAGGCCAGGATTTGAACCCGGACCTCTCAGGACACAAGCAGCACAGACATACCTCTTCATGTACGTCAGAAGTATCCCCCACTGCAAACACGTGTATTTCACTGGGCAGTACCATGTGGAATCGAACTCGGTGCCCATCTTTTCCGTCTTCACCCACGTTGAGGACCGTGGAGGTGCTCTCGAGATGTGTTCTCCAGTTTTCGGTTGGCATTCCAGCCAGCTGGGAGCAGATTCCATTCCCAGGACGGCACTTCAGGCTTTGGCCGCTCTTCAGCGCTTCATGGAAAAGGTGGATGGAGTACGCGATGTTTGTTGTTGACACATCTCGGACGAAAGGACCGTCCGCACATTCGCCATCGCACTGTGACTGGTTCTTGTATTCATGCCAAAGAGGAGAGCTCTCGACGGTAGTTTGGAAGGTTTCGGGAATGATCGTGGACTTGCTGCAAATAAAGAAAGCGGTGGTTCTTCTTAAACTGAGAAAAGATGGTATTTCTCCCGATCCTACCAAAGTTTTTCACCTCTGATATGTTCAGCATGTAAAGTGAAGTGTATACTGAGTCTGTGGTCTATCGCAACCCACTTAAACTGTAGGTCCCCGTCGTTTACTATCAGGATAGGTGGGGAAATGGTACTTGGTAGTGCGGTCTGCTGAGCACGATGGATAATTCTTGAAGATCTGCTTTCCAAGTGACTTTCGACTCTCCTTAACTAACCTTGTTTCCTGTAGAATGAGCGTATTTTCAGCCATCTCCTTCGAAAGTCTCCACGGCAGAATTCCGCTACCGCGGACGTAGACGATAAATTTGGTTCTGGACGAAACGCCCTGCAGATGTCGCAGCAACGCTTCTGCTGACTCGGCCGTGTCCGAAAGGATTAACACTCTCGAAGCGTCCCCTGAAAATCATTTTACTGTAAGACCATTCTTGACCCATGTGAACGAGTGGGTGATTTGGTGTAGATTTTCCCCCCGGACGGTGAAGGCCAGATGCCTATCAGGGCTGCGCTGGACAATGTTCACCAGGAAAAAACTGTGCAGGTCGAGATTAGATACCATAACGCTGCATTATCCTTGACTGTCATCCTTATTTCTTCATCGTGTGATAACAGGCGAGGTATCTCGAGACTTTGCGGTCGAGCTATCCGTCTCGAAGTGAAAGAGCGGGAAGGTCGGAAGCAGTGGCTCATGAAAGCGTGCCGATACCTGGCCTTCGTTCCTATTCTGTACCTAATTACCTGGCGCTTTTTGCGCTAATCTGTTAAACTGTAGCCGATACCTGACTTCCGCCAGCTGACACGGAAAGAGAACCTACCCCACACCCAATCAGCCATGCAGAATTAGCCCAGCCATACCTTGTTTGCAGGTACCCTTTACTATTAGATTTTTCTTATTGTTTTATTCGTACCTGTTTAGGAGTTCTGATTGTGAACCCAGGATTTTTCATGGAAAACCGTGGGCCTACCTTATGCAGTATGGCGGTACCCACAAACAAACTGCCCCCCTCCCACACTCCTATAACAATATACATCCGGGAATGCCAATTTGTCAAAGCGGCCTTCCAGTACGCACCTCTCTGAAGGGCGTGCAGTAGCCGGTTATAAGCACTGAAATCGTTGTTCGGGCTGTTGGCGGAGGGAATTTGCAGGACCGCGCTTAGGACGCAGAGTTCCTCGGCTTCCAGGAGGCTGGTGGCTGTCTCAGAACTGATGGCGTCTGGGGTGAATGCCAGATAGAAGGAGGACCAGTTTAATTCTTCCAGAAGCATCCGGAGACCCTAAGAAATATAATAATCATGTATAAAAAATTCAGACCCAGGTTCGGTCCATACCCTTGACACGAAGGCACTGATTGTTGGCCAAAGCCAGCCGTGCTAACAAACAAAAAAAATTTCGTACCCACCAGGGTTCGAACCTCTGTGTTTCATACCTTTGCACTGACGCTCGGTTCGATGATCTGGACATTCAGCGTGCCGAACTGAGCGAAACTCTTGACAGTGGACAGTACGACGTGAGGGTAGTGGAACACTGATATGACTTTGGCGACAGCTCGGAGGCTGTCGGGATCGTCAGGGCCCAAAAGGCCCAGAAAGAAGGGGCCCTGGCAGCCCTGCTGGGCCTTCACCAGCGCGTTTAGGGCTGCTTTCACTGACTGCTCAGCTGACGAACATGTGTCGAACACCTTCACCTCTGCAACGATAGGTGAAGGAAAAGGTATGCGTAAGAAAATATTCAGTGTAACAACCTCGATAACCGAGTGTCATCAGAGGGTTCGATCCCGATCGTATTAAAATTTTTCTGACCGGCATATCAATTAAGTGAAAGGTATATATCGAGGCTGTGGTGGTTCGGAACTCAGATAAAAAGCACAATGGTCTGCACCAAACATATCCCGGACACAGATCCTAATAATCCTAAATAAGCATGATGTAACAAAATTTAGAAATTTCATCACTTATCTGCTAATTAATTTTTTGTTCTTTATATTTGTTCCAATGACCTTGTTCATTGTAATACAATTGCAATGGCTTCTCTTCCCCTTCCCAGAAATCTGTTTCTAGCAAAAGACTTCTGAGGTTCCGTAGGTAGAACAGGTAGGAGTAGAGGGGTGGGATAGACAAAAATCAGCGACCATTTCAAGAATTATCCGTCCTGCTCAGCTGGCAGCACTCCCAAATACTAGCTCCCTACCTACAGTTTTAGGTGGGTTCCAAACCACCACAGCCTCGATACAAATTTCCCTTGCTGAACGTATCACAGGTAAATGCAAGTCAGAAAAACTTTGATATTATCAGGATCGAACCGGTGTTCCTCTACAGACACGAGACTAACGAAATTAGATAAGAAAGTTAGTCTACCTACCGAGTTCGGGGAAGTTAGAATTTTCAGCATTGACGGAGTCTCGGGCCAGCTGCAGGGCTGCCACCTGCTGAGCTCCTCGCTGCAGCGCCAAGTCACAATTTTCACCGCGGTGGAGCGCGAGAAGCGCGATAACTAGCGCTCGGTTCTTGTAGACACACTCGCGTGGGGCTCCCCATGTTAAAACTGCGGCCAACAGCACAACAAATGCTGTGGCCCACCTCCATGCCCCTGAAACAAATCCAAAGAAGCTTATATAGTGGCTAACTAACAGCTTGGAAGTGCCTCTCAGTGACCGAGAGGTTAAGGGGTCTAACTTGCGTCCTTAGAGGTCTGCGTTCGAATCTCGGCGGAAGCAATATTTTTTGCTTACGTTTCCGCCTGCAGATTCATGATTATGTAATAATTGTAGAGTCGGTGTACACGTCAAATAAACTTAACAGTTGTTCGCCTGCAGATTCATGATTATGTAATTCTTGAGTCGGTGTACACGTCAAATGAACTGACAGTTTTATTAGTCTGGAGATGTAGTTATTATTGTGCTCTACATATTTTCAGGATCACTGGTAATTGCACGACCGCCAATGGTCGTGGCTGCTTCAAAAGCTAAACATAGTGCCATATTGGAATGGGGCACTGTGTTTAGCTCTCACTAGAGAACGAAATCCTTCTAAAGATAGAAATGGTGGTGCAATTACCGTACTAAGTACAGTATGCCATAGTAAAAGACAATCTGACAATCTTGCACACAATAAGATCTTTAATAAACCAACAAAAAATTAAATTTCTTACCTTTAGCTCCCATGGTGACTGGGGTAATTTTTTTGTTTTTACGTTGTTAAGTGGTGGCACGATAGCAAGCTGTCGGTGAGTGCACTGGGGTGGCCTATTCTCAGCTCTAACAGGATTACAAAAGGATTATATAACGAAGCCCCTCAGAATAACGCCCTCCTGCGCCTTACGGTGATCAGCCGCATACCAACCTAGTTACTGCGCCTTTATATGCAGTATATGACGTTGATCTATTCACTAACCTCCCTATAACCAGCGACCCCTACGGTCCCTACGATATACCTACCTATTTAGATATCTTCGAAATAGCAAAAAAAAAAATGTCATCCAGAACTTTTGAAAGAAAGTTCTAGGTACTAAGTCAATAGGACGACCTGCCGAATTGCCAAGATTTTTTTCTTAACTCTATACCGAAAACCTTCTCTATAGCGAGCATATTTGCCGGAATATGACAGCCTCAAATTGACTGGAAGGCTGTTGTGATTTAATATTGCCTTGAATGAATAGAAATACCTAAGATAAATGAATAATAACGGTTTTGTTTTGACTGCGTCTCGATCTGAAGAGACAGCGAATAAATCTGGGTTCAATTAGAATTAGATACGGCTAAGGCTTCCTCTGCTTCCTCGTTAATCACATTCCAACTAATTGCTGAACTCCCCCCCCCCCCTTTATCCCCCCCAATCCCCCAATCCCCCCCCCCCCCCCCCTCCCGTCACCTTGGGGACAATCAACCGCCGACCAAACCAACAAAGCTTCACTGTTGACCTTTCAACGCATTCCCAAATACAACAGTTTCCGTGGGCTAGTGGCAAAACACTAGACTCGCATGACTGAGGTCTTGGGTTTGAATCCCGGTAGCAGCAATTTTTTGTTGGTAGCATGGATGTCACACCAAATATTCATTTGGCTTCGGCCAACTATCCGTTTGTTTAATTAACATCTGTGCCTTCGGGCCAAAGGTACTACTGTAAGCTGTTAGATAAGCTACTTAAGTCGTTAATAACGTCTCCTTAAAGTTGACTATCCTTCCTATGAAAAAAGTTAGTGTCTCGCGATATTCAACTTCTGTATATGAACTTTAGTAACTTGTGTAATCCAGTCTAGAAATGGATGACCTTCTTTTCATATAGGCAGCTTATAGGCAGCTGTTATATACAGAGAAGCTTGTAAAAGTGATTGATATTTCCTCTTGGTAGGCACGTATTGTTTTTCCAACCGATTACAGCTGGAGTGATGAAAGCTGGAAGTTGGGAAGAACGAACGCTGGCGGTTGATAGCAGATAGCGGCTCCACAGCCATTCCCGTCCATGGGCTGTCACGATGGAAGAATTCCATCCTGTGACGTCACCATAATACGCACCATTAAGAGGAAATTCAAGAGTACAATTTTTTATTTTCATTTTCACTTACCTAGTTTTGGAGGTGAGCCAGGTCACACCGGGTCGATCCGAAACCAATCAAATTATTTCTGACTGTATTCATGTTGTTCATGTATTCATCATGTCAAGTGAAACGTATATCGAGGCTGTGGTGGTTCGAAACACAGCTAAAACTGTAGGTCCCCTGGTCACCTGGTATTTGGTTGTGCTTCCAGCAGAGCACGAGAGGTAATTTTTGAAATGGGACTTGACCTCCCTCTTAAGGTGATATATCCAAAACCTATTCGGTTAAGGGGTGGATTGTCCTTTATAAAAAGCCTAAATATTTTGAGCACGTGCTGGCAGCCACCTCGCTCCCCCTCAGCCGGGGGCCTTTTTTAAAGAGCTCTATCATGTCACACGTGTGCACGTGCGAGCTTCGTTACTGTGGCGTTCACGCGGTTCTTTTGATTTGCGTTTGAAAATGATAGGGCCGTGGCTTTCAAAGGGGTCTTATATTACCACACAAGGGGATCATTATTTGTTTTTTGAATTTTACCCACGTAAAGAGAGGGATATACGTATCTCTGTGAATAGGAATATGGAATATACACGTAATATATTTACGGAGTTACAAAAATCATCTGTCGTGATGTAGCAGCGTAGCTCACGATGGGGACCTACAGTTTTAGATGGGTCCTGAACCACCATATAGTCTTTTCCGACTATTCTATAGTCGATTGCAAGTGAAAAGAGCAAGAATCGTTCTTGCTCGCATGCGTCGAGGTGAATGCAGATCAGAAAAGTTTTGGGAGGATCGGGATCGAACCTGGCTCTCCGTGCTCCTCTAAAGGCTATATTGGACCCTTATAAAAGGCCAGCAGCCTCGAGGGAACAGTTCTGACATCTAGTCTACTCACTGCTATTTTTTTTTCAGGTCAACCACTCCCCTATATATATTTCATGAACTGCTGACTTCCCATCACTGATTTACCCTCCAATAGGGAGCCTCTACACACGCGTCTGACCTATAATATTTTTATTAGACATCAATAATAATTTTATCACAAACTGAACTAATAGTGCCAATTTTTACTTTCTCGCCCGTATCGGAGGAATGGCAGTTTTTGTGTGGGAACGCGCCATTCCAGCCCCTTCATTCCAGGAATCATCGTGTGTGGCCAGCTTAAGGGCCACCATACATTCTCGACGAACTCCACCAAAACCACTGTGCGAAAGTAAATATTCGACAAAACTAATGTTTACATATTAGTACAGCCGGAGACTGGTAATTGCAATATCGTATTGATTGTGTCTACTCTAAAAGCTAAACACAGTGTGCTATTTGAACGCGAAACGAACGAGTGAAAGTAGGACACTATGTTTAGCTTTTAAAGGAGAAAAAGTAGAGAAATGCAGTTGAAATTACCCACTTCCGTAAGTGAAATAAAAATTGCCAAAATGTAACATGGCTACGGTAAATAGTACAAACATTTATCAAGCTTTTCTACTAAATGTGACAATAAAATCATACATTTTTTAGTCCAAAAATTTTCAAAAAAATATTCCACATGAGGTAGTGTTGTGTTTTCCCGATCTGTCAAAAAAACATGTGGACTGGTAGTTGACGCTACCACTTATAACATGTTTAAAACCGCTCCTGTGGGCTTATAACTCCATTTCATGCAAAAATACAACACTACCTCACGACAAAGAGTCTCAGGTTTACATCCCCCTATATAAACACTTTTCACTCGCCCTGTAGGTAACTTCGGAGTAGGGCTTGAAGTACGTAGCATTGCGAACCAAATACGTGTATTCCACCTTAAGAGTCAAACTAAAATTTATTTTATTATTATTATGCCTATAGCATTTATTATTATTATGCCTATAGCTTTATTTTATTAATATTATGCCTGGATCTTCTAATACTGTCACAAAATTTTCTCCACATGGAGGTTTTTAGGGCATGAGGAGGATGTAGTTTGTTAGATTACTGTAGTATTGATTGAATGACTGATTACTGTAGTAGTGATTGACTGATTGATTGAAGAATGAGCTTCATTTCATTTGATTACCTACTTAATGAGATCTGAAACGTGTCTAATCACCCTTTACATCTGTAGAATTCTAGAAACAGCTTTCCTTAGCGGAATGGTCCTGAGAGCCAGGTTCGGTCCCAGTCCTATCAAAATATTTCTGATCGACATTCATATGTTCAGCAAGTCAAGTGAAATGTATATCGAGGCTGTGGTGGTTCGGAACCCACCTAAAACTGTAGGTCTCCATCTTGCATTAACACTCCGATGGGAGGGATTTTCGGAAGGAGAATTTTCGGATGTCATCGCCATCGATCACTGTTTTCGAAAGAATTATTGGTTTGGCCAAGAAAAACAAGTTGAGAGCGAAGGGACTGTCACTAGTTTTCACCCATTTGTCACCGTTATGTCACCATTGCGTGACATGCGTGTGTGACACTTTGTCACTTCCCCCACCACGTCTCTGTCAACTGTGCATCTTTCGTCATTTACAATTTATTGGACTTGGAAGATATAACCACATTTTATTGATGTTATAATAAGAAGAATATTATTTTCTATTGCAAAACTCGTCGCAGTAAGCTTCAAAATATTTCTCAGCCATCCGTAGATCTTCAGGATTCATCAGCAAAGGTGTCCTTTCTTCATCATTCAGCACTGGAGAAATCTCGGAAGCTACCGTCCTGAAATTAACAGTAGGATTACTAACCTCTGGTTAAGACTTGGTAAACGTGGGGTGCTTGCTTCGTACTTACTGGGCTACGATATTTCTGAGGCTATATAAAAGTATTTATCTGTTCGTTAAATTTGTTCGATAGGAGACACTATAGTTTACTTTAGAGTGTTTAGTACCTCCTGTATTAATATCTTAAAGAACAGTTTACCAAAGAAGTTCGTATGGACTGAGGCCAGTCTTCGCGAAGAACAAGCAGTAGTCGCATTGTCTGCTTTCGTCTCGGACTTGTTTCTGAAACATTTTAAGACAATTTCAAGAAGAAACATCGAAGAACACGAATACATAACAGAACAAGACTTGGCCGAAGCCTGATTGGAACATCCATGCCATCACAAGGGAAAAATTTCCCTCCATCGTGATTCAAACCCACGACACCAGTCAGCCACTGAGAGGCGGCCATTAAAAAGTTAAAAAGTCAAAAAGTTCTGACGTTAAAAAGTGGATGTTATATCTCAGAACAAAAAATACCCAAGATTTTCCGCAGAAAATTGTGAAACTGTAACAAACTTACAATATGAGCAGCTGCGGTAAACGTGACGAAGGCAGTAAGCAGTAGCAACCATTTTGGTGAAATTCCAGTCATCCTGAAAATAAAAATAGACTTAAGCTCCGATTACAGGCTCACATTTTTCTTGATACAATTTTTCTTGTAACAAATTTTCTGGTAGTTAAATATTTTTGAGAACAAATATTTTTCTTGTTACAATTGATAATATATTTTATTTAATAAAAATGTTATGATGTGGTTTAGGCCTTATTGCTTGATTTCATGGCTCCCCTCCACCCTCCACCCTTAATGGACCTCTGACTCAGCAATCTACCTTCCCCTGCCTCCAACAAAAATATAATATGTCGCTTATATTCTCTGCGCTATTCCGAACCATCATTAGGAAGAGTATTGTGCTCGTTTGGTTGAATATTTTTTATTAGATTTAACGTACGTGTACCTAAATTTGAATTGTCATTTGGAGAGGGTGGTTGAGATTTTCTGACTTCTTTTTTACTTTCTCGCCCGTATGTAATACATGGGCTGAGAAAGTTATGTTATCGTGCAAAATTTCGATTTTGAGATTTTCATTGCAAAAGGCGTTTCAGAGGTCCTAGATACCAAAAAAGTGGTTTTTAGGTCATGTCCGTCCGACGTACGTACGTACGTACGTACGTACGTACGTACGTACGTCCGTTTGTCTGTAGCGCGGCTAGAGGTCACACCAGTCAACCGATTTGGCTCAAATTTGGAATATAGATGTCTAAAATCAGTTCCGAGATACATTTTTAATTTAATTTTGATTACTCAAAAATTGCGCCCACTATTGTCAAAAAATTGTCAAAAAAAATTCAAAATCGTGTTTTTGTCTACTCAAGATGCATTTCACGGTACGGTAATAAAGTAAGAACCTTGAAATTTTGCAGTCGTGTTCCCAGATAGATGCTCCAGGATCACTTTTATTTTTTTGGAGATGGCCCAAAAATTTGGGCCAAAATTGGCCCATACGTGAAAATCTTGGCCCCATGAACAGTATTAGCCGGAATTTCACAAAAATCCATACACTTGTGCTTAATAACATTACTTAAAGATTTGTCGAAGAAATATTCAATCATTTCAAAATTGCGGCCAATATAGGCAAAATAAAGTCAAAAATAGGAAAAAAAACTAGAATCTCGTTTTTGATTGGTCAAGACGGATTTGGCACTACAGTTATTAAGTTAGATCCTTGTAATTTCGCAATAGTGTTCCCAAATAGATGCTACAGGATCATTTTTATTCTTTTTGAGATGGGCCAAAAATTTTGGGCTAACATTGGCATTATCGTAGGAAAAATTTTCCAAAAATGGAAATCACGTTTTTGATTGGTTAGGTCACATTTGCAACAACACTAATCGACGGATTTTCTTGAAAATTGGTCAAAGTGGTCTCAGATAGATGCTTCAATGGCCTTTTCAATAGATTTTCATTTACTTGAAATTTAAGACGGTGACATGCAAAATAGAAAACATATACTTTGCGCGTCGAACGACACTTCACTGTTGGACGGATATGTTTGAAATTCGGTATGCAGATGCCTAAAAGTATCGCCCATTGTGAGGCAAAATACTTTATAGCAAAAGTTAAAATTCTGACAATTATTTACGTAAAAAAAATCAAATTTTCGATAAAAATTGCGAGAAAGTCAAGTGCGACCATTGTCGAACCCTTTATTTACTGTTACCCCCGAATATACCTAACATACCTACATTCGTTAACTTTGTTTACGTTTTCTCTGCACACTGTATGAGGAAACTATTGGATATTTAATTGTTCTGAAATATTATTTGTCTTTTTAACGGCCGAAATTAACAGGGTGTGTTGTGTTTTTACGATCGAGTGATTTTTGTCAACAAAAAATTTGTCCGTAATTAACCGAACGCGATCGTAAAACAGTACACAACCTGTTATTTTTGGCAGTTAAAAAGGCGTATTATATCTCAGAACATTGAAATAGGTACCCAATAGTATCCTCACAAAACATGCAAAAAAAAAAACGTAAATGCTCCCCATGGCTATAGAACACATACCAGGGATTGAGCTGAATAAATTCTCCCAGAAAGTGATGATGGCCATGGTGTGGAAAAACTGCAGGGGGATTGTTTTTTTGGGGAGTTATATACCTATACCTATTTTAAGATTCTTTCGTACCTGAGTCAGAAGTCCGGACTGGGTCGAGTGAACTTCGAGGAAGGCAGATAGAGCTATCACAAACGATTAACACATTTTGTCTGTGAAATTAGAATTACTAACTGACTACTGACGCAGTAATGTACAAATCTCATGGTTTTAACATCCGCTAAATTGCTTGTGATATAACTAACTGCTGAGCACCTTATCACTAAGGAAACCTTATCAAGTTTTGATGAGTAAGGGCATGTCAGCCTCAACAACACCGCTAATATAATAGGTACAAAAGTTAAGGGTCCGCTATACCTGACGATGCATTTTTTGCCGCCCATAAGATTAACATTGCGAGCGGCGATTCATTTTCAAGGTTTACCCTTGGTTGGAAAGACACAAACTTTTGCCTGTACCTAGCCCTAACAATGTTCTAGGTCGTGTTCGAAGCAGTTTTCCCATTTTTTTTACTGGTTTTCGAGATACAGCACTTTTCTTGCGGTATGCTATGCTAGCATTTGCAAAACAGTTGCAATAAAAGAAACCAGTGAGAAATTGGGAAATCTGCTTCGAATACGACCTAGAACATTGCTAGGGCTAGGTACAGGCAAAATTTTGTGTCTTTCCAAACAAGCGTAAACCTTGAAAATGAATCGCCGCTCGCAATGTTAATCTTATGGGCGGCAAAAAATGCACCGTCAGGTATAACGTCCTCTTAAGGCCTCTTAGTGAGAGCCGAAAAGTTTTTCTGCTCGGCATTCACCTCTGATACGTTCAGCATGTCAAGTGAAATGTATACCGAGGCTGTGGTGGTTCAAAACCCACCTAAAACTGTTGGTCCCCATCGTGTATTAACGTGATGGGTTTCGACAGCCTAATAGGTGCAAAATGCTGAAAAAGTCGACCCGTAACGGCTGTGGTCTGTCAATAACGCATCAATATTAATGGCATTCATAGCGCTGTCTTGTTAATCCGCCATGAGGAAATTGACAAGGCGTTAAAGTCCATCGATTTTCATTGTTTGCCTTTAAAACTTATCCCGTATTTCACAGTTTTCCTGACAACTTTCCCGTACAACACAACAATATTAATAGCAACTTGCTAAAACACCCTAATAATTCATCAATAAATTGATCTAGTTCATCCCGTAGAATCTTTAGGGATTTGACCATGGTTAAGGGCGTCTACGCAGTCGTGTTTGTTTACTTTTTTGTGAACACTTTATGAGGAAACTACTGGATATTTAAATGTTCTGAAATATAATAGGTATACCTAAGTATGTCCTTTTAACGTCCGAAATCAACTATCTGGCTATATTTTGGACACAATTTTTAATGACAAAAATCGCTCAATCGTAAAATCACAAAATATGGCAATTTTCACCATGAAAAATCAAGGTAACGAACCACGCTACTTCAGTGTTGATATCGTAAAATTTGATTTTGATTCGCCCAAACAACTTGGTTTTTTCTTGGTGAAAATGACCCCTATTCAAACAGTTTCTGTTATTCCTTAAAAAAGACATATTATACTCCAGAACAGAAGTTTTTTAAAAAATGGGAACAAAACATCAACAAAGAGAATTCCTTAGATTTTAATTGTTTAACTACTCCGACAAAGGATAATCCATTTCTCAAAACATTTTCCCATTAAAAGTCATTGAATATCAATCAGTAGCTTATCATAATTATTGCTTGTTAAGGTTAACCTACGGATAGCTTGTACATATTAGCTTTGATTGGATTAGAGGACTTACTTAAAAGCCAGATCGATACTTAAGACCGTTCTGGTGTTTTGGTTCTTTCGGCCAGAATGGTGGCCAAAATTTTGGTCGTCTTTTTGGTTGTGTCCTATGTTTCGGTGAGTTTTTTAACTATTTGAAAAATTTAGGGTGGATTTTGATGCCTAACTTTTGGAGGATAAGTTTTCAGAACATCCTTTTTGGGAAGGGAAAAAATTTGTCTTCGTCTTCCAAGTGATTTTTTTTTTCCAGGTAGCCCTTAGTGAGAATGCTGATGACGTATGTCTTTCCTGCAAAAGTAGCTTGCACAAATGGTGGCCTTACCCAACTTTTGGAAGAATGCTCGGGTAAGTTCTAAATTACCTATGGTAAGAAGACAGACACTGTGTGAGAAAGAAACAGCGTCTTGTCTTCTTAAATAACAGGCTAAGAAGACTGATGGAGTGTATAAGCAAACAGTTGTTACTGGCCCATCTTACAGAGTTCACAGTCTTGTTTTCGTAAGGTGACCTATCAGACCCTTCTCTTATACACTAGCACCCTCTTCTTAGCATGTTATTTAAGAAGAGAAGAACACAGCTTCTTTCTCAAACAAAGTGTCTGTCTTCTTAGGATAGTAGAGACAGATAGACAAGTCTGAACTAGGTGAGAACGTTCATTCACAACACAAAATACTTGTACTTGTCTTTCTTCATTTGGTTTTTTACACCTATCTGTCTACAATGAGTTTGTTGTAGGACCCAACGAGATGCCGAGGAATCCGAAGACATGAAACCATTCAAGAAGAGCGATTTGCTCAAACTGTGTAACTGTCTGTGCGATCTCAAAGACACTCGCTTAAGCAAGGACTTAGTAAGTCTACGCGCCAAAGCTTTCTTGGAAGATTTACGGGAGATGAAACCGATGGAAATCAAAAATACCATGGAGATTTTCCATTTGGGCAAGTACTGCCCCCTCCCAGAAACCAAGAACCAAGAAGAACCTGAAAACCAACCTCTGGCAATTTTGGTTGCTAAGGACCCAAAACTCAGGACTCAAGTGGACCAAATCCCAAAATACAGTCCAAAAGTTCTTAAGTTCTCCCCACCAAATTCTCCTAATTTGTACTATTACTACAACAAGGACTTAGTAGAAAATTTCAAAGAAGAGAACAAAGCCGGGCGTAAATATTTGTCCACCCCTGCTCTGTACTCCAAGCAGATGAGGCCAAATTTTGTGCCTGTAACGTACGAAAAAAAATTGAAGGCTAAAAACAGCCAATTTGAAGAATTTCACCGTAATGAATTGAAGAAAATGCTCATCTACAACAATCAGAAGCCGCTCAGTCCCGTTGAAGCGCTCCGGCGTTACCTTAATTTCGAAAACCAACAAAGTTTTAACCAGTTTTCGGAACCAATCTACTCACATGAAAGCCAGCCAGTTATTGTGCCTTTATCTGCGCCTTTGTCTACGGCAGACGAAACAATTTACTATGATGAGGTGGTTCCGGTTGTGAGAGAAACCATTCAACCGGTGTACGAGATCCGGCCTGAAAGGATCGACCTACCTTCGTCCTTTTTGGCGGGGCTGAGTAACTGGGCAGCACGCAGGTACCAGGCGTCCCTCCGCGGGGTTGGACATCGTCGCAACCACAAGGAAGCACCTGAGAGCTGGAGAGGCAAACATCAACGGAGAGAAAGCGAGCCAACGTCAAAAGAAGTTGTTGATTTTCCGGTTGTTGTCATGGAGTCAACATTGGAAGCTACACCCGCTACCCTAATTACTGAAGAAAATTCAGACGAAAATATAGATATGGATGTTCCCGAACAATTGGCATCTGAAGCTGATAAAAAGGCGGTTGAAACTTTCGATCCAATTCTTATGGAAGAAAATCGAGACGAGTCTAATGACGATTATTTAGCGGATGGAGGCAGTGACGATCTAGAAAGTTCAGAAAATGCAGGTGACAGCAAAATACGCGAAGACTTTGAAGACTTAAAAGAAAGTATTCCAGAACAAGAAGAAGACTCCCAAATACAACTCCCAGTTAATGAACCAATACAGGATGAGGAACAAGCAGAAGAACTAGTACAAGAACCAGTCAAAGAAAAAGAACAAGTAGAAGAACTAGTACAAGAACCAGTGCAAGAAAATGAACAAGTAGAAGAACTAGTACAAGAACCAGTACAAGAAGAAGAAGGAGAACTAGTACCAGAAGCAATACAAGAACAAGTAGAAGAACTAGGACAAGAACCAGTACAAGAACAAGAAGGAGAACTAGTACCAGAAGCAATACAAGAACAAGTAGAAGAACTAGTACAGGAACCAGTACAAGAACAAGCACAAGAACTAGTACCGGAAGCAGTACAAGAACAACAAGAACAAGCAGAAGAACTGGTACCAGAAGCAGTACAAGAACAAGCAGAAGAACCAGTACAGGAACCAGTACAAGAACAAGAAGAAGAATTAGTACAGGAACCAGTACAAGAACAAGCAGAAGAACTAGTCCAGGAACCAGTGCAAGGACAAGCAGTAGAACTATTACAGGAACCAGTAAAAGAACTAGAACCAGCAGAAGAACTAGTTCAAGAACCAGAACACGAACAAGTAGAAGAGCTAGTACAAGAACCGGAACAAGAAATAGAACAAGCAGAAGAACTAGTACAAGAACCAGAACAAGAGCAAGTACCAGAACTAGAACTAGAAGCAGAACAAGAACAAGAACCAGAACAAGACCAAACTACGGAGCTAGAAGAGGCCATAGAAGAGTACAGAGACTATCCTAGGGAGCAGTCAATGATTATGCTTGAAGTTCTCCGTTGGTACACAAACGTCGCCAAAGCGCTTGCTGATTACAACGCGGCTGTTCTTTACTCCATACAGCTTGCTTTATATGGAGGTGACGGTAAGTTTTTACTTTCTCGCTAGCCATATATGGCGAGAAAGTATTGTTTTCGTGCAAAATTTCGAAATTGAGATTTTGGGCTTCCCATGATCCCGGGGGTCCCCTGAGTCCAAAAAAGTGGTTTCTGGAAAAAGTCTGTCGTCCGTCAGGCGTCAGTCCGTCCGTGCAGTGCTCTAGAGCCTATACTGTTCACCCGATTTTGATGAAATTTGGTATGGACCTGTATAAAATCTCTGCCGAGGGGTGTTTTTTAGGATTTTTTGATTGGTCAAAAATTGCGGCCGCTGTTGCCAAAAAACCACCAAAATAATTCAAAAATCGTGTTTTTGGTTAGTCGGACAAGCGCCGACGGTACACTTTTCAATTTATATCACTGAAAATTGGTAAGTGTGTTGAAAAATAGATGCTTCGAGGTCTTTTGCAACTAAAATTGAATTGGTTGAAAATTACGGCCGTTCTGGACCAAAGTTCGATCGTTTCGGCGCCATTCACATTTATTGACCGATTGTCATGAAATTTGGTACGTTTATGTAGAACTACGTAACTTAAACATCTGTTGAACAGAATTTTGTTATCTTCAAATTACGGCCGTTTTTGTCAAAAAAGTGTTGAAAATGAGTTTAAAATGATAAACCACGTTTTTGAATGGTCGGGACGCATTTGGGACAACAGTAATAAAATGACAGCCATGAAATTTGGTATGAGTGATTTCAGATAGATGCTCGTGGGTCGTTTTCAACCGATTTTGGATTGCTTAAAAATTAAGCCCGCAAAAAAATCTCAAAAAAATCCCAAAAAAAAAAACATGAGGCGAGAATGTTGTCGGACCCTTTATTAGTAGTATAATAACAACACTGTTGCAAAATTTTTTGTTCTAGAATATAATATAGATACCTACATAGCTATTTATTTCCAGCTAGCTTTTGGCCCTATCAGCACAGTGGCAAAGAAAGAAGACCCAGAATATAGAGTGAACCTTTTCCTGGCCTATAGTCCTATACCCAGACCTGATGAGTGCCTGGCTGTCACCAGCTGGGGTAAAACTTGAACTAATAGCGTGATTCTGATTCTACTACTACTATCTTCTTTCTCGTCACATTTGTTTACAGATGTATATTTATTTTTGTGCGCAGATCCGGACAGTGAGATCCCGAAATTGGAGCCCGCCCCCTTTCCCCGAAGACTGTTGGAGCGTATTGAAAGCAGCAGCCCCAGGAGAAGCAATGACTGATAAAAAATAATCGGAAATCCAATCCGGACATACAGCTGGTACCTACCTTACTGTCGTCGTACGAAAATTAAAAAATAATATTTCTATTTCTAGACCCTTCCAAGAACTTCTCAGCACCTTCTAATTTGTGAGATAAAATTACAGAGACTGTTTCTTTTAATTTCTTCCTTTAACTAAGTTCCTTGGGATCTTTTATTAGGTATGGAATACGTTTCATCGTAATTAGGTCACGCTCCTCAACCATTTCAGACAATTAGTTGGTATAGCTAAAAGTTTCTCATTTTTTTCCTTCGCTGAAGCCATTCTGTAAACGGAAAATATTCCTTCCGCCGGGATTCGAACCCTGACCTCTCAGGACACAAGTCGGGCCCCTTGACCACTCGGCCACTGAGAAGTACCATGCCAGGCACCGCTGGTATTGGTACGTTGTGGTATTTCCGATCAAAAAAACTTTGATGGGATTGGGATCGAACCAGTGTGATCCGGCTCCCATATTTCTCTAAAGGCGACTAAAGCTATTAAGGCTACCCCCGTAAAGGTTTACTACCGCGTAGAATTGCTGTAGGGGTTGCTGTAGCAGAACTCCGACATTTCCGGGAGCACTACCTACCCGTCTCTCTGCTCCGTTAACCGTCAAAGTATCTTACTAAACCTACCCCCACTTATAGGTACATTTTCTAAACCCTACCCTTACGCCCCCTACCTCACACCCTACCTTTCATTACTTAGGATGTCCCCCCATCCCCCAATCATTTTCATGGTAAACCCCAAATTTAACGGAACACACTAATCGCCCAGTGAATTTCCGACCGGTGTCATAAAGAAACTACAACAGCCGGAAATAGTAAGCAACAGGGTAACAGAATTCAACAGAATCAATCTTTATTATTCACGGTACCATTTTCTGGAGTTTCACCGAAAACTGCTTGGAAATCTAGTTCCGTGGGTTCAATTCGAATAGGCGTTTGCGAGCGGAATAGCGACGTTTTGTTGGGTGATAACTGAGTGATATCTTGGTCAGGGTTGCCCACTGCCGTGCTCTCGACGATAGTACTGTTGTTCTCTCCCTGTACCCCTGCAGCAGTGTTCAAACCCTCAGCGAAACTTGCCGAACTGCTGGTGTCACCTTTGCCAGGGGTTGCACTAACCTGCAGACAATGAAGGAAACTGTGATGAACTCAACTTTAGCACAGACTTTTCGATCTGTCTCTACTATCCTAAGAAGACAGACACTGTGTTTGGGAAAGAAACAGTGTTCTTGTGTTTTAAAATATCAGGGTAAGAAGAGGGTCCAAGGGTATAAGAGAACGGTCTGAAAAAGGATGGTTAACTTACAGAAGCACTGGCCGGTCCGAACGCTGCAGTGGCTGCACCTGCAGTGTGTTTTGTTGAAAATCCTGCAGCTGAAGACGACCCTTTCCCCCCTAGAGAGTTGGCAGCAATGGCGTCACCTGTCCCCAGAAGTAGGGAGGTAGTAGACGTGCCCTCAGACGCAGACTCGCCTATGAACGCTTCACCTTTTGCGTGCGCTCCTTTCGATGCTACCACCAGGTTGGACGTTCCCATACCTAGAGAATTTAATTACAGTCAACTTCACCACGGGGATATATAGTTCTAGGTGGGTTCCAAACCACCACACCCTCGATATACCTGCATCGCACCTTTTCCACCCTTACCTGTAAAAGCAGCGCCACCAGCACTTCCTCCACCACTGCCCAAGGCCATGGCCCCGGTGCCTCGGAAGCTGGATACCATCCCCTCCGCCCTGTCCAGTCCCGAAGAAGTTTTCCCCTCCATGCTACCTGCCACGACACTGTCACTGAACGACTGAGCCTGATTCTGAGGCTTGGTCTTCAGCTTCAGAACCTTCATCTTGCTTACATCCAGTGTTTTCGTTTTTGGGACCAAAACCTGGAAGCAGAAGTAAAACATTTTATTTTTATTGTATTTTGAGTACCTATACCTACTTCGTGGACCTCGCACTCGGATACAAATACGAAAATATCCAACAGTTCCCACCTTCCGACCTTCCTCCAGGTCTTCAGACAGTGGTTGACGAGTTCTTCGCTGTTGCCTTTGCTGTAAAGACCTCCTATTTTCACCCCAACCTGCAAAACCACCCCTTGGGGGATGGTTGTAAGCGTTCGAACGCCTAGCCCATTGCTGAAGAGCTGGAACGAGGGGTGCTCGCATTCTCGGAGGCCTCAAAACGTACATCTGCCCGTCTAGATAGAAAATCATTGGAGTGTAGGGTGAGTGAAGGAACGTTTGGTATGGTGGCGACATTTCCAACGGTTCTTCGATGGACCTTTTCTTCCTTAGGCTGTCTGAAACAGGAGAAGAATTTTATTGGACTTTCACAACCAACTAGTGGTGGGGTTACTTTCTCGCTATCCATACTTATCATACTTAGGTATATGGTGAGAAAGTAAAGTTATCGTAACATTGTCGCTTATTACTCGATAACCTGACTCTCAGTTTACACTTTACTGTACACAATAATACTTGTTCTCGTTCTTGCACTTCTGCAGCATTCAAGAACCAGATTTTTTGGCAAATGGCAATCCTGTGTAAGAACAAGAACAAATGCCGATTCTTGTTCTTGGTCTTCCATCGTGCGTCACTAGCCCACTTACCAATCGGTGGCAGATCATCGTCGGTATCTTCATCCAGTTTGTCTGTGTCTGGCAACATAGCATCTTCCTCTTCCGTATCATTTGGAGGCGCTTGGTCTACTTTTGTTTCGTCTAAGTTGGTTTCTTCTGCTGAGCTGAGGTCTTCGGCATCATTCGTCTGGTTTTTCTCACTTTCCGCTAGATCTTCATCTATTTCTTCAAAGATTTCGTTGATGTATGCAGGAAGATGGGAGGTGCTCCCTTCTGAATGCCTAAGGGTGGATCCCAATAGTGAAATTCCAGGGGGAGGGGGGGGGGGGGGAGATTTGGTCACAGAATCAGGTACCCATCTAAGTCGGGTAGGCCTAGGATCGGGGAAGATTCACCAAAAAATTTCTCAATAAACTGGGACTATAGACCCTGGCTCCTCTTGCTTCATACCTCAGTGCCCTACCAATAAGCTCATCAAGACAAGAAACAGTCATTTCTTCAAAGGTCCCCCATCGTAGAGATTAAGGTTACTTGAATTTGCTCTACTTCACTCTTGGAAATGTAAATTATTTTAGATCATTGTGACCCCTTCTTCTTAAGAGGACGCTATACCTGACGGTGCATTTTTTGCCGCCCATAAGATTAACATTGCTAGCGGCGATTCATTTTCAAGGTTTACCCTTGGTTGGAAAGACACAAAAATTTTCCTGTACCTAGCCCTAACAATGTTCTAGGGAGTGTTCGAAGCAGATTTCCCAATTTCTCACTGATTTCTTTTATTGCAACTGTTTTGCAAATGCTAGCATCGCATACCTCAAGAAAAGTGCTGTATCTCGAAAACCAGTAAAAAAAATGGGAAAACTGCTTCAAAAACTCCCTAGAACATGGTTAGGGCTAGGTACAGGCAAAATTTTATTCCTTCACAACCAAGCGTAAACCTTGAAAATGAATCGCCGCTCGCAATGTTAATCTTATGGGCGGCAAATAATGCACCGTCAGGTATAGCGGACCCTTAAGTCTACTTCTTGTTCTGAACAAAATACAATTTTGGAAACCCTGTGTTCTTTAGGACGGTGGAAGTCGTTACCGTTATCCAAGAATGAGCTGGGCTATATTGCTTACCACTGCTGGATATCCTCCGAAACGCAGTTGTTGCAGACGCAGGTTTGTCCAGACCGGGTGAGAGGGGGTGGGCATTCACATTTCAGCTTTTTCCATGAGAATGCCATAGGGCGCTTGCAGTGGTCATAACGCAAGTTTAAGATGTAGTTTTCCTCATTGATTTCTTTCGACAACTAAAGAAAACATACAATATATTATAACATACCTACAACCCTGGACAGTAGGTGTTGGTCTCGTTAGAATCACGCCAAGGTCACGAGTCACAAGGAAAACTTTTGCCAAGTTGAGGTTAGAACTCGGGTACTGTCTTGCCGACACAGGGATAACTCACCCTTGGGTTTGATCGCTTTGATCGCAAAACTAGTTCCACGATACGTACCGGATCCGGATGTGGTGCAGCTCCAGCATGGAGAATGTGACATAAGATGAGAATGACCCAGATCATGACTACAGTGGACCTTCACAAGTCGCAAGCACTCCGGCTTATCGCTCTCCTGCTGCCTAATTTGAAAAAGGCTTTGGGTCATTCCGAAGAAACATGACATTCGCTATTTGTTTACATTTTTTCTGCAGTCTTTGTTAGGAAACTATTGGATATTTTAATGTGCTGAAATATAACATCTATACCTAAAAAACGGTTTTACAACTCCTTTGTATACTATAGTGTCTCCTAACGAGCAGATTTAACGATCGAATTTATGTTATAGTATGTTTAGCTTATGAATAAATGGTCCGGCAAGGGTCGCACTTGACTTTCTCGCAATTTGGATGTTGGTCAACCCCCCTCGTAAGGTAACCTACTAGCCCAGGATTCTAAGAATAGGTAGTCACGAAAGGCTACTATTTTAAAATATTAGGTTGGTCAGAAAATTAGGCCAAACACACCATCGTGATCCCAAAAATATTCCTATTTAAAAGAACGAGACAGTAAAATATAAATAATGGTATAAAATACCTTACTGATGAAGGGGAAGGAATGAAAGCATGAGCAGCACACACACATAGAACGAAAACGCACTGACTGCAAAGAACGACCACCCCCGGAGCGCGAGCGCGGCTGACTGAGGGGAGTGAGGGGTGAGGGGAGTATCGATCGCCCGGCTGCGCGGCCCGGGGAAGGTTCGCGCGCTTTCGCCGCGCGCAGTTCTATTATGAATCTTTATTATTTCATCCTTTATGAATACCAGTGGTACCCAACCTTTTTTTATTCGACGTATTTTTTTAAGGTAAATCTTGCGAACCAGAACACACACAAAATTAAAATGTAAATTAACTAATTAATAAAATTTATTAATTAATTAATAAAAATTATTAATTAATTAATGCACTGCCAGCATGTTATTAATGGTTACCGTATCACGGACGGACGGACATTTTTTAAAAACCAATTGTTTTGGACTTGGGGGACCTGCAGGATCACGGGAACCCCAAAATCTCAAAATTGAAATTTTGCTCGATGACATAACTTTCTCAGCCCATGTAAAGTAGGTAGGTATTAGGTACATACGGGCGAGAAAGTAAAATAAAGGGTCCGACAACAGTCGCACTTACTCGCCTCATATGATTTTTTTTTTTTTTTTTATATAGAATATTTGAATTTTTTTTTTTTGCGGGCGTTATTTTCACTTTATCCAAAATCGGTTGAAAACGACCCACGAGCATCTATCTGAGATCACTCATACCAAATCTCACGTCTGTCATTTTATAACTGTAGTCCCAAATGCGTTCCGACCATTCAAAAACGTGGTTTCTCATTCTCAACTCATTTTCGACACTTTTTTGACTACAACGGCCGTAATTTTGAAGATAACAAAATTCTATTCAACAGATCTTTAAGTTACATGGTTATACACGGTATAGGGTCTAGAGCAGGGAACGGACGGACGGACTGACTGACGGACGGACAGACTTTTTCCAGAAACCACTTTTTTGGACTCAGGGGACCCCCAGGATCATGGGAAACCCAAAATCTCAATTTCGAAATTTTGCACGAAAACAATACTTTCTCGCCATATATGGCTAGCGAGAAAGTAAAAAGCCTTGCGCTTGCACTTATTATTTCCTTGTGATCACACTTTGTAGTGAAATCCAGCCTTAGGGAGACGGATGTCATAATCGCAGAACATAGCTCAGTACGAAGAAGTTCTCAGGAATTACCCAGGTTACCTGAATCTTGAGAAGTGCAGATTATAGCAACGGTACATCTGCACCTAAGTAGGTACATGTACCAACCGAGCCTGCAGAGGTGCACTGTAGGTACCTATTCTTATGTGACCTTGCTCCCTTTTTACTTTCTCGCCCGTATGTAATACATGGGCTGAGAAAGTTATGTCTTCGTGCAAAATTTCGATTTTGAGATTTTGGGTTTCCCATGATCCTGGAGGTCCCCCGAGTCCAAAAAAGTGGTTTTTAAAAAATGTCCGTCCGACGTACGTACGTACGTACGTACGTACGTACGTACGTACGTACGTACGTACGTACGTCAGTCTGTCGCGCAACTGGACGTCACACCGTTCGTCCGATTTTGCTCAAATTCGGTATGTAGGTACCTAATGTAAATATCTGGACATGTTTTTTGATAAATTTTGATAACTCAAAAATTGCGCCTGCTATGGTCAAAAAAAGGCAAAAAATCGTGTTTTTTGACAGTTAAGAAGGGCTGGAAGCTACGTATATCAAGTTGGAACCTTGAAAATTAGCGAAAGTGTTTTTGAATAGATGCTTTTAGGTCTTTTACAATCAGTTGGAGGTGGGCCAATAACTTGGCCCAGTTTTGGCCCAAACGCGTTGGTCGTCACTCCGGTAGCACTATTCAATCGATTTCAATAAAAATTAGTAGGGAGGTGTAGTTTAACCTAGTTTGATGTTTTACCGAACGAAATTTATCCAACATAATAATTATGGCCAATATTGGCATTATCGTAGGAAAATTTTCCAAAAATGGAAATCACGTTTTTGATTGGTTCAGACGGATTTGCAACAACTCTAATCGACAGATTTCCTTGAAAATTGGTGAAAGTGGTCTCAGATAGATGCTTCAAGGTCATTTTCAATAGATTTTCAATTACTTTAAAATTAAGGCCGTGACATGGAAAATAGAAAACACGTACTTTGCGCGTCGAACGACACTTCACCATTTGACGGATATGTTTGAAATCCGGTGAGTAGGTGCCTAAAATTATTGTCCAGTGTATGGCAAAATATTTTTTAGAAAAAGTTAAAATTTTGGTCCAAAAAAATAAATTACGTAAAAAAAAAAATCAAAATTTTCGATACCGCTGGCGTAAAAATTGCGAGAAAGTCTAGTGCGACCATTGTCGGACCCTTTATTGTATATAAACTTGACAGTTGTTAGCCTGCAGATTCATGATTATGTAATTGTAGAGTCGGTGTACACGTCAAATAAACTTGACAGTTGTTAGCCTGCAGATTCATGATTATGTAATTGTAGAGTCGGTGTACACGTCAAATAAACTTGACAGTTGTTAGCCTGCAGATTCATGATTATGTAATTGTGGAGTCGGTGTACACGTCAAATGAACTTGACAGTTGTGTTCGTGAACATGTTGGCCATTGCGGGGGTTGTATGTCCAGCTGTCCTCTTATAACGAACGAACGCTGAACCGGTTTAAAAAACCCTCTATAGCGAGTAAATTGTCCCTTGTTGGTCGTTATAGAGAGTTGAATAAGGAAAAGTAAGTTCCAGAATTGCTGGATACGCCACTGTACACCGTGAATAAAATCGAAGCCGTCCACAGGCCATAGCCAAGTTTTCCATTCATTTTCTACAGGGGAAACTCCATAGAAACAGTAACGATGAGGAGTAAGTGGAGCGTAGGTAATGGTGATGGAGGGGGGAACTTTCCCACAGAAAAATGTATAGGCGGGGGGAAAAAACAGTTCTCCCATTTATCAGGGGGCGAAGTCACACTCCCCACTAACAACCTCGATAGCTGAGTTGTCGAGATGTTCGACTTTTGGGAGCAGGGTAGCACCGGTTCGATCCCGATCGTATTCAAAAGTTTTTTTTGATCGGCAGTTACCTCTGATATTTATGTTCATCATGACAAGTGAACTGTACCTATATACCGAGGCTATGGTTGTTCCCTACGATGGGTGGGGAGCTGGTATTTGGTAGTGCTGCCAGCTGAGCACGACGGATAATTCTTGAAATGGTCTAGTTGCTGGGCTTGTCCCCCACCCTGTACTAATTAGGTGAAGGGAAAAACAATTCTCCCATTTGTCAGGGAGGAGAAGTTGCGTTCCCCCTCAGGTACCATTTGGAGATCCTTCAGGGGTTCGGGTTTCTAAGGAGAATCGCCGTGGCTGGAGGTCATTCAAAGTTATCACATTACCCGTCATAAGAAGTTGAACACCATTAATATTCCCGCGTTATCGTTATTTTCTTCTCCATCTCGAGGATTGTTCGCCCAGATCGTTTGAAACAGGATACAGACCTAGTGATAGTTTGTAGGGTCCCACCCACCGTTCGGTAGGTAACAAACCACATTATATTGCAATAAATTGCAAGACTCTCACAACAAGAACAAGAACAAGAGCAATAAATGATTTAAACTTAAGAACAAGAAAGGATTTTTACTGAAAGAACAAGAGCAAGAGTCGCTTTACGAGAACAAGAACAAGGACAAATAATGGCACATCTTGTTCTTGTTCTTACATCGTGCATCACCACCCACAAGGCAATTATTAGGTCAGAATCACGTCCAAAATTAGCTCCATGGCTATATTGCAATTTTATGAACATAATAATAGCTAATAGTTCTGTTGTAGTTGTAGGCTCTCTCTATAACGATTTTCTCGCTATAAAGAGAGTTCAGAATAGAGATGGTTCGTTCGTTATAGAGAGGTTTTCGTGATTTTAAGGGGTCAACAAAACAAACAGTTAAAAATATATTCAGCAGTTAATGAATGTCCCTGAGCTTGCATGGCTTATCAACTAATGATAAAGTTTAATGTTCGAGAGCGAGAATTGCTTGTACCTTACATGTACCTTACATGCATAGTTTGCCTAAACCCACTTGCAAAGTGGGTACCTATCGGCCATGGCGTGCAGAGTACCTTTCTGCGTTTTACAACTTTCAGTTTTGGCTCTTCTTATTGTAGACTCTACAAGTCAGGTTAGTGATTTTTTTGCTTGCTTCCCAAAGTCTACTTTAGTGTCCCCATGTGTCCCCTAATAGTTAACTATTACGTTGTCCTCGGGAAGAAGGGAAGTTGATGACTATCACCGTCC
Organism: Mesopsocus fuscifrons; assembly: GCA_950004255.1. NCBI lineage: Eukaryota > Metazoa > Arthropoda > Insecta > Psocodea > Mesopsocidae > Mesopsocus > Mesopsocus fuscifrons. Next base: position 1,484,466 of record OX465376.1, read on the forward strand.
TGCCGATAGCGCCCTTGGTGTTTTCTTTGGTGAAAAAAATCCTTCATTTTTATTTCTTCACTTGTTTGAAGGAACTTTGAATTTCAACTAGACGTAGCCTTAGTAGTTTTCCAGGGATGTATCTAGCAAGATTCCACAATATCCCCGTGGCTTTTTTGAATTCAGCAGTTTTGTAAATGCTAAGGGAAAAAATGAGAGATCTCGAAAACTACTAGGAAGTTAGGAAATCTACCTACTTCTACCCCGAGCACATTATACTTACTAAGGCTACATCTGGGTGAAGGCTCTGACGGAATTTTGACCTTAAGGGTAGTAGAAACGCATTGCCAACCTTAATACTACGGATAAAAATTCTACATTCCAGTATTCACCCTCAAGTTCTCCCCAAATCTATGTGAGGGATATAGAAACAGTTAAGAAGTTATTAACGGAAAAACTGCGCCAGAAATGCTGTGAACCTTCAGACGTAGGTGACGACGTTGCTTTAATCTGCAAAGACGTTTTCCCCACATGTTACGAAAACATACTGAAGAAAAAATCACCAACCAGACAAGAGCGGGAACAAGGATTCAACGGTAAGTTCAGATAGATAGTCTGACAGAAAAGATGGTCGTCTTTAGAAGAGTACTGAGAGTCTGGTCACACGTCACACCGGTTCGATCCCGATCCTACCAAAGTTTTTCTGATCGGCATTCACCTCTGATATGTTCAGCATGTCAAGTGAAATGTATATCGAGGCTGTGGTGGTTCGGAACCCACCTAAAACTGTAGGTCCCCAGCGTGCACTAACAGGATGTGTGGGGGCTGGTATTTGGTAGTGCTGCCAGCTGAGCACGATGGATAATTCTTGAAAAGGTCTAGTAGCTGGGTGTGACCTCAACCTATGATTTGTTACCTATACCTCAATATTCTTATCGATAATGACCCATTTCACGCGTAGGTAAGTTCAATGTGACGTCACATTGCACATTTTCTAATAGCTCTAAGGCCATTTGATTAGCCAGGTTGATAGATTAGCACAGAGTTACCAATGGTAATTTACCAACTGACGTCACTAAGGGGCAACCTACGTACTAGCTGAGCAACCAGCCCATCGTGCTCAGCTGGCAGCACTACCAAATACCAGCTTCCCACTGGTTGTGTTAGTACACGACAGGGACCTACAGTTTTAGGTGGGTTCTGAACCACCACAGCCTCGATATGCATCTCAATGTACAGTTGTATAATATGCAGATGACGTGTTGTCAACAAGAAAGCCAAAAAGGGACATTCCGAGTGAACAATGGACAGGTCTCGAGGGCAGACTATCGGAGAATCGCCCGTCTTCGAGGAGGCTTCTCAGCTCTAGAAGATCTACCAGAAGGCGACGACCCCGCAGAAAAGGTGATTATACCTTCCGAAAAACTCCAAGTAGCCGCTGTGTGAAGCCAGCGCACAGCAAGCTATGGGTTTTCGAACTCTCTCGTGATGCTCACCTCAAGTCACCCCTTTTTGGTCTTAGGAACTAGAAATCAGAGGCGGAAACACAGGACGAGGAGGAGGAGGCCCAAGAACATGGTTTCGGCTTCCGGAAATGCGAAAGCTTTCTCCATGTCAGGCAAGAAGATCCTCATTGTAACAGGAAAACCCAGGAGGCACACCACCACTCGAAGAACTACGGGTAGGTTATTTACACTGCGGGCGATCCTCAGCCAGTGTAAGCCATGGCCATTATGTAGGCAGCTCTGACGCTGCTACTCTATCGCCCAGCATGGTCCTATATGGCCCACTGTGATCGTGTATGGGGTAGGGTGGTAGAGTCCATTGTGTGGGCAGCAGCACTGCTCAACGCTGCTTTCGTTTCTGAACTGCAAATAATGTACTTCACTGGGATCTTGCTGTTTTTGTCACTATCAGAATCCAAAGACGGACACTCTGCGGCGTCAGCTGTGAGCAACGCAGTCGCTGTGGTCAGCGATGGAAAGCACATCTGGGCGGTCAGCGGTAAAGGGAAACCCGTGGCGATCAGTTCAGGGAACGGAGCAGCCATGGCTAGCAACGGTCATCATACAGGTACCTACAGTTAAAATGTTATTCAGGTTTAAGAACACTGAGAGCTCGATCACACCAAAGTTTTTCTGGGCGGCATTCACCTCAGCTATGTTCAGCATGTCTGCTGGGCTTACCCCCCACCCCTCCAGTAACTAAGTACCAATTTTCAAACTTCAACTACCGGCCTACTATTTTTCAGTAACGTCTGGCCATGGGAAGACTCCGGGTAAAAAACCCAAAACGCTCAGAAAGTCAGCAGCCTCTCACTATGAGAAGCTTCTGGAATATTTTCAAGAATCAGACAAAAAGGATGAGTCAGCAGCTGATGGTGTATCGATGAATGGTAAGTAGGTACCAGTGCCAGGTTGTACTGAAGCTCCTTGGCGATACAGCGTAATAGGGCTTAAAATTACTCGATCGTATACCTAATGACATATTATATTTCAGAATATTTAAATATCCAAAAGTTTCCCCAAAAAATGGGACGAAAAATCGTTCTGCTGCCACGCGTTTCACGATTGCATTCTCGCCTTTAATATAAAACTACCCCTCTAAAAAAATGTAATAATAAAAATGAGTGATGATGACTAACGGCTTTCATTTTCATCTCGTACCCTTCAACAAAAATTTTCTTTATTTAATTTTCCAACTTGCAGGACAAGGAGCTTATGCTGAAGTGAACAGGCCAGCAGTGAAGAGCTCAGCAGACATCTTTAAAGCCAACCTAGAATTACAGAAGTCTATACAACAGAAGAATGAACAAATGATTCGCGATATTATGGCTCAGAGCATGCTCAAGCCCAACACAGCACAGTACGGTAAGTCTTTCGGTACTTGTAGCTTAAAGAAATAATAGTTATAAATAAAGTAAATAAGAAACAATGTAATAACAATAATACTGTTATTTCTCCATGCCTGCGTACAATTTCCTCAGAATCTATATAGTAGTAAACGTCAATAAATCAATGTAGGTTTGAATCCCCGAGCTCGAAAATTTTCTTCTGGTAGCTGTTTCTGTGAACTCATCCTTCCCTTCTCCATGGGCTCCGCCTTTGCTAAATACAAATTACGATTTCTTTCCCCTAAAGCAGATGAGCAAGATAATTCAGAAGAAAAGGACAGTTCAGAAGCTAGATTCAATCCTTTCGAGAAGGTAGGGCTACAGGATCCCAGCCTTCTATTGCCCGGTAAGTAACCGATTAACCCAAATGCCTGAGTTCTAATCCCGGCGTAAGAAATATTTTTGGTTGGTTGGTTTTGCAATACATGTACACCAACTCTGAACTACATAATCGCAGTCTTGCAGGCGTCGTAGTGTGCAACCACTTTCAAATAGTGACTAATGTGAGGGTTAAGGGTTCGCTATACCTGACGGTGCATTTTTTGCCGCCCATAAGATTAACATTGCGAGCGGCGATTCATTTTCAAGGTTTACCCTTGGTTGGAAAGACACAAAATTTTGCCTGTACCTAGCCCTAACAATGTTCTAGGGAGCGTTCGAAGCAGATTTCCCAATTTCTCACTGGTTTTCGAGATACAGCACTTTTCTTGAGGTATGCGATGCTAGCATTTGCAAACTGTTGCAATAAAAGAAACCAGTGAGAAATTGGGAAATCTGCTTCGAACACTCCCTAGAACATTGTTAGGGCTAGCTTCAGGCAAAATTTTGTGTCTTTCCAACCAAGGGTAAACCTTGAAAATGAATCGCCACTCGCAATGTTAATCTTATGGGCGGCAAAAAATGCATCGTCAGGTATAGCGTCCTCTTAAGAATAAAGTCTACTGTAGTGTCTTTTAACGGCAAGATAAATTTGTCGACTACTTTTTCGGAAAAGCCACCCGAAAAATAATTATTTTATTTTTTTATTTTTCTATCTGTTACAGGTCGATATTGATTTTAATTCCTCCAAAAAGGTGAAGATAGGTACCTAAGAGATAAGAAGGAAGATGCTGTGAGCAAGAAAGAAGGTATTGTTTTGTGAAAGCATCTTAACAAACCACATATTATTCTGTAGGTATAGCATTAAAATAATAAATTACTGAATGAACAATAATAAACTACATTACATATTATAAACTACATTAAGAGGACGCTATACCTGACGATGCATTTTTTTCCACCCATAAGATTAACATTGCGAGCGGTGATTCATTTTGTAGGTTTACCCTTGGTTGGAAAGATACAAAATTTTGCCTGTATCTAGCCCTAACAATGTTCTAGGGAGTGTTCGAAGCAGATTTCCCAATTTCTAACTGGTTTCTTTTATTGCAACTGTTTTGCAAATGCTAGCATCGCATCTCTCAAGAAAAGTGCTGTATCTCGAAAGCCAGAAAAAAATGGAAAATCTGCTTCGAACACTCCCTAGAACATTGTTAGGGCTAGGTACAGGCAAAATTTTGTGTCTTTCCAACCAAGGGTAAACCTTGAAAATGAATCGCCGCTCGCAATGTTAATCTTATGGGCGGCAAAAAATGCACCGTTAGGTATAGCGGACCCTTAACTTCTCCCTACATTTGATAAACAATGCTATGGTAGATAATAAGATAATAAAGTCTTCTTTAGTGTCCCCTAAAAGTTCACTATAGCGTTATTCTCCCGAAAAGAAAAGTTGGTGGCTTTCACCATCCTGCCGATAGCGCCCTTATCATAACGTTAGCTAGTGGACTTTTTACGAGAAGTTTTCGGCTGCTTTATATGGAAGAAAAATTTACATGCTTTGTAGGATATCAATAAATGGGATGCAGCAGATTTATGCTTGTTTGTTGCTGACGGTGTGTTGGACCGTCTCAGCTAATGGTCCGTGCCTGTGATAACCAAACCTAACCTAACCATGGTCTATTCAGATCGTTCCAAAATTTAAGGATCATGTAACGAAGTTTAGGTGTTTATTCCACCTTCCAATTAGGTATGTAGGTATATTTTAAAGTAAAAGTTCTGTTTGTTTACATTTTTATTTTTTTAGTATTTTCTGAGGATATTTATTCGCCTGATAAATTTAACCGACAGATAGGTTAGGTAGGTACTATACACAAGAAATACGTTTCCAGCAGAAGCTTGGGGGTGTAATTGGATGACCAACGATCAGCCGGCATCGGCATGATCACTTTCATTCATTGATCAACTAGTTCGCTGGTGACGTCAGCAATGTTGTGGCCTTGTCCTACAAGGGATGAAAGAGCCATGGAAAAGAGGGCGACAGTTCATTGAGAACCTCATAACAGTCATGGCTATAACAATCATCATATACGTCAGCAGAACTCATTGAGGAAAAGTCGGAAAAGGCTTAGGGTGGACACACACGGTGCGTCCTGGAAGGAGTGGCTGGAATGGCCCACTAAAAACTACCATCCCTCACTAGCTAACGGTACGATAAGGGTGCTATCGGTAGGGTGGTGAAAGGCATGCATACACAAACTTTTCTTTTCTGGAGGATATATCGCTATAGGAAACTTTTAGAAGACATTATATTGTAGGCTTCAGTACCTGGTGAAATCACGTTTCAAAATATCCCGAGTCATCTTCCGGAAAAAACAATGGTTGAAGCAAGAAAAGAAAGAAAGATCGATGGTTGATAAAGACGAAAGCCGCCATTGATGTTAAGAGTTTCCTATGTCGAAAACAGTCAGTTTTTTGGAGTTTTTTTTTGCTGACAAAGAAACCCCCATTGTATCAAAACATTATGGACATGTAAGCCGCTTTTGTTATTTTATTTATAAGAATTTCAGTAAGTTTCTTTAGTTCTACTCTCGTAGGCCTGGCGGGCGTGATTCTGAACAAATCATCCCTTATGTTCAGTGGTTATGAAAGATGGCACCCACCACGAAAATTAACCGATGTGACGTCACTTTTGTCCCCCCCCCCCCCCCTCCACAATTTGCAATTCCAAAAGTTACCCGCTGGACAAGGGGGACCGGGAGCCCCCGGGCTGGAAAGTTTCAACTGTTGTATCTTTCCAAGTGCAGGGTTGCCAACCTTTTTGGATCCGACCTAATCTGTCTTCCTCGAAGTTTCTTCGAACTGGAAGACTTACAAGTTCTGGTTTCGCAAGCAAATTGTATATTGATGTAACAGGGGTGCAGTGGCAGGACCATGATCTAATTCCAGCTTGTCGAAATTTTTCCTGGTGTGTCTGGGCCCTGATAAGTCCCTGACCAGCTGGGGGAAAGCTAGACTGTGTGGGTCCTCATTAAGTCAGGACAAAGTGCGTGGAGGATAGGAGAATTCCTGGTATTTCTTGTCGTCAGTTTTAAAATAGCTGATTGAAGATTGAGCAAGAGGGGCGGCGAAGCATGAAGCGTATGACAGACAGACAGACGGACAGACAGACATAACAACAGCGACAGGCCAAACATTCTGATATCCCTCTGCTAATTTATCCGACGCTTAACTAGCCTAGGAACTTAACTAGGCCTAGTTCCCATGAGGTAACTTTCCTGTCGACACAGACTTCGGTTTGTTGACGTTTGTTGACGTTTGTTAGTGACACCTTTTTGAGGAAACTGTTGGATAGGGTTGTTTGTTTACTGTGATATCTATGTCCACATGAACCTACCTTCCACCGGTTCGATCCCGGGTCGTACAAAAAAGTTTTTCAGATCGGCATTCGCCTCTGATATGTTCAGCATGTCAAGTGAGTCGAGGCTGTGGTGGTTTGGAACCCACCTAAAATTGTAGGTCCCAAATGGGTGGGGAGCTGGTATTTGGTAGTGCTGCCAGCTGAGCACGATGGATAGTCCTGGAACTAGGAAGTTATAGGACTGATTTTTAAGCTTCGGCCAACCTGTTTCGGCCCTCTTGCACTCAGGCAATTATCGAAACAAAACAATGTATCGCAAGCAATAATTCAATTTCAACAACGAAAGAAATAATATCAATAAAGAGTTGAGGAGATGACTGAGTACGAATGGAGTCAGTACGACTTCGGTTTTGTGAGAGTGCGGTCGTGTCGCCGGTTACGACCACTCGCGGACGAAAACTTCGCGCGATCGCAGAATGTGCGCCTAACTCAAAACTACCTCAAACTCTCCTCAAATATTCGGAAATTAAAAGGTAACTACACTTCTTGTGGTTAAATGCAACTTTATAAGAGATTCCTGAGCAAATGGGTTGAATAAAAAAAGTTTGTGAAGTTAAAAGAAGAAGGGCGACCACGAAAAAGCTGTTACTGAAGTTGGAGATTTTCATTTGTGTTTTATTTCGGTGGGAATGGAAGTTTAATTTGTGTCTAAGGACTTTGAGTGCTAGGGAAGACTTCTTACCTATTTTTTACCTCAGTTAGATATTCCAAAAAAATAATACCTAGGTACCTAAGAAGTTTGACAATAGTCCTAGCTGACTTTGCCGATTTCCATTTTTGAATTTGTAAAAAATTAATTTTAAGACGGGTGAAAAAAAAGTTCCTATTGGTCGACTTCAATTTTTTGACGCATGAGCTGTTGCTGTACAAGCTGTTGGAAGGAATACTAAAACTTTTGTGACTAAGGGTATACGAAGAATATTACTCATCTTTAGGTAGCACATAAAGACTTTTTTGGCTTTACTTATTATTATCGGATGGTAAAGTATCTAAGGTAAAAAATTGCTCAGAAATTCGCACTTCGAATCGAACTGATCATATTGGAAAAGTATACGACCAAGGAAGCCGCCATAAGTGATATAAATAGACAAACAGTGTCTGCACCCACACAATTATTAATAAACGGTTGACAATGGCTGCACCTCACTTTCTCGCATTGTACCTATAATATTTCATTAAATTTTTTTTTTTTTTTTTTTTTTTAGGAAAGTATAAAATTAAATTTGTAGCATTATTTGTAGATATAACTACAACGTATTCTTAATATGGAATATAAGAAACGTTTTCAAATAAATCCTTGTAATGGTATATCTAGGTATGGAGAATATTCTTCACGCTATCTGTTGTAGGTACCTACCTATTTTTTCAAAATCTCAAAAATAGCAAAACTCTCATATTGTCACTCAAATGTTCTCACCTAGACCTATCTATAACGAACGAGCGCTATATACAGTCTCTTGACATACCCTGACTCATGCTGAAGTCCTCCCTATAGCGAGCAAATTTAGATAGATGGTACCTTCACGTACGTTATAGAGAGAGACTATACTGTTTTTTTTTTTTTTCAAATATTTCCTATAGGTGGAGGCAAAAAAAAACAATTTCTCAGACTCGCCAATTTCTCGAAAGTCTTGGTTTCTCGATACACTTGCTTTCGGAAAGGCTTACAGATTTTGCTTTTCTCTAGAAAAATAAAGCTGAAGTGGGGAATGTAGCTGCGATAAAGGCCGCTCGACCGAAAACCCATGCACGATAATAGGCTGAGGGGTCCAGTCCGAGGCTTGCTGAGCAATGTTTAGCTTGTGGACTCACCAGAGCTCCCCCCATAGAGACCGTTTGACAATTTGACGGTTCGGCTTCTCCATCCCTAAGGAATTTGCATCGTGGGAGGGGGACTTCCCCCTCTTTTCACCCCCTATTTCTCCCCTTTTTAATGCAGGCACGTGGCTTTGTTTTCCGCCTTATAATCCCGCTTTGCGTTTCTAATTTTCTTCAGTGTTTGAGAGAAAAAGCTCTAGGAGCGCTAGTGGGGTAAATGGTCCCACCTATACACAAGTGGGTCAGAATACTCAGAATCATGCCTGACAGTCGGTTTTTCCCCCGGCTGGTAAAGTTAGAGAGACATATATTATATTTGAGAACATTTAAATAGCCGATAGTTTCCTCATAAAGTGTGCAGAAAAAAACCTAAGAACAGCAAGGTCGGAGCCGCCACTGCAGCATCATTAATCGATCAAAGGAGTTCCTCGACAAGAGACGTGAGTTTAATGACCTGGACATGCCCCTGTACCAAGGTTAGGTTAGGGGCAGACCATAGAAGGGCAAGGCAGGTATTGCGCAAGCTGTATGCGGTACCTAGGTGCCTCTTCTTCTGCCACGACGATTTGTCTCCGGCTCTGTCAGGTACCGGGGTAGTGGGCCGATAGCATCGTGTTTTGCCCGGTTATCTGGGGTGCCGTCGTGTTCGCAGTCTTGCTGCCTTGTCGTAGGTTCTACCTAGACATCCGCACCGACTGGCAAAACCTGGTTTCCTTATGGTGTTCAGGGATTTTTTTAACCATTTTTTTTGTACCAGTTTTCCTGCCATTCTTACTCTACCAAGAGTGGACGATACCTTCGTACAGGTAGTTCCAAATCACAGTTAGGTAGGTACGTCATTCTTTATAACGTCAGTTTCTCTATAAAGAAAGATAACGCATAATATGGTCATGGGATCTGCATGGCAAAGCCTAATGTGCATGGTCTCACTAACTATTCATTTGGCTTCAGCCAAAAATCGGTTTCTTTACTTAAAATTGTGTCTTCGGGCCAAGGGTATGGGCTGTAACCACCAGTAAGCGCGTAGGCCCTTAACTGAAAACAAAGAAAGCCCAAAACCCTTTGATGTGTAAGAATCGCGAAGAATTTCGAAAAGCCTCACGCGTCAGCAATTTGTTTTCGTCACTAAAACTTTTGTCGGAAAATTTCGAAAAATGTCTTTATTTTTTTATTATGGGAGACCTATTCAATTTTTATAAATTCCGATACATGCAGTCTAGAGAAGGAGAGAAAAGGTTCCTGCCGCGGCAGGAAGGCAGGAATTTTTTAACAAAATCGTTTTATAAGTAAGGATAGGTCTTTTCCAAAAACCGCTTTTTTCGACTCCAACCACCATGGGAAACAAAACATCTTAATCTCGCAATTTTGCCGGAAACAATACTTTCTCGCCATAACGAAAAAATAAAAACTCGCAAACTTCCATTACCCGAGCTCTCCATAGTCTGAAGTCACAAGTTAAAGTGCGTCGAAGCAATTAACATCACTCACACTATTCAACGATGAAACAGTAAAGTTTTACAATGGCTGCGATCGATCCATTAGTGCCATTAGTGTGCAAGTGTGAAGTGAAGGCTAGATGACGCAGCGTGTTGGCCACGTGTCCAGTGGCGAGTGCAAGTGCTTTTTCCCACGTGCGCACGTGCAATTCTCTCCCCAAGGTCACAACCTCTGGCTCTGCTATCACAATTTCATCATTATCATCATTGACCCGTTTCATTTAGTAATATTTAAAAACCACTTCACTTTGCACGATTCTGAAAGCTTTCCCAGCATAAAGGTCGTGATTCTGACGTAAATAATTACCTATGGTGCTACAAGGGCCAGTGGGATACAAAGTCGTATTATTGACCTCTGTACATAAAGGGATGATTTGGTTCGAATCAGTCAGTTGCACTGTTTTCCCCAACCTACCCCATGCTATCAAAAACCGTGGCGCGGCGAGGCGCGGTGAGGCGCGGCTATACATATAGATGGACATATAGACGCCTTTGGGAAGAGCCCATTGGCTAAAGTAAACAAAGAGGTAACTGATAGCACGACCTCTCGAGTTGATTTATTGATTGATTGGTCAATAGAATACGAGAAATTAATTTGTTTGCACGAAATGGAGAAACAGATTGGATTACTACACAGCCAATGAGAGGAAGAAAGAAAAAAATGTATGTTCCGTCTTAACTCTGGCTGAAAATAAACCCCAGAAACAATAACTCAAAAATGATGAAGGTGCTGAACTGAAAGAAATTTCTAGGCCAGTAGGTATCTGAGAAAAATAGGCTATTTCGAGCCATTTCGTAATGTTGACGATCAAATTGATCTGCAGCTATTGATTTCCTATTTCCAGACAAATAATTGAGATGATTTTTTGATTTGTAGCCCCAGGAGAGGGAAACGTTATCAGCGATGACCTCACAAATCATCACGGGTGCTGACGCCTCTCGCGCGTTTGCTTATATCAGCTATATCAGCCTTACATCATTCACATTCGATTAAACATACAATATCATCATAACATCATAGGAAGTGCAGTATAAATATTTGGGGAATGTCCAGTGGTATAAAGTTTTGAGGACCCAATTTGGTTGGGTGGGCCAAACATTCTTTGGCCAAATTTTTCCTACCCTATATAGGGTCCAAGGGGTTAACCACTCCAGGAATCTCGTTGGGAATCTCAACCAATCATTGGAAATTTAGAAATCTTTATGAAATTTCAGGGAACCTTGGAAATTTCTGCAGTATTTAGCCCTTTGGGGTGCATCTTTTCACTATTCTCGTTGAGAATCACAGAAAATCTTTGGAAGTATTCATGCAATATGCAATCTCAGGCAATCTCAAGCAATCTCTGGAGTGTTTAACCCCTCGATAGGGCACAAAAGGTGGAATCTCTGATAGACAAACTAGCTAGGAGAAGAAAGAAGAAATGTGGAATTTATGTATCTATTTAAGAATGAATGAAGTGATCTTCCATTGCCCAACTAACATGAAAAAGTCTCTCGTACTGGGTAGGTAGCAGAAATTTCTCTCCTGCCCTGAAATAGAACCCTGGGCCTATCAGAATAGAGTATTTCCACGCCTTTTAAACATTAGTGGTCCGAAATAGGACTGGCACAACAGCTACCTACATATGACTTCATATGGGAGCGGTAAAAGCTACAAAATGACCGAAACCGAAACGTCGGCTTACGTAAAACGTGGTAAAACGTTGCTTGACTGGTGATGGACATACTGACAACCATCTCCACTTAGGCTGAACATCTCAATATACCGACACTCCTTCGCTAGAGGTAGGTACTTTGGAGTTGCCAGCTTCCCACATATGCAATACGTCCTGGAATGGGGGGGGCTGGAATGGCGGGGATGGAATGACGGGGATGGAATGGCGGGGCAGGAATGGCGGGGCAATAATGGCGGGGATGGAATGGCAACTCTGGGATGGTGGGACTGGAATGAAAGGGATGGAATGAAGGGGATAGAATGGCAACTCTGGGATGGCGGGGCTGGAATGAAGGGGATGGAATGGCAACTCGGGATGGCGGGGCTGGGATGAAGGGTTGGAATGACAACTCTGGGATGGTGGGGCTGGAATGGCATTTCCGGGATGGCGGGACTAGAATGAATGGGATGGAATGGCAACTCGGGATGGTGGGGATGGAATGAAGGGGCTGGAATGACAACTCTGGGATGGTGGGGCTGGAATGGCATTTCCGGGACTGGAATGAATGGGATGGAATGGCAACTCGTGATGGCGGGCAGGAATGGCGGGGCAATAATGGCGGGGATGGAATGGCAACTCTGGGATGGTGGGGCTGGAATGAAGGGGATGGAATGGCAACTCGGGATGGGGGGGTTGGAGTGAAGGGATGGAATGACAACTCTGGGATGGTGGGGCTGGAATGGCATTTCCGGGATGGCGGGACTGGAATGAAGGGGATGGAATGGCAACTCGGGATGGTGGGGATGGAATGAAGGGGCTGGAATGGCGACTCTGGGAAGGCGGGTACTCACAAAAAACTGCCCTCCCTCCCTGCCTCCTGGAGAACCTTGGGATGGACCCTGATGGTGAAAACACGACTGTAAGGCGTGATTCTGACGGAGTTTCCCCTGTGTCTTTAAATTCCGTACGTCTCAAATTAATAATTGCACATGCAGAGTCTACAACAGTGTCCCATCTAAATTTTCGCCGACTGTCCTCCCACGTGGGGCTCGAGATAGTGCAGTCCCGCTTTGAAGAAGAAATTACCGGCCTACGTGGACTCGAACACCTTTGAGGCAGAGCCAGGTAGAGCGGAGACGTGATGGTTTTATTGGGAGAACATAAATTTGGAGATGGATCGTAAATCATCAGTGATAAAAGGGCAGGGGAACTGTAGACGCCACTGTCAGCCTCCTCCCGACACACTTTCATATTAAAGATTGAAAAATAAAAAACTTCTTTGGAAAAATTCGGAGTAATATCTAACGCACCGTAGGACCAAAAGTTCAACTCTCATTTTTTTTTTTTTTTTAGAATCACCATTATAACACTTTTCTCGATAGTAAGAGTAAGTACAATATCGATCGTAAAATCACCACACAGCCCATAAAAAGATATACCTATTATATTCCAGAACAATTAAATATCCAATAGTTTCCTCATAAAGTGAGCAGAAAAACGTCAACAAATAGCGAATGGATGTTCGGCCTTAAAGCCAAGGGCAATGCCCTGTAATACATGACCACATATTCAAATGAAATTGTGATTGAACATCGAGTGCCATAGAGATAAAGCAAATATAAAAGATGTCCAAGTTGACATTTGCCAACAATAACAAATGGTGGGTGCTATTTCAATGAGATTTCATACATACATACATACACACATACACCCAGACTGTCCAAACGACATCTGGCTCATTCAACGTAGTCACGATTGTGGTAGGACTAGCCCAGCAACTAGACCATTGCAAGAATTATCCATCGTGCTCAGCTGGCAGCACTGCCAAATAATAACCTTTTAGGTGGGTTCCGAACCACCACAGCCTCGATATACATTTCACTTGACATGCTGAACATATCAGAGGTGAAGGCCGATCAGAAAAAATTTTACAGGATCATTATCCAAAATATAAGAGCGTAATTTGGCCCTTATAAACGGCCCGCAAACCAGAATAGGCCGATAGAGGTGTTCATATAAGGTTCAGGCTCTGTATGCGAGGCACGAACCTAGCACCTGAATGACGGATAACGAAGGCGAAGCGACACGATACCATCTAGAGGTGAGAAAGCAAATTATTAATCGGGGTTTTAATCTCCAGTTAAAAACGACTGGCAGAGCTATAAACCAACTACTAACTATCAGAGTGCCTTTCGGTTCGACTGGTGATAGAAGCTTCTGAGTTCGAATTCCGGCGGGCCTAGACATTTTCTTTAAGATTCTTCATTTATCTTGGCTATTGGTAGTTCCTCTTGGTAGTGCTCCCCATGGCTATAGAACACACACCAGGGATTGATCTGAATAAATTCTCGCAGGGAGTGATGACGGCTGACGGCCATGGTGTGGAAAAACTGCAGAGGGATTGGTTTGTTCGGGAGTGATCAGCTATGTGATCATCACCACACGGACATAGTTTGGCACGGTACAATATATTTTAAATAAGATATGTTCAAAAACAACTTAAACTGCGATGATTATAGAATTATCAGTATAATAAGAGTAGTATCAAAATTTCATCATAGCTGCATCCGCAGAGGGACATAATAATAGGTGCTATCACACAAGGTATCACTTTTCAGGAGGTGTATTCCCTTTCTCGAACGCCAGCTAACCCACCCAACTAACACCTTCAATATTTATTGTAAGAAGAACTGTTCTCCGTATATCGCATCATGACGTGCCTTATCTTCTTACAATAAATTTTGAAGGTGTTAGTTGGGTGGGTTTGCTAGCGTTCGAGAAAGGGAATACACCTCCTGGTTAGTTTACTAACCATCAAATTTACCTTCAGGTTAAATTTTGGGAGTTAGACACTGATTAAATTGTTTATAATGAGGATAATCACGGGGCGGCATCCGTTACTAATTACTAGCTGAAAAACATGTGAGAATGTTAACAGCGTCACGCTTCACTTTCACGTTTAAGGGTCCGCTATACCTGACGGTGCATTTTTTGCCGCCCATAAGATTAACATTGCGAGCGGCGATTCATTTTCAAGGTTTACCCTTGGTTGGAAAGACACAAAATTTTGCCTGTACCTAGCCCTAACAATGTTCTAGTGCGTGTTCGAAGCGGATTTCCCATTTTTACTTTCTCGCTAGCCATATATGGCGAGAAAGTATTGTTTTCGTGCAAAATTTCGAAATTGAGATTTTGGGTTTCCCATGATCCTGGGGGTCCCCTGAGTCCAAAAAAGTGGTTTCTGGAAAAAGTCTGTCCGTCCGTCAGTCCGTCCGTCAGTCCGTCCGTCAGTCCGTCCGTCAGTCCGTGCAGTGCTCTAGCGCCTATACCGTTCATCCGATTTTGATGAAATTTGGTATGGACCTGTCTAAAATCACTGCCGAGGGGCATTTTCAGGGATTTTTTGATTGGTCAAAAATTGCGGCCGCTATCGTCAAAAAACCGCCAAAATAATTCAAAAATCGTGTTTTTGGTTACTTAGACAAGCGCCGACGGTACACTTTTCAATCTATAACACTGAAAATTGGTATGTGTGTTGACAAATAGATGGTTCGAGGTCATTTTCAACTAAAATTGAATTGGTTGAAAATTACGGCCGTTCTGGACCAAAGTTCGATCGTTTTGGCGCCATTCACATTTATTGACCGATTGTCATGAAATTTGGTAAATTTGTGTAGAACCATGTAACTTAAACATATGTTGAACAGAATTTTGTTATCTTCAAAATTACGGCCGTTCTAGTCAAAAATGTGTCGAAAATGAGTTGAGAATGAGAAACCACGTTTTTGAATGGTCGGAACGCATTTGGGACTACAGTAATAAAATGACAGACGTGAGATTTGGTATAACTGATCTCAGATAGATGCTCGTGGGTCATTTTCAACCGATTTTGGATTGAGTGAAAATTACGCCCGCAAAAAAAATCTAAAATTCTAAAAAAAAAAAAAAAAAAAAAAAAAATCATATGGGGCGAGAAAGTTAAGTGCGACTGTTGTCGGACCCTTTATTTTTACTGGTTTTCGAGATACAGCACTTTTCTTGAGGTATGCGATGCTAGTATTTGCAAAACAGTTGCAATAAAAGAAACCAGTGAGAAATTGGGAAATCTGCTTCGAATACTCCCTAGAACATTGTTAGGGCTAGGTACAGGCAAAATTGTGTGTCTTTCCAACCAAGGGTAAACCTTGAAAATGAATCGCCGCTCGCAATGTTAATCTTATGGGCGGCAAAAAATGCATCGTCAGGTATAGCGTCCTCTTAAGTCTTTTGAGTAACACACCGGTTCGATCCCGATCCTATCAAAGTTTTTCTGGTCGGCATTCACCTCTGATATGTTCAGCATGTCAATTGAAATGTATATCGAGGCTGTGGTGGTTCGGAACCCGGCCAAAACTGTAGGTCCTCATCGTGAACTAACAAGATGGGTGGGGAGCTGGCAGTGCTGCCCGCTGAGCACGACGGATAATTCTTGAAATTGTCTGGCTTTCTCGAACTCGTAGTACCGAAATTTGCGAAGTTAGTCAACCGTTAATTTCATAAGTTTCAGTATGGAGGGTGGCATTCGCCAGTTACTTATCGGACAAATAAGTTTAAATTTCTAACTTTTAAAAGTTTGCGCAGGATGGTGAAAGGTATAGGTTGCTTCTCTTCAGGGAAGGACAACGCTATAATGAACTTTAACTTTAGGACTTTGTGAAACCATCCTAATGCTAAGTTCCCACGGGACCTTCGGGCCGAAAAGGAATGTCTGCATGTGAGGACCTCTGTGCCCCATGCTGGCCTGTTGATGGCACAGTTATGATAACAATAGGACCTCGTAATAATCCAGCACATACATGGAAATGTCCTATTAACGGCCAGTGCCTTAACTCTAAGTCCCCCATTTAAATTTCACGGTCCGCCCGTCTTAACAGGCACATATCTCCCGGATAGAAATCGCAATTTTCCCTTGTAGGTTCAGCCTAAATTGCGAATGATAACGTTGGCATGTCAGCCAGGAGCCTATATTTCAGTTCAACGTATTGGTAGACGATGGGGACCTACAGTTTTAGGTGGATTTCACTTGGCCGTCCAGGCCCCGTGGTATGTACTTTTTTAGGAAAATACTTAGAACACAACAATATGGGGAGACTGGGGAGCTTTGGGTGGGGATCTGCGTGAGAAGACTGTTGAACCAACAGAGCAAACACAGCCCACTCTCCTCCCAAACCACAGCTCCTCAGCAATCATCGGCGCTTTCATCGTGAGAAAAACAAGGCAGCGGCCCCGAGGCGATAGTGACAGCTCCTGACACTTCGACAGCTCCTCATCTTCCCCCCCAATTCCCCCCGATTCCCCCCCCCCCCCCAATTCCCCCCGATTCCGAACATCCAAACACTATTTTATCCACTCCGCTAAATCTTCCACCAACCCTACAATGACCTACGATGGAACCGCAGACCTATCTCTATTACCCTAAGAAGACAGACACTTCGTTTTCGAAAGAAACAGTGTTCTTGTCTTCTTAAATAACAGGCTAAGAAGAGGGTGGTAGTGTACGAGTATAAGAGAAGGGTCTGATAGGGTCACCTTATACGAAAATAAAGACTGTTAACTTTGTAAGATGGGCCAGTAACAACTGTTGGCTTATGCACTCCATCAGTCTTCTTAATCTGTTATTAAGAAGACAAGAACACTGTTTCTTTCACAAACAAAGTGTCTGCCTTCTGAGAATAATAGAGATAATAGAGAGTGGCGCGCCTAGGTGGACGGGGATCTTAAGAGCTTTATCAGTGAATAGGGAAGTCTCCTGCAATTAGTGCATTATTACAGTGTGGTAGGGCGGTTATACAGGAAGCCTTGCACTAGATAACGACTTAAGGGGTAGATAACCTGCCAATCAGTAAAAGCTGTGCCGACGTAAACAACCTGCCTATAGGGTGGCGGAGTGGTCGATAGGATAACGCGTCCGGTTAACCCTAGAGCCCAGGTTCAAATCCTGACCGCTAAAAAATTTCCCTGTACCTGATACTGGGTGGGTATAGGACCTAAAGTCCTTGTCCAAATTTTTTCCTACTTCATCACAAGCGGATCCAGCCCTGATCGGTACCTGACATTCACTGGCAGGGGGAAATATCGACTGTCAGTCATGATTCTGATTTCTTCCCTTATGTTCGGAAAAAACATAAACAAACAGGCTCTTGTGCAGCAACTCTGAAGTAAGTCATTCTGCAAAGCTAGCAATTTCTTTTTTCATCACCCATCTCTTCACAGAGCCATCAGCTGTATGGTTGTGTTAGCAGGTGGTCAGCAGACGTGTTACCAGCTGGGTTGTGTTGGGGCAGACTCGTTAAGAGCTTGGCGGTCCTCCAGCAGAGTTATGTTGACCTAGCTAAGTGCTCGTGTGATTCAAATCACGAAAAGTCAATTTGAAAATAAAAACACTCGGATACCTCAACTTTTCCTTAGTTAAAGATAGGTAAGACAGGTGGAGTACTTGCCTCTTAAGAGTTCAGTATACCCTCTGACGTCACTTAGGTCTAGCACTTCTCTGCTATGACTAATGGATAGGTACATTTTGATCAAACTAACATTAGTTCAGCCTTGTCTTTATCCTAAGAAGGCAGACACTTTGTCTGAGAAAGAAACAGTGTTATTTTCTTCTTAAATAACAGGCTAAGAAGACTGATGGAGTGTATAAGCAAACAGTTGTTACTGGCCCATCTTACAAAGTTAACCGTCTTTTTTTTCGTAAGGTGACCATATCAGACCCTTCTCTTGCACACTAAGACCCTCTTCTTAGCTTGTTATTTAGGAAGACAAGAACACTGTTTCTTTCTCAAACAGAGTGTCTGATTTCTTAGGATAATAGAGACGGATAGACAGGTCTGTTTCGGTCATAGGTGTACCTGCTTATTGGTAGGTTAGGCACAGTAGTCGGTCGGTGTAGTAAAAGATTGAAGGTGCGCACCATGGCGTGTATAATTTGTCCCATACATGGCAGCAATAGGACACAAGGCGGCGTTCATGCAAATTTGTTCTAAAGGCGTTCACATTTATCAAATGCCTAACGGACTTGTCACTGTTGGATACTTCAGTCCTAGGTGAGGTGCCCTCTTAAGGTGACATTTTTTAAAGTGTCTGTCCTGAAAGGTCTAGGTTCGGACCCTGGTGGGAGCAATTTTTACACCTGTGTTTATACACTCCTTATCAGTCTCTTGTGTTTATTTATTTATTTAATTATTTATTTATGGAGACGTAAGCAACAGCAAGGACTAAGTATTCAAAATATCGGATACCCAACTCGTCAGGACGGCCGTCCAAGATGCATCGCATGTGACCAGATAAAGATAGTTTGAATTTCCCGCCCTGAGAACAAGAACACATTTAGTGTGGGTGGCGTGGGAACGTAGCACACACTGACACAATGTGTTCCAACCCGTAAAAGACGATTTCGAATAGAAACCACAAAACCGCACGAGTGGAGCACTGAAACGCCGGGCTACTTTTCAATCCTGGTTGTTAGGCCGCACTTACATTCTCAGATTCCAGATTAAATATTTTATCAATAAACATTGTACTAAGAATATGTAATAAGTTGTTATGTTATTTAGAAGTCTCTCTCTATAATGTCCGTTAAGCACCATGTACATTTGCTCACAATAAAGAGAGTTTGCTATAGAGAAGATTTCAAAATGAGTCAAAAGGAGCAATTGTGCCTAAAATTATTTTTTAATTATCAGAAAAATTTAACTATCAGAAATTTTGATACAAGAAAAATATAATTATGTGAATGGGGCTTTACTCAGGATGGGATAGGTCATAGTCCCGATCAAATTTTTACGGGCTGTCGTTACAATAAACATTCAATTCTCCATCTAAACATAATAAATTGTGCCAGTTGAAAGCACTGTCGCCATTACGTGGCTTTCAGCTAATCCCATTGGCTGTGAGATGAGCTTAGACGTAAGCAAACGCGGGCGCCTCTCAAGCTGATGCTGAATTTGTTTACATTTTTTGAATTTTGTTTTGTACAGTGGCGGCTCGTGCTAAAATAAAATATCCTCCGCGTGGGCATTGCCTATACTAGTACTGGTAACATGCAATATACATACCGACCAAAAACTCCCCGTCTTCAACCTGAAATAGTGTAAGACTGTAAGACGGCCTTTAGGGTGCCTTGAAACCTGTTTATGAGTTACGATGAGCAGGGTAGAATGTTTCCAAATTTGTATGAAATTTTCGCTTTTAAGGAAGTAATTATCTTGGAGCTGATTGCCACCACATCGTTAGTGAGGTGATTATTCATTTAACGGGAAAAACATTACAGTGCCCTGAAACGCCGAAACGTGAATTGAAGGAGACGCCACTGGTGATTTGTTATTTAGAATGTAAGTTCAGTTTATAATCAAACTGTTTCGTATCTGGTGGAAAATTGATGTTAACGTCAGCATAATTCATTCCAGCAGTTGGCCTAATTTTTTTCGGTTATTTCCACTGCCCAAAACAAAACCTTGATACCCCCGGAAGAATAATGCTAAAGTTAACTTTTAGGGAACACTATGGTGGAGTTAGGCAGCTTGTGAAAGCCATCTAAGGGTGGTCAATCCATCAGCACCACACCAAAAACACTGACCTGCCTTTGTTGACATACAACCGGCCATATACCATGCTTCCTGGAATGAAGGGGCTGGAGTGGCATCTCAGGGATGACAGCTACCCAAAAAACGGCCATCCCTCCCCACTAACGTCAGGGAATGCCAACTCCCCAGAACGGCCGTCCAAGACGTCAGCAGTAAGCATAGATGCCGTGCGATCTGGGTCTCACCGTACCTCTGATTCTCAGTAAGCAATGCTGGCGGATAGCCAGGGGAAAGGAATCTGAATCACGTAGCGAAGGGTTTAAGGTTAATCAGCTTGCACTCCTGATTTATGAAGAACCTTTCTCAAATCCTACCTGTGCCCTGCAGTACCCACCTCAACCTTAACTCATCTCCTAAATCCTTTTCGGATTACGATGACCCTGTTGCCCGAAAAGCAAAGGGTGACCTCTGTACACAAGGCTGTGATTTGGTGAGAATCACGCCCGAGTGTTGGGTTATCCCGCAGTCGGTTAAGGGCGTCTTCGTTTACGTTTTTTCTGCACAATTTACGAGGAAATTATTGGCTATTTTATATGTTCTGAAAGCGAACGTATGTTCGGCCTTAAAATTCAAAAATTTAGGACTGAACACGACTAGATTAACTTTCCCGTGTTTGTGACCCTCCCATCATAACTTGTTTCCGATCGAGCCTGTTCACGAGATAGTGATCGAGAGCGCCTATGTCAATACCTTACCTTCTACGCAGCCGTAAAGTCTCATTACTATCAGCAAACCCAGTAAACCTGTTCCTGAATTTATATCCTACAGAGGAGTAGAGTAAAAATTTGGATCCACCTCAATCTAGGATCGTTACGAAGCGATTTACGTTCGGCTGAGGCCACTAGGATAATACTGCCGACACCTGTGTAAACGGGGATTGAAAAAGGTGTTGATTTATAGTGATTGCTACAATGTCAGGTACGCGGAGTGTTAGTTTTTCATACCTTGATAGCCATTAGGTATGTAGTTATCTACCTAACCTGTACTAACGAATCCTGATTGATAAATACGTACCTTTCATGTAGAATTTACTGTGGGTCTACTCCCGTTCTTTCGTCGTTATTTACGCGTGAAAGTCCTAACGCTAAAATTACAACAATTAGTTTATTCCTCATCGTTAACTTTGCGTTACTTTTAACAGCTTTTTGAAGACATAGCACAGCAAGCCGAGGGTTTTCTAAGGCTGCGCTAAAGATCCGAGCTCTCACGCTAAGAAGCCTTGGAAGGTTCTGTCCCACCGCGGTTTTCTAGTACCTACTCTACCAAGATGTTTCCTATTCCTGCTACTAAATAAAAAGGTCTCTTGAACCTAGATGTCCTTTGGATTAAACATGCGCATGTTTGTGGGCCATTGGCATTCCCCTGAAGAGAACCCGCACTTTATAGCATCAGTTAATGACCAACATTTGTCACAAAGTCTCTAACCTAACCTAGCCTTGTACCTTTAAACTTAGTTTGCTACCTACTGTTTCTTGGGTCACCAGGAAAAATCTCGATAATTCGGCACCTCACTTTAATGAGCTACAGTACCTTTAAAGACCCTGACTCATTTCCACACCCTCTCTCCAGCGAACTCTCTTTATAGCGAGCAAATTGACATACTCCCTTGTCAGTCGTTACAGAGAGACTATTGTAATCGTGGTGTTTTTGTTTCAGATGAAGGGCGGGGGGCCAGGGGCAGGTTGTGGTTAGGGGCAGAGCCCCCTATTTTGGGGCCACCATGGAGGTGAACGCTACTGCCCTCAACGCAAATTCCGGAAACGAAACCTTCGCGGGTCCTGTTTTCCCCGCCTATATCCGGCCCGCTGCCACGGTAAGCATCTAACCATTAAACTGAAATAGGTAGATGTGACATAACCCCCATATATGTATAGAGAGAGGTCCTCCTACAGAGCTGTAACGAATCCAGAGAATGTCACTCGACAAAAATAAAACCAAGGGTCAAAGATCTGCAGAAGGCGGGGTTCGTAAAAAAGATGAAGACTTGTGATACTCGGTTACACGTCCGCACGACGTCAAGATCAAGATCAAGACAAACCAAACGGCTTCTGGGGACAGGTCGGCATTGTTATATACCTGAAGTGGACCTGGCTAACTGGACCTGCTGGCTCAGGCTGGAGTGGCTGCACTCCAAACAAAAGACGCCGAACCTTAAGTCTATGACGAATGCGCTCACTTTAAAAACCATTATGTCACGTAAACAATAGGTTATAAATTATGTTAACGTCATTCGTAGGTGTTTGTCCCTTTGCCGGTGGATCTGATTTATTAATGTGTAGGTTGGCTTGGGCTAATTATAGCTAAAAACTTCTAACAGCCTAGCAGGGCCAGAAAATTCACCAGAAAAAATTTCGACAAAGCGGGAATAGATCCTGGATCTTCTTGCTTTACTAGCTCACCACTACATCGGCAGAGCTCCTACCCTTACACCTTAGGCCTGAGGTACACTGTGGGCGATCCTCAGCCAGTGTAAGCCATCGCCATGATGCAGGCAGCTCTGCCGCTGCTACTATGTCGCCCAGCATGGTCCTATATGGCCCACTGTGATCGTGTATGGGGTAGGGTGGTAGAGTCCATTGTGTAGGGGGGCAGCAGCGTGGGCCAGTGGTACGTTCTAGCGCTGGGCCATAGTCTATTTAGGACTTTAGAAAATAATAAAATTCATCGTTAAGAGCTAGGTATTATACGAAGGGGTTGAATCGAACCTTCAACCTTTATTAACCTTCGCTCACTGTATGGGTAATTGCTGACGATGGCTCTCTCCTGCTTTCCCCCTCCCCTAATTTGCATTTTATATTGGCCAGCTTCCATAAGGCAGGTCGGGTAACGGTTTTACATACCTAGTCCCCTGTCCTTCGAATGTGTCCTTGTGCGGTGAACCATTCAGAGGATTCCGTAATCCCTTCTCTTAAGGCTCCGCTCGAACAGGCTCAATCCCAACCAAAGAATTTCTATGGATATGGATAATTCTTGACATGGTTAGTTTCTGGAATAGAACGGTGGCTTCCCTATCGTGCTGACTTTCGAACCGCCTTAACAACCCCTCGTCTGACGAAAGACGACACAATGGTTTCAAATATCATAGAATGGATGTCTCTAACACTGTCTGACGCCGTGGAGCCTTAAATGGAATACCTTAATGACAGTTTAGAAGCCTTTCAAAAGCTATTTGAAACGCAACCTCCATCATTATTTCGTAAAAGCTATCAAATCTATTTCAGGGAGAAGAAACAATTTTCGCTTAATGGAGTTTAAATATAAAGGTGCAAATAACAAGGGAAAATGTGTTGTTTGAAGGGGGCTCGAAACTCGATAGTCACCGAGATAAGGAAGGTAGCAAACCTAAAAATTTGCTCTGTGGGATTTTTCAGTTGTTCTTGAATTTTTTAAGAAAATTTATATGTAGGCAAACGCTGCAGTCCCTTGGCAAAACCTGACTTCTTTTGAAACCTCCCTTGTAGCGAACTCTCTCTATAGCGACCAAATTGACATGGACCCTTGACGAACATTGCAGAGAAAGACTTTTTTTTCAGGTTCTCTGCTCTCTGGTGATGGGGATAGGGATCCTCGGCAACGTGATGGTGCTCCTAGTCATTTTCAAGTCGAAAGACATGCGCAGCTCTACCAACATCTTCCTCATGAACCTGAGTGTCGCAGACCTGATGGTGCTGTTGGTCTGCACGCCAACAGCACTAGTCGAGGTCCACTCAAAACCTGACACCTGGGTCCTCGGCGCAGAAATGTGTAAGTTTTGTTCTATCATATAGTGGTCACTGTTTGTTAAGGACCCAAGCACCTGTTGGTACTTACAGCCCGAAGTCACAGATGTTACTTAAATAGATTCTTAAATTTGATGTGACAACCAAGCAACCAACAGAAAAAAATACTGGTACCATGGTTCGTACCTGGAACAATCCTGGTACCTCGGTGACCACTGTATGCGACTGGCATGTGACCATCTATAGATGACATACTAACTCCTTGGCGTTTTTGGGGGGGGGGGGGGAGAGGCAAGGGGTAGTTGCCCCCTAAAGATCTCTTGTCCTCCACTGCCTTTGGTGTCACCTTCGAACCACTTTTACTCACAAAGGAAAACTGATTTCCAAATTCCCTTGCAAGAGGAGGAGCTTGAACTGCAAGGATATGAATGAAAGCCAAATTGCTGAAAACGTGCCCGAGGGGAAAGTGCTGAAAATAAGAGAGCAAGCCAGCAACTTTCTCAATCTTAAAACCAGTCAAGAAAAACCTGGAGGGCATTGTACCTGAACCTCGATCTACCGCAAAGAATTGTCCAAGCCCGAGGTAATGGTAAATTAGAACGCGGAAATTAGGAGTTGATTGCATCTCTGATAATAAATTGGGGAGTCCTCGAACTGTCCCAAAAATTGGTGTCTAAAAATTTCAAAATTTGAGTTTTTTGTCACTAGAACGCTAGAAGGAATAGACGAGTACTTACACGATTGGTGGGGTGGTAGTATTTGCCAGCTAAACTTGACGGATAATTTTTGAACTGGTCCCGTTGCTGCCCCCGCCCCACATGGCCGCAATTATTACCTCAAACTAAAATCCAGATCGTGCAAAATTAAAACAGCTGACAGTCAGCAAGAAGTTAATTCTCGCAATAAACTGACGATAACTTCTCGCTTAGAGATTTTACGACACGAGCTCCACTCACAACTGCTTCAATCTTTTTTCAATTTCGTTGATTAGCTGCTTTTTTCAGCTTTTAATGGAAACCCAGCTGCGGAAGCAAAAGTTACCCTTACAGAGGGTAAATGGAACTAAGGGTGGGGGTAGGACGTGCCTTGACGTGTTAATGCTGACAAATAGTGGGGGGGGGGGGGGGGTGGCATATGTCGCTGAGAGCTCGCAACAACGAACTTCCTGAATGCTGAAACACTCAAACTCGAACGATACAACAAAAAGGACAAAGTTGAAAGACCAACACAGCGTCCCACGGAAGGGTTCATTTTTTTTATGCCCCTACAACCCTAGAAGTCGCGTTTCCCCCAGCCGTCGAAGGCCAGGTTAGGTATATAACACCACAGGAGTTTCCCCGAAGAGGAAGAAGAGCTGGCCAGACCCCAAGGCACTGAGAAGCACCCCTAGCAAATTATAAATTTCCCTATATATGCATACTAGAACGTGACCGACCCTCAGTCATGTCTACCCCAAAACATTTCTGTTCCAAAAGAATTTCTGTTGAAAGTATACCACCCCTTAACGTAATTTCAGACTGAAAGCATACCTGGGTAGTGTCAACTCCTAAGTGATGGAGCAGAAAGAGGGGAAGGAAATATTTTCATGACTAGAGAAAGAGTTAGGTGCTGCTGCTGACATTCTCAATGATTTCATGTTTTAAATCGACTTAACAGCCATTATTTAAATTTCACTAACTGGAAGAAACTTGATTATCATAAAATTATGAAAGTTGCCGTGAAAATAGTAGCTGTAGAAGATTGAATTAGTTCTGTTCCGCGGTTAGCCTTAGGAATTTGTAGGCCAGCTCCCAGCTGGGTTCCGAACCACCACAGCCTCGATGTACATTTCATTTGACATGCTGAACATATTAGAGATGAATGCCGGTCAGAAAATTTTTGATAACCACCGAACCGGTGTGACCCGGCTCATAACACAACTAGACCACTTGGCTATCAAGGCTGTCTGTGTCCACGTGGGGAATTTCTTTTAACACTTCATTTGTTATTGTTTTTGAAACAGTTGAGTTTGCTGACAACAGCCTGCCACCAACGTATCAGTCACAGTGAAAAGAAAGAATCAGTCATCGGGTCACCACCTTGTACACAAATACACTGTACACTGCAGTCTCTTAAGGCTCCGCTTCAGCTGATGATGCAAATGAAGGTAGCTAACTTGTTTTCTCGCTCCCTACCGCCTAAGGAGGGTCCGAGCATGATGGGATAGGGGTACATAAGGGGATGATTTGGGGAGAACCTGGTATGACAGTCGCTTTTTCCCCTGCTGATGAAAGTCTGGTACCCATCAGGGCTAGGTAAACCCAGAGACCTACAGCAAAAAATTTCACGCCCCCACAAAATAAACTGATTTTAACACTTTCTGCCAACAAAGAAAACGCCGACAGCTTAAGGCCGCCTCAGGGGACTTCTTATACACATCTTGTTATTGTTTCGAAAAAGTTTGCTGACATCGATGATCGGTTCACCGCCTTTTACACAAAGAGAAGAAGCACCGCCAGCCCGAAGCGCGCCGCCAGCGCCGCCTTTATGTCGGCAACAACAGACCTTCTGTTGAGGAACAATGGCCGCTGTGTTCTATCAAGCGCCAGATGGTTGTTGTTTAATTATTCGGAGAAAAATTTTATGCGTCTGATCACAAGAGGTGAATTACCTCTGAGTTCTCTTCCGTATTTGAAGAATTTTTTCCACGGCTGGAAGGCAGGGGCGTCATTTGGCCCTCTTGGGGGGGGCACTTGACCCCCCCAAGAGGGCTGTTGCCCCCCCCCCCCCAAGAAGGCTGTTGCCCCCCCCCCCCAAGAACGAATTAAAAAATTACATTTTCAGTGAAAAACGTAGAAAAAAATAAAAATAATTAGGATGATTTACCTACCTACCCATGACCATTAGTTACATCCAGTAGAGACCATGGATGGTATTTTGAAGGGAAAACTCTGCCGACTATTGTGTACGGCGGTCGATTGCATGTAGAATAACCGTTAGGTGTAGTCAAAAAATTACGTTAAACCGGGGACAATTCCTTGCGAACAGTGCTGGATTAACCATTACCTATGCTAAATAAGCTACAGTTTGGGGCCTATATACGCTCTGAAGGGGCAGGGGCCTACAAAAATTTCCAACGTAATAAATAATTAGTAAATTTAAAGTTCTTCCTGCAAAATATGGAGATTTTACAGAGATTAGTGAAATTTTCGGCTCGCTCGCTTCGCTCGCTCGCTAACTGGTTGCTGTCTTATTTTTTCTCACGGTTAAACGTTAAACTCCAGTTAAAGTCAATTTTAACCGACTAATAATTGGAATTTAACTGGGGTTTAACGTTAACCGGTGGGACGCACCCTAAGTATATATAGTGACTACTTGCCCCCCCCCCCCCCCCCCAAGAAAAACTGAAATGACGCCCCTGCTGGAAGGTTAGAGATCTTCAAATTACTGTCCTAGCTGGCAACCTAGAATGGAGGATAACGCTATAGCGAACTTTTTGGGGACACTAGCGTTTGTGAACTTCTTACTTTCTGAAGTAAAAAATGTTCATTATATTTCAGAACAAATACCTAACAACAGTTTCTTCAGAGAGTTGCTACAAAGAATCTGCACTTTTAACACAGAGATGCATCTTCCCTTGTCTCTCAATCTAAAGTTTCCCAAGTTTTTTAATTAGTTAACAGAATCTAAAACACAGGGGATGAAACTTTTTCAACGTTTTAAAAGGATTTCTCTTTATTAGCCTTTGTTTTCAGTAGGCAGACCATTAACAGTCTGTTACATTTAGAGAACGGAAATGAACTGTTCACTGCAAGCTTTCACCAACAGCTTTCCAGCAAGACAAATGTACAATGTTCTTCTTAAAATAAAATTGGTTTTACTTTAAGGCTATGTGAAATCTTGTGTTTGCAGATAGTTGGATGTTAGATTCAAAAGTAATCACCACATCCTAAACTCTACTATAGTGTCCCCTAAAAGTTCACTCTAGTGTTATCCTCCCGAAAAGAAAAGTCTCTGCCTTTCACCATCCTACCAATATTGTTAGCTAGTGCATGGACTTTTAAGATAAGATAGAGTTTTCGGCTGGTTTATAGGGAAGATAAATTTACTACCTTTATCTCCATGATAACAAACTAATGAAACCCATTCTTAGAAACGTAAACAAACAGCGTTGTAGCTAGAAGCATCATAGTTCACATACGTAATTCAATAGGTATGTGTAGAAATAACGTGTGAAAGTTATACCTTCAAATTGATACCTTGTTACAATTAGGTCATTAGGCAGTACATGCTAATTAACAGGAGTTGAACTCTGACACTGACAACTGAGAACCTGACACCTGGCTATCTCAATACCTGTTTCCTCAACCAGACATTGTTGCTAGGTACGTAACACCCTTGATAGCCGAGCGATCTAGATGGTTGCCTTTAGTTAGAGGAACACTGAGACTGAGAGAAGATTTTCGCCAACGAACTTTTGACGGAAGATCAATTCCCTCATATTTCAGGACGCAAACGATCAATTATTTGATTATTGTCCATGAAAACCTCTCTTGTCAATTCTTCAATGTTCAAGTCAACCTAATAATGCCCATTTGAAACAGTCATACATAAAATAATCGTAGTTAGGGATTTAACGGGCGTTTAGTTGAGCGAAATGAAGCCAAGTTTACGGGCCATCGTAAATCTTGTGTTGCAAATCCACATCGAGCTTTTCCAGCTTTTGCAACTTTCACCATAATATTCCCATTTCCCCGCCCTGTCCTTCTTTTACATCATTTGTTCTGATTGCTTGATACATTACCGTCCATTTTTTTACGTTTTTTGTTTGTTTACGATCTAGTCTGAAAGGGAATTTTTTAGGTTTCCCAAATTGTTTCGAGGAAATCGAGCTAGAGGCAATTTTTAACAGAGGAACCTCGGTATAACAACTATCGATTTAAATGTATCTATATCGATCTACCTGTACCTTAGTCAAGAAGTGTCCTTCAGTAGACCAAATGGATGAAGCCTCAAATACACCACGGCCCGTCGCCAGCCACTGGTCCACTCTGGCCCAGGAAAGTAGCGTTCAGCAGTGCTGCCCCCCACACAATGGACTCTACCACCCTACCCCATACACGATCACAGTGGGCCATATAGGACCATGCTGGGCGATATAGTAGCACCGTCAGAGCTGCCTGCATAATGGCGATGGCTTCCACTGGCTGAGGATCACTCATCGTGTATCTGACTAGAGCCAACCCCACGAGGGAATAAGGGTTGTTGTGGAGAGTCCTTGAGTGGACAGAGGGATGAGGTCTCTCACCCCTCGCAGGGCAACAGCTGTAATGGATCTACAGGAAGTCCGTCAGCAACCCCGTTGGCTGCTTATTCTCCTCTAATGGGTTGTATCTATCTCTGAAGGCCATGCATTCCCTATCCACTTCATCTCAACCTCTCCTTAGACTTTCCGGAAAAAAAGGTTGAAAAAAGGCTCAGGTTGCGACAATTTCATGCTCAGCTAACAGCACTAACGGCACTAATTCGGCGATCAAGGCATAGAGGGGTAAGGGGACTAGCCCAGCAACTAGACCATTTCAAGAATTATCCATCGTGCTCAGCTGACAGCACTACCAAATACCAGCTCCCCACCCATCGTGTTAGTACACGACGGGGACTTACAGTTTTAGGTGGGTTCGAAACCACCACATCATTAATGCCGATCACAGTGGTTCTTCTATAAGGACGACCATCCAGACATCTATGCATGGGAAATCAAAGACAAGTCAAGCTAATTCAACTCAAGTGATTAGAAAATTGCTCAGTCGTACAAAATCCTCTTTCACAGTCTGTCAAGCAATTTGTACAATTGCCTAACAGTAGTCACCATAAGTACCTAATGACGTATGTCATGCAAAACATGTAGGCAAATTACCTGCCTACCTACATGAGTTGTTGCTCCGTGACAGACAACTTCTGCACGTTTAAAAGATGATCGAGGATAAAGCCTGTTACATAGTGCTATTTGTTGGAGATGTATTTATTCTGAAAAATAATATGTCTTTCAACGTCCAAAAATAAATTTAATTAATTTTTTTTTTCGGCAAAATCACAGCATAGCCAGTTCATTTCGGACGTTAAAAAGACATACCTACTATTATATTTCAGAACATTCAATTATTCAACAGTGTCCTGAAATAATGGTCAGAAACGTAAACAAACAGCTAATTGTATATTCCGTATAGGTAAAGATAAAATAATTGCATCTTACTAAAGTAACGTACGAGGGGTAGCTCTCTTTCAATACCACAATTCCGGTCGTTTTGCAGTTAAAAAGGTGGCGGAGGAGGTTATTTATTGCAGGCCGAGATAACCCACTCTACCCTTGTTTCTACGTATTTAATTGAATACTGTCCGAACCAGTCGCAAAGTTTTATTCACGGTTTTCGTAAACTTCACTGCGTGAAAATCTCATTTCGGTCCCTCTCGAATTACACTCCGTTAAGGGCGTCTACGCAGCCGTGTTTGTTTACATTTTTTCTGCACATTTTTTGAGAATATTGTTGTATATTTTAATGTTCTGAAATATAATGTCTTTTGAGATTTCGGACAAATCCTTTGTTGACAGAAATCACTCGATATTAAAATCAAATGTTAATTTCAGGCCTTAAAAAGACATATTATACTTCAGAATAGTTTCCTCGTATAGTGTGCAGAATAAACGTAAACGTATGTTAGGTCGTAACTTCGGGATGAAATGTGTTTCTTCAGTGGCCTAGGGTCTATTTAGATGGTTGTGAGAGCCGGGTTACACCGGTTCGATTCCGATCCTAATAAAATTTTTCCTAGGTCCCCGTCGTGTACTTGATAGAGCAGCCAGCTGAGGGAAGAAAAAGAGAAAATATGAAATGATCCGTAAACGGGCTCACAAAAGAGGATGAGTGATTTACAGATCCAATAAAAGAACAAAATCTCTGTTCTTTTCATGTTTAGTATTCAATTGGCTGGAAGGCTTGTGAAGATAGCGCGGTTTTTCGGTTTATTGTATCGTTCGTGCTCAGATTTAGTGTTATCTCCGTCTTATGTGCTCCGATTTTGTGTTATGTTCCCCATGTCTCCTATCATTTGGCGGTTATGCTAACCGCTACCGCATCCTGCTGCCTGTTCCTTCACATCCCATTCTGTAGGTATAGTAGGTTTCAGTGGGACACAGCCTTCCAAGGTATCGTAAGTTGGCAGAGGGGTGGCTTCAGGTGGGCATCGCGGCAGATAGCTCGCAGCCTTACAAAAACCTATCGCCGCCTTGTACAATCAAAATAAATTCTGGTAGATCCATTCTTCCGCTAAATACCTAGTTGTTCTACGAATATGTGAGCAACAACGAATGTAAGTTCAAATCCTTCCGGGTCAGGATTTTTTTTGGCAAGTGCCATTTCGGCACAGTATAAATTTCTAGATACTTAGGTTTAGGTACCTTATCCATTGCGGAAAAATGGGTAATTTCAACCAAATTACCTAACTACACTCTAAATTGCGAGATGATCGTTAAACCTACCTTCCCATCGAAAAACTGGTCCAAACGACCATAAAATTTAACGGGCTGTTAAAAATTCCTAGCGCTTGAGTTAGTAGAGAATTTATCCTTCATCATTAGAGTGAAATAATCACTAAGTAAGCTTCCTCTGATTGCTGCGAATCTACGTAAGATATAAACGAGATTTAGCACCGTTTAAATTACTTTATGAATGCTTTTACCCATTTTTATGTCGACCAGGCGCCATAAAGTGAGAGACTGACTTATTTCCGGGCAGCTTCTCTAATTCACTTTGACTCTGATTCATCTGTAGTGACGACTTCATTCACTCGTGAGTGTGCATGATTCACTTGTGAGATGATTAGTGACTTAATTCATTGATTCATTTATTGTTCATATTCACTATAACTGTGGTTCATTCTAATGAGAATGAGAAGTGACTTCATTCACTCGTAAGGGTGATTCATTTGGGAGATGATTAGTGACTTAAGAGGACGCTATACCTGACGGTGCATTTTTTGCCGCCCATAAGATTAACATTGCGAGCGGCGATTCATTTTCAAGGTTTACCCTTGGTTGGAAAGACACAAAATTTTGCCTGTACCTAGCCCTAACAATGTTCTAGGGAATGTTCAAAGCAGATTTCCCAATTTCTCACTGGTTTCTTTTATTGCAACTGTTTTGCAAATGCTAGCATCGCATACCTCAAGAAAAGTGCTGTATCTTGAAAACCAGTAAAAAAATGGGAAATCTGCTTCGAACACACCCTAGCACATTGTTAGGGCTAGGTACAGACAAAAATTTGTGTCTTTCCAACCAAGGGTAAACCTTGAAAATGAATCGCCGCTCGCAATGTTAATCTTATGGGTGGCAAAAAATGCACCGTCAGGTATAGCGGACCCTTAATTCATTGATTCATTTATTATTCATATTCACTATGGCCTGTCCTAGAACCGGCAATTTGCCTCTACTCCTCATGTGATCTGTATACCGAGGCTGTGGTGGTTCGGAACCCACCTAAAATTGTAGGTCCCAAACTAACACGATGGGTGGGAGCTGGTATTTGGTAGTGCTGCCAGCTGAGCACGATGGATAATTCTTGAAATGGTCTAGTTGCTGGGCTTGTCCCCCTTAATCGACTGCTACTATTGTTATTCCACACAGTGCTGTACATTTGCCTATTTACCTACCCATCGCACGTTCCAGCCTTTGGTTTCCCTCGAGGTTTCCCTATATGCCAATGTAGATTATTTATTTAAGGTAGATCTGTCAAACGTACGATTATGTATGCCATGTCGTATCCAATTCGCAGAAGAATTTGATCGTTAGCAGGGAATGCGATCGAAAGCCCAAAATAGGATGACGAGCATGATGGAATCCCGCACTGTGCGCACGCGCCGTGTGTGGCTGTAGCCTTATTAAGGCTATGCGTTACCTGATGGTGCATTTCTGCATTTCTTCCAACAGATTATTAACCTATCAAAATTTCATCGTGTGGGTGGGGAGCTGGTATTTGGTAGTGCTGCCAGCTGAGCGCGATTACCTATTATGGTCAAGTAGCATTATATTTTTTTGGTCGAAAGAATTTGTTCCACTGACCATAAAACGTGTAGGAGGTCTTTCAAAATGAGGCGGTAGTTTTTATTACTTAATTACAAGTTTGTTCGGTTAAGAGACGTCAACATTGGCTAGTCAGGCAATTTATGCACACCTCCAAACTAGCGGATAACGCCCCTAAGCGAATTCGCAAATTGATGTCTATTACATGTTACCACATTATATAAATCATTTGCTATTATTAATTGCTACGTGAATTTTGGCACTCTCTATCTATGGTATGGCCAAGCACTTT
The DNA here is from genome assembly GCA_950004255.1 of Mesopsocus fuscifrons. NCBI lineage: Eukaryota > Metazoa > Arthropoda > Insecta > Psocodea > Mesopsocidae > Mesopsocus > Mesopsocus fuscifrons. Next base: position 1,517,730 of record OX465376.1, read on the forward strand.
ATAGTCGCTGTTGACTCATAACTCATAAGGTCTTTGGAAATGAGCACACGACGGGGACCTACAGTTTTAGGTGGATTCCAAACCACCACAGCCTCGAATACACTTCCTTTTGACAAATTTCCAGAAAATAATCATTCTGGAAGATTCTACGAATATTGAGGTTGGCGGCCTTGAAGTGATTGCGCCATCCGTTTGAACGCCCTGTCAAACACACTGATGAATTAATCAATGATCACTTGATCATTTTATGAATGTGTGATCAATAGATCCGTGTGGGATGATCCTCCAATCAAATTGAATTAAAGGAGGAACCCACCACTGCCTTTCTCTTTCTCACCCACTAAAGTCACAGCTAGGACCGGATTAAGCAGGATCAGGATCTAATCACCACCAAGCAATTTTTTTTTGTGAATCTTGCCCTGCCCTGTTATGCTTCCCACCCAACGTATTAGTATACGATGGGGACCTACAGTTTTAGGCGGGTTCCGAACCACCACAGCCTATAACAAAAATTATTTCAAAATTCGCCGAATAACATTCCCGACTTTAAAAAAACCACGCAGATTATAAATTCTTCAGGAGCCGCTGCCGAATTCAATGGTACAAGCCTTCAAAATACTTAGACTAAACAGGACAGCATTCTTTCTACCATCACGAAGTACTTAGCCGAAAAGGAGCAAAAACTGTTCGGCCAGGACCTGGTCAAAGGGCTGACAGTTGTAGCCGACTGGTTCGATCCTATCGAGCAATAGTAATTGATCTGTGCAAGTCGAGATCTCGAAGTATGTACCAACTTAGGTCCAGCAGCTCAGAGATCAACAGATTACGCAAAAAAACTGACTTGGGTAGTGATGGACGATACAAGAACGTAAATTCGTTTTATACCCTCGACGGCAGAGTGTTCCTTACAAATTATTGTCTGGAATCTACGCAAGAATTCTTGTGAGAAATTTAGCGAAAAAGTTTGTTCTTGCATCCAAAACTATGAACCAAAATCTGTCTCTATTATCCTAAGAAGACAGACATTTTATTTGATAAAGAAACAGTGTTCTTGTCTTCTAAATAACAGCCTAAGAAGACTGATGGAGTGTATAAGCAAACAGTTGTTACTGGCCCATCTTACAAAGTTAACCGTCCTATTTTCGTAAGGTGACCCTATCGGACCTTTCTCTTATACACTAGGACCGTCATCTTAGCCTGTTATTTAAAAAGACAAGAACACTGTTTCTCTCTCAAACAAAGAGTCTGTCTTCTTAGGAGCATAGAAAGAGACAGTTCTTGTAGGCAAGTCATGAAATTTTCATCCATGAATGTTCGATCCTATCGGTCAAAAGTAATTGATCTGTGCAAGTCCAGATCGAGACATAGGTACCAACTTAGGTCCAGTAGCTCAGAGATCAAACAGATTTGGCATGTGTGCAAAAAAACCTGAAAATTAATTGACTTGGTATCGAGAACCTAATAAACAACGCAGTCCATCATTCAATTTATCTTCGTATAAAATCAAAACTATGTAGGACTTCATTCATATCATTTAGGATAGAATTAAGGCTATGCGTCAGTTGACCATGCATTTCTGCTACCCCTCAAGGGTAACATTGCGAATTCTTCCCTGAATTTCAGGGAACACTGCGAACCGGGTCACACCCGTTCGATTCCGATCGTACCGAAAGTTTTTCCGGTCGGTATTCACCTCTAATATGTTCAGCATGTCAAGTGTATAAAAAATGTATATTGAGGCTGTGGTGGGTTGGAACCAATCTAAGACTGTAGGTCCCCATCAGGCTCTAACAGAACGGGTGCTGGTACTGGGTAGTGCTGCCAGATTGGCACAATGGATAATTCACGAAATAAAACAGCCAGGAATAATTTCGAAAACCTCTAGAGGTTGGGAATAAAGGGTGAATATAAAATCAATACCCTAATCAGAATATTCCGACTCCGATGACATAGGATATCGAAAAATATACGAGAGTGGTGTTTACAGAAATTGGAAAAACATCAAAGAATGTTGGTGTTAGCATTCCAAATGTTAAATCCAATTTCCCACGACTGTAAAGCAGGTTCCAGACGACTGAGCCTGAGCAGGATTTGTTGACCTGTCCCAATACGAATCGGCATGAGAAACTTAGCTCAATTAGGCGAATATTAATGAATAATGTTGTTTGGTTGGGATGTAAAAAAACGAGTTCCCCAAGTGACATCGACATGGCTTCTTGTCCCATTCAGTCAACATCAAATGGGTATCGGACCTACCGTTCCGTCGTCAAGTTTTCTTTGCATACACCCTGTAGGCGAACTGGCCATACCAGCTCCGATGTACATTCCTTTTGCCATGCTGAACTTATCAGAGGTGGTGTCCGTGTTGGACGTTTTTCGACTTAAATAAACTTACCGCTTAGGTGTAGACAATCGTTTTACCTGTGGGGATGGTATAGGTGGGGGTATAGCTTGGGTAGGATACTTAGGAGAGGTTCACAAGTCAATTTAAATGTTCACGGTTCAACGTATAGCGTGCAACTGATCTGTTATCCACTGTTCGCCCGCTCACGACAGTTTCAAACTTGAACAGGTGGATTCCGATCAAAACATTTTTGGTGTGATCGGGATCGATCTGCAGGTGTATTCCCTTTCTCGAACGCCAGCAAACCACACAACTAACACCTTCAAAATTTATTGTAAGAAGAACTCTTCTCCGTATATTGCATCATGGCGTACCTTATCTTCTTACAATAAATTTTGAAGGTGTTAGTTGGGTGGGTTTGCTGGCGTTCGAGAAAGGGAATACACCTGCTGATGTTCATCGAGGGACAAGTCCAGCAACTAGACCGTTGCAACAATTATTATCCATCGTGCTCAGCTGGCAGCACTACCAAATATCATCTCCCAAGCTATCGCGTTAGTACACGACGGGGACCTACAGTTTTGGGTGGGTTCCGAATCACCACAGCCCCGGTTTACATTTCACTTGACATGCTTGGCATCGGTATGGAACCCGGTTCTTAGTGTTTCTCTAAAGGCTAGTCGCAAAATCGGTAAAAAAAAACCAATAGGATCGGAAGCTAATGTGAATAGGCACACGTTGAACCCAGCTACATGATTTCCCCAGGGTCATTCCAAGTGAAATGTGTCACTTTCTGTAGCAGAAAAATTCAAATTTGTGTGGATGTAGCATGGGACGGGTAATGTTCGCTGACGACAGCGCGTAATGGCCTTTGCTGACGGATCGCCGATCGCAAAAGTTCCTCGAGGTTTCCATTTTTCACGTCATTGCTTCTTATTCTTTGGAGTTAAGAAATAAATAGAGTTTTGGAAATCAGGGGGAAATAATTGGTTGACAATGTAATGTTAGAACAGAGTAGAACAATGAGTTTGTCGGAAGGTCCAAAGGTCTTCTCCCTTCGTAGATATAGCGGGTTGAAAATTTTGATTTCCAGTTTGATAGTTGAGACATTAGAGTAGCTCTGTCCTTGTCAGACTTTGATATATCAATATCTTTAGTTGACGGTTTCTATAATTAGCTTACAGTGAGATAGGTAGCAGAAGATGCGGAACTTAGCAGAAGTAGCCAAAGCTTACGTCACTTTCGGTATTTTCGCCTCCTATACCAACCTAAAGTTCGGCCGCTTTAGAGTGTAATAACTTTCTATTTAGTGGTCAGAAACTAAGTCAGCCATCAGACTACATATAAACCAGTGAGGGGGGAGGGATATGTACCCCGTTTCGAAATCCCGGCTACGCCGCTGGACTCAGCATAATTCTTATTCCATCAATGTAGGTAGGTGGGAGGCCTTTGAAAGTTTGTATCCGCGGGCTGACTGACCGCAGTCTCGCCATAACCCGTTAATCATGAGCTATTTTCTATTCTGCTAAATACGCAGGGAATCCATGTGGATGAGAGGTGCCAAGGAATCCGTTAAAAAATGACGCGCACTGTTGCCTCATTACAAACGAATAAAACAAAACAGCGGCATCACCGTGGTCTGTGGGAAAATACCAGACTGAGGTCCTGGGTTCGAATCCCGGTAGCAGCATTTTTTTTTTTTTTTTTTTTTTGTAGCATGGATGTCACACCAAATATTCATTTGGCTTCGGCCATCAATCATTGCGTTCGTGCCATGGTATGGGCTGTATGGACCAACATGTGGGTGGGCCCTAAACTGATCTAGATTGACCAAGCCGACGTTACATTTCTAAGGAAACTGTTAAATATTTGTTTGCTCTGAAATATAATGTGTCCTTTTAACGTCACATACTAAAGTGGACAGTTGTCTCCCTACAACGACCGTCTAAATTAGCGCGCTTCAAAGAGAGTTTGCTATTGTGCTATTGTGAAGATACTGTCAAGCGTTCGCTGGCTCTTATAGAGAGAGGTTTTCACCGTTATAGAGAGTGCTTTTGCTGTGATTTGAACCGAGACTTCTCAGGACCCAAGTTGGACCTCTTGACCACTCAGCCACTGACAGGCAAGATTTTCTAAAGTCATTCAGTTCTACTTAGAACTTGAATAGAATTCACGTCATGAATATATTCAGTACATGACCTACGGTGATGACGGAGAGATTACCAAGAAATGTTAACGGGAGTTAAAAATAAAGGGTTCGACAATGGTCGCACTTGACTTTCTCGCAATTTTTATCCAAAATTTTGATTTTTTTTACGTGAATAATTTTTTTTTGTCAGAATTTTAACTTTTTTTAAAAAGTATTTTGCCACACAATGGATGATACTTTAAGGCACCTGCATAACGAATTTCAAACATATCCGTCAAACAGTGAAGTGTCGCTCGACGCGCAAAGTATATGTTTTCTATTTTGCATGCCACCGTCTTAATTTTTAAGTAAATGAATAACTATTGAAAATGCCCTTGAAGCATCTATCTGAGACCACTTTCACCAATTTTCAAGAAAATCCGCCGATTAGTGTTGTTGCAAATCCGTTTTAACCAATCAAAAACGTGATTTCCATTTTTGGAAAATGTTTCCTACGATAATGCCAATATTGGCCCAAATTTTTGGCCCATCTCAAAAAGAATAAAAATGATCCTGTAGCATCTATTTGGGAACACTATTGCGAAATTAAAAGGATCTAACTTTATAACTGTAGTGCCAAATCCGTCTTGACCAATCAAAAACGAGATTCTAGTTTTTTTTCCTATTTTTGACTTTATTTTGCCTATATTGGCCGCAATTTTGAATTTATTGAATATTTCTTCGACAAACCTTTAAGTAATGTTATTAAGCACAAGTTTGTGGATTTTTGTGAAATTCCGGCTAATACTGTTCATGGGGCCAAGATTTTCACGTATGGGCCAATTTTGGCCCAAATATTTGGCCCATCTCCAAAACAATAAAAATGATCCTGGAGCATCTATCTGGGAACACGACTACAAAATTTGAAGGTTCTAACTTTATTACCGTACCGTGAAATGCGTCTTGAGTAGACAAAAACACGATTTTGAATTTTTTTTGACACTTTTTTGACAATAGTGGGCGCAATTTTTGAGTAATCAAAATTATATTAAAAATGTATCTCGGAACTGATTTTAGACATCTATATTCCAAATTTGAGCCAAATCGGTAGACTGGTGTGACCTGTAGCCGCGCTACAGACAAACGGACGGACGGACGTACGTACGTACGTACGTACGTACGTACGTACGTCGGACGGACATGACCTAAAAACCACTTTTTTGGTATCTAGGACCTCTGAAACGCCTTTTGCAATGAAAATCTCAAAATCGAAATTTCGCACGATAACATAACTTTCTCAGCCCATGTATTACATACGGGCGAGAAAGTAATAAAGTCGTTAATAATATTTACATCAACAAATTAATAAGTATCTTTACTTCCTTGAAGTTGGACATTTCTGGGAATCAGAAATAGACGGAGGGCCCACGCTTTATTCTTATCTCTATACTTCTTGCCAGAACAGCCTCGAGCGGGGTCACATCGGTTCCATCCCAACCCTGCCAACAGTTTTTTTTGTCGAGGCTGTGGTGGTTCGGAACCCACCTAAAACTGTAGGTCCTCGTACGAACACGATGGGTGGGGAGCTGGTATTTGGTAGTGCTGCCAGCTGAGCACGATGGATAATTCTTGAAATGGTCTAGCTGCTGGACTTGTCCCCTATCCGCTCTACTTTCTTGCCAGAGATACATCTCATCGTACTTATATTCTTAGTATTACATTGTGCATTTGCATATGAGGCGCCAGGGCGTAATTTCGAAGAAAAACCGTGACGGTCGTGACTGCAAATAAACAGACGGTTTCTAAAAGTATTTTTGTTCGGAACAAGAAGTAAACTTAAGAGGACGCTATACCTGACGATGCATTTTTTGCCGCCCATAAGATTAACATTGCGAGCGGCGATTCATTTTCAAGGTTTACCCTTGGTTAGAAAGGCACAAACTTTTGCCTGTACCTAGCCCTAACAATGTTCTAGGGAGTGTTCGAAGCAGATTTCCCATTTTTTTTTTTACTGGTTTTCGAGATACAGCACTTTTCTTGAGGTATGCGATGCTAGCATTTGCAAAACAGTTGCAATAAAAGAAACCAGTGAGAAATTGGGAAATCTGCTTCGCCGCTCGCAATGTTAATCTTATGGGCGGCAAAAAATGCACCGTCAGTTATAGCGGACCCTTAAGAAGAAGGGGTCACAATGATCTAAAAGAGTTTAGCAACACTTCACATTTGTGTAGTCTGTCCACCCCTGGATATGACTGACGCTACTCCCGTCTAAGAGTGTCGTGGAGTATAGAAGCTGTGTAAATATTGGACCTATGACAACAAGGGACAGTACGATCAGTGGCAGCCATTGGCTATAGAGTGACTGAATATAGGAGTGACTGACTCTTCGAGTGGAGCAGAATTGCGGAAGAGGCACTCCACTCCCGAGGCCCCACTCACCACTCAAGCACCCCGTCCACCTAGCCGCGGTGCGCCGCGGTTTTTTTATATAACGTGGAGTAGAATAGGGAGCGGTCATCAAACTGTTCTCCGACCCCAGTTTTCCCTGAAATTTCATGAACGTCCAGATGTTTCGAACACGTTCAGACGGAAGAATATTACAATCGCTATTTGTTTACGTTTTTTTTTTTCAGACTTTCTGAAAAAACTTATTGGACATTTAAATGTTCGGAAATATGCGGTGATTTTAAGGTTGGTTAATTTCGGACGTTAAAAAGACATATTTATTATGTTTCATAACATTTTCCAAAAGTATCCTCATAATATGCAGAAAAAAACGTAAACAAACACGACTGCGTAGACGACCTTAAGGTATTGAATCAGGTAGCGGTGCAATTTTGCCTTCAGTTCACCGCTCGTAATATTAACCTCATGGATGTCAGAAATGCATTGTCAGGTACAGCATAACCTTAACAATTCCGACAATGATACCATATGGTACACTTAGGTATGCAGGAGTGACATGTGGTATAACATAGACACATACCTACTACAACAAGAGCAATCGAAGAAATTAACACCAGATGTCGGATAAGTTGTTTTCTCAGTACTCGGTACTTTACAATAAGCTCAGGTTCTAATCCCGAGTGGTTGAAATTTTTTTCCTGACTCTGTGACTCTCTATCCCACCCCACGTTACCAAAAACGGCTCGGTGCGGCGCGTCTAGATGGACGAAGCTCATTACAGCTAAAGAGTACAATATGTCGACAGTAATAAGTTGGTGCTGTTATTAATATTAAAGTAGGAGTATAAATCACAGGTACAATACCTGTTATGATCAGTACCTGAGTAAGGGGAACCTGCCACTGTTTCTTTATGGCATAGGTCAGTTTTTAAGAAGGCTATTTATAATACAACAACGTTCAAAATATGGCGCCATAATTCAAAAAGTGTCATAGTTTATAGTTCAAGAAGTTTGTCGTTTACAACCTTGTATGTTTGTTTACGTTTACTGAAACATTTTTCGGTGTGAAATATAAGGACGAGATAAGATAACGCATGAGGACGCCACCCCGAATACTCCGATACCCCACAAGGCATATTTCGCTAAAACTTTCCTATATATCTACCTCTCATACGGGAAAGTAAAATATAGACAACGTTGCAGTGCAACATAGTTACATTTAGAGTTATTTTATTGACGAAGATGAAGTCGGGTAGATATCTATACCGAGAAATCGACTTGAATAGGTGACTTGCAGATTATATCATCGTTAAGGGTCAAAGGAGCCTGAATGGGCACGTGCTGATCTACCTGCCGTTATGTAGCCAATATCGTACCTATAAAGGTAATGTACCTACTCTACTTATGGTGAATTTCAGTAATTTCACCACTTCTGTAAAGTATACTATAGTGTCTCCTATCGAACAGATTTAACGAACAGCTTGTCACATGTTTAGCTTAAGGGTCCGCTATACCTGACGGTGCATTTTTTGCCGCCCATAAGATTAACATTGCGAGCGGCGATTCATTTTCAAGGTTTACGCTTGGTTGGAAAGACACAAAATTTTGCCTGTACCTAGCCCTAACAATGTTCTAGGGAGTGTTCGAAGCAGATTTCCCAATTTCTCACTGGTTTCTTTTATTGCAACTGTTTTGCAAATGCTAGCATCGCATACCTCAAGAAAAGTGCTGTATCTCGAAAACCAGTAAAAAAATGGGAAATCTGCTTCAAACACTCCCTAGAACATTGTTAGGGCTATAGGTACAGGCAAAATTTTGTGTCTTTCCAACCATGGGTAAACCTTGAAAATGAATCGCCGCTCGCAATGTTAATCTTATGGGTGGCAAAAAATGCACCGTCAGGTATAGCGTCACTTGACACAAAATGTGTGCAAATGAAAAGGGGCGAAGGACCTCAAAAACATTTTTCAAACTGTTTTTTGATAGTCGGGCATGAGGTCAGTGAGTCGCGTTTGCCCACAGACTGTAAGCTGTTCACATGTCAGAAGATTTGCGGGCATGTGAATCGTAAATAAATACATATGATTTACAGCTGACCCTGTAGTTCTGCAGTGCTGTACAAACCAACAGGAAATTTGTTCAACCGGTTTTTGATGGCCGCATTGAATGATTTTATAGTTTTCTACTTTTCTCAGCTTGCTCTGTCTCATTCATCACTTCACTGAAATATGTGTGAAATAGATGTGTCATTGCCGACCTCACTGTGGTCTAGTGGTGAAAGCATTAGACTCGCACGACTGAGGTCCTGGGTTCGAATCCCGGTAGCAGCAATTTTCTGTTGGTACCATGGATGTCACGCCAAATATTCATTTGGCTTCGGCCAAGAGTCACCAATAAGTGCGTGGGTAGGTATAAGAACGTGAGAAGTCGTTTGTTTCCAAATATTTCCACATAAACCTTATTTCAAAACCCACCTTGAAATTGCATAAGTCAACGAACAAGCTTTCTCCACGAATTAAATTTTGAATAATTTCATTTGTATTCAGAGACGAAATAAATGCTATAGGTAAGTAGAAGGGTAGTACTAGAGGGGTGATGCTAGCACGTGATGGGGACCTACAGTTTTAGATGGATTTCAAACCACCACAGCCTCGATATACATTTCACGCTGAACATATCAGAGGTGAATGCCGACGAGAAAAACTTGGACAAGATTGGGATCGAACCGGCTCTCACTGTTCTTCTAAAGCTTTGCTGTCTTCTTTTTGTTTGTTTTGAAAATGTCGCAATTCGGTGGGAAACTTCATCCCATTGTGTGAAGCGTCGCTCGCGTTTTCTCTATTTACACAACAAATGTCTCCTAACTCTGTTTCGTTCCCCCACTCTCCTGATTTGATTCTGTGTGAAGATCGGTTACCACTTTATGTACACCCTGTCCTTGTCTAATGGGGTGGAACTTCGTTCGGAACCACCCTATACTTACAGTCCTTTATACCTTACGCCTACACCAGTTCAATCAAGGAGAGAGTCGAGGAAATAGTTGCCTTACAGGGTACGTCCCACCATACTCGGTTAACGTTAAACTCCAGTTAAATTCCAACTATTGCATGGTAAAAATCGAATTTAACTGGAGTTGAACCGTTAACCGAGTATGGTGGGACGCACCCATAGGGGAACACAGGTTCTATCCCAAATTTGTGAGACAACTTTAGGATATTAAAATATTCTGAAATATAATTTGTCTTTTTAACGTCGTTACTCATGAGGCTATGTTGTGATTTCAAAATCGGTTAATTTTGGACAATTTTTTTTTTGTGACAAAAATCACTCGATCGTAAAATCACTACATAGTAATGACGTTACAAAGACATATTATATTTCAGAATATTTAAATATCCAATAGTTTTCTCACCAAGTTTGAAATCGGAACGTAAAAAAATAGCGAATGTATGGTGGCCCTTAAAACGAACTCAAAGCATGGAGAATTTTCATAAAATCAGTATAGATCAAATGAAGCGAGGAGGAAAATTGAAAATCGAAATTTTACGAGACACAAAAAATGACAAACCATGATTTTGAATTGACAGACCAGAAGGGCAGAAATGATGGATAACGGTCCCTCACTCCCCAAATTCATTAATAAAGATTAGTTTTAAAACCAAAAATAACTCAACTCCCTATTGCCTCGATTGCCCCCCTGACTCGTGGCATATTGTTTATATTTTCAAAGATCAAAGAAGTTTTACAAAATTCTTTCTTTCATGTCTCGGGATAGAAGGCAAATCCACTCAAGTGTTTGAATGACGGCTTTGAATCAAGTTGTAAAAGAAATTATTAGTTTTTGAGTGGGGGGTCTTAGGAGAAAATTACTGGCTTTAGTCTAATCTGCGGTCTAATTTTTGAAATTTTGAAAACAGAAGAAAATGTATTTGCGGGATTTGGACATGAAGTTTCTGGTGTAATTTAACAATTATTCATTCATTTTATTTTTCATTCATTTCATTGTGGTACCCTACCCTTCCAATCCTACTTAAGGGTCACCATACATTCTCGACGAACTCCGCCAAAACCACTGTGCGAAAGATTCGACAAAACTAATGTTTCCATATTAGTACAGCCGGAGACTGGTAATTGCAATATCGTATTGGTTGTGTCTACTCTAAAAGCTAAACATAGTGTGCTATTTGAACGCGAAACGAACGAGTGAAAGTAGGACACTATGTTTAGCTTTTAAAGGAGAAAAAGTAGAAAAATGCTGTTGAAATTACCCACTTCCGTAAGTGAAATAAAAATTGCCAAAATGTAACATGGCTACGGTAAATAGTACAAACATTTATCAAGCTTTTCTACTAAATGTGACGATAAAATCATACATTTTTTAGTCCGAAAATTTTCAAAAAAATATTCCGCATGAGGTAGTGTTGTGTTTTCGCGATCTGTCAAAAAAACATGTGGACTGGTAGTTGACTGTTTAAAATCGCTCCTGTGGGCTTATTACTCCGTTTCATGCAAAAATACAACACTACCTCACGACAAAGAGTCTCAGGTTTACATCCCCCTATAAACACCTTTCACTCGCCCTGTAACTTCGGAGTAGGGCTTGAAGTACGTAGCATTGCGAACCAAGTACGTGTAGTCGACCTTAAGGGTCACCATACATTCGCTATTTTTTCACGTTCCGATTTCAAACTTTGTGAGAAAACTATTGGATGTTTAAATAGGTATTCTGAAAAATAACATGTCTTCTTAACGTCATTACTCATGAGGCTATGTTGTGATTTTACGATCGAGTGATTTTTGCCACAAAAAAAAATTGTCCAAAATTAACCGATCGTGAAATCACAACATATCCTCATGAGTAATGACGTTAAGAAGGCATATTATATTTCAGAATATTTAGATATCCAATAGTTTTCTCACAAAAATAGCGAATGTATATTCAGCCTTAAATATCCAACGAAAAAATGCCAGAAAAAAACGTAAACAAATAGAAAATGTATATAATTCACTCCGAAAAGTCCAGTTTTGGCGAATATTACCCGAATATTTACGTCACTGTATCTCTTACAGTCCTTCAGTCGCATTTTTTCGAAATAAAATTACGATAAGGCTTCTCATCTTGTCATCGCCCCCCCCCCCCCCCCACCAACTTTTTACGACCCCCTTCTTCGTTTCGAATTCACCCCGTTTTATGTCAGCACTAAAAAAGGCTCATTTGAAAGACTGACAGACGTCTCATGTGAACAGCGCTTTAAATACAACCATTACCTATCTTTCCCCTAATTCAATCCAAACTTTTTCAATTTCAGATTCTAATTCGGAAAGAACTCAAGGTTCCTTGTTACGAATTCAATCAGTTTGATAAAGTCATCAAAAACTTATTTTTTATTAGTCTAAAAATGTTTCAGTGAAAAACGTGTCAAGGTGGGTTGGAGTATTGATTCCCCCCATCAGGCGGCTATTAATTAATTTTGTGGCCCATGGGGTTCGATACCTGGTAATCGGATCCCTATTTGCCAGAGGCTTGAATATCATTACTCCCTATCATAACACTATCTACGCACAATCCTTCAAATGTAGCTAATAAATTATCCGTGAGATAGGGTACCGTCTGTTAAGCCAGGAGTTATAGTTAGCTGTTTTGTGACTTATGGCTGAGTAATTTTGGATATATTTTTGAACTAGGTTCTGCCATAAAAAAGACGTATTATATTTCAGAATAAATATAAACAAACAGGATTTTTTTAACATTATTAAAATGTTCACTCGAGATTTGTGTAGATATATGCATACCACGTCACCATTTACTGTCTCCATGTCTTAAGAGGACGCTATACCTGACGGTGCATTTTTTGCCGCCCATAAGATTAACATTGCGAGCGGCGATTCATTTTAAAGGTTTACCCTTGGTTGGAAAGACACAAAATTTTGCCTGTACCTAGCCCTAACAATGTTCTAGGGAGTGTTCGAAGCAGATTTCCCAATTTCTCACTGGTTTCTTTTATTGCAACTGTTTTGCAAATGCTAGCATCGCATACCTCAAGAAAAGTGCTGTATCTCGAAAACCAGTAAAAAAAAATGGGAAATCTGCTTCGAACACTCCCTAGAACATTGTTAGGGCTAGGTACAGGCAAAATTTTGTGTCTTTCCAACCAAGGGTAAAACTTGAAAATGAATCGCCGCTCGCAATGTTAATCTTATGGGCGGCAAAAAATGCACCGTCAGGTATAGCGGACCCTTAAGAGGAGAGTATACCTTCTAACATGTTCCTTTCTTTATTTACTACTGAAAACCAGAGGTCTCTATCATTGGTTGCTTCGCAATGGTTAGCTTAGCGCCCGCCCCGCCAGATTTTGGAGTAGGCCAAAGCCAACTACATCCGTGCCGTAAGCAGAAAATATTGCTTATTCTGGGATTCGAACCCGGACTTCCCAGGACAAAAAGCGGACGTCTTGATCGCTCTGCCACTGAGAGGCACGGGTTGGTGAATTGATGATTTGTATTATGGGTAGAAATTTGAAATTGTAGACTTTGTACCGCCTATACCTCAAAATACGTGTGCAGGGGAAACCCCCCTGTTCCAAGAAGGCCATTCCAAGGAGGCCATTCCAAGGAGACCATTCCAGTGAAGCCATTCCAAGGAGGCTACTCCAAGGATGCCATTCCAAGGAGGCCATTCTAAGGGGGCCGTTCCATGGAGGTCACTCCAGACCCCCATTCCCGGACGCAACACGCAACATGTACTGTCAGCTTTGCTCTGTGCTATACAAACCAATAAACAGTGGTTTACTTCGAAGGTCACCATCGAATAGGTAACCATGAGCAGGGTTGCTTAGGTTTGGCAAAAACTGACTGGTTTATTTGCTACTTGCCCAGTGGGAATTAGGAAGTGGGGGATATATATTATGTGTTAGATAAATAACCAATGACATTCAGCTAGATTGTCATTTTGGCTACGGCGCCAGCAGTATGTTGGAGGTCAGCAGGGTCAACTGCTCAGCGTAAACCACTATGCGGATTCTTGCTGTCTGGTCCAAGTTCAAAATTTCAGCCCAGGAAGCTGAATTTTGCATTTTGTGAGAGAACTGTTGGATATTTATTTGTTCTGATATATAATACGAATGTCTTTGAAACTATAATTTAATGCTGGCGACACGCATGCGTCCTGGGCGGCCGTCCTGCCGAGTTCGCATCCCCGGACGTATTGGTAGGGATGGTGGTTTTTTCCCTTACTTGCCATTGTAAGTCCACCATTCCAGAACGCATTATGAGTGACAGTCTGATATGTTGTAATTTCACGATGGAGTAGTTTTTGTCATACCAAAAGTCAACGGTCGTTTTGAATATTTAAAAAAATAAATGGTCCGGCAAGGGTCGCACTTGACTTTCTCGCAATTTGGATGTTGGTCAACCCCCCTCGCAAGGTAACCTACTAGCCCAGGATTCTAAGAATAGGTAGTCACGAAAGGCTACTATTTTAAAATATTAGGTTGGTCAGAAAATTAGGCCAAACACACAACCGTGATCCCAAAAATATTCCTATTTAAAAGAATGAGACTGTAAAATATAAATAATGGTATAAAATACCTTACTGATGAATGGGAAGGAAAGAAAGCATGAGCAGCACACACACATAGAACGAAAACGCACTGACTGCAAAGAACGTCCACCCCCGGAGCGCGAGCGCGGCTGACTGAGGGGAGTGAGGGGTGAGGGGAGTATCGATCGCCAGACGCCCGACTGCGCGGCCCGGGGAAGGTTCACGCGCTTTCGCCGCGCGCAGTTCTATTATGAATCTTTATTATTTCACCTTTTATGTATACCAGTGGTACCCAACCTTTTTTTATTTGACGTATTTTTTTAAGGTAAATCTTGCGAACCAGAACACACACAAAATTAAAATGTAAATTACCTAATTAATAAAAATTATTAATTAATTAATGCACTGCCAGCATGTTATTAATGGTTACCGTACCACGGACGGACGGACATTTTTTAAAAACCAATTATTTTGGACTTGGGGGACCTGCAGGATCACGGGAACCCCAAAATCTCAAAATTGAAATTTTGCAAGATGACATAACTTTCTCAGCCCATGTAAAGTAGATAGGTATTAGGTACATACGGGCGAGAAAGTAAAATAAAGGGTCCGACAACCGTGGCACTTACTCGCCTCATATAATTATTATTATTATTATTTTTTTTTTTTTGAAATTTTTTTGCGAGTTTAATTTTTACGCAATCCAAAATCGGTTGAACATGACCCACGAGCAACTATCTGAGATCACTCACACCAAATCTCATTACTGTCATTCTATTACTTTAGTCCCAAATGCGTTCCGACCATTCAAAAACGTGGTTTCTCATTCTCAACTCATTTTCGACACTTTTTTGACTACAACGGCCGTAATTTTGAAGATAACAAAATTCTGTTCAACAGATGTTTAAGTTACATGGTTCTACACAAATTTACCAAATTTTATGACAATCGGTCAATAAATGTGAATGGCGCCGAAACGATCGAACTTTGGTCCAGAACGGATGTAATTTTCAACCAATTCAATTTTAGTTGCAAAAGACCTCGAACCATCTATTTGTCAACACACTTACCAATTTTCAGTGTTATAGATTGAAAAGTGTACCACCGGCGCTTGTCCGACTAACCAAAAACACGATTTTTTAATTATTTTGGCGGTTTTTTGACAATAGTGGCCGCAATTTTTGACCAATCACAAAATCCTTGAAAATGCTCTTCGGCAGTGATTTTAGACAGGTCCATACCAAATTTCATTAAAATCGGATGAACGGTATAGGCGCTAGAGCACTGCACGGACTGACGGACGGACGGACAGACTTTTTCCAGAAACCACTTTTTTGGACTTAGGGGACCCTGAGGATCATGGGAAACCCAAAATCTCAATTTCGAAATAATTTCGAAAACAATACTTTCACGCCATATATGGCTAGCGAGAAAGTAACATATTTCTCCGTAGGTGTGTGAAAAAAGAGCTCGGTCAAAGACTGGACGCTCTGCAACATTTTTATTGTCTGATTTTGTTTTCTATACATTAACCCTTCCTTTGATTTACAAAATGTGGGGTTAAAAAAAGAAAGGAGATTTTTTTAGGAGTTTACGAGTTCCCCGCGCTTCCAAAATAAA
This sequence comes from Mesopsocus fuscifrons, assembly GCA_950004255.1. Taxonomy (NCBI): domain Eukaryota; kingdom Metazoa; phylum Arthropoda; class Insecta; order Psocodea; family Mesopsocidae; genus Mesopsocus; species Mesopsocus fuscifrons. The sequence continues at coordinate 1,533,767 of OX465376.1, forward strand.
AGCACTGCTTAATTCTGGGGAGGTTTTTCACAAATTTAGGGTTCCAAATAAATTAAGCCACGCTGAATCAGCTCGAATACATTTGGTTAATTTTTTTCCGGGCGTGGATAAAAAGATGTTATCGTTTTTGAGGCTGGGTAGTATAGGTAGCATTTTCTTTACGATTTTCCATCTTATGAAATTCAAAAAAAATAAAGGGTTCGACAATGGTCGCACTTGACTTTCTCGCAATTTTTATCGAAAATTTGATTTTTTTTTTACGTGAATAATTGTCAGAATTTTAACTTTTTCTAAAAAGTATTTTACCTCACACTGGACGATACTTTTTGGCACCTGCATACCAAATTTCAAACATATCCGTCAAACAGTCAAGTGTCGTTCGACGCGCAAAGTATATGTTTTCTATTTTGCATGTCACCGTCTAAATTTTTAAGTAAATGAAAATCTATTGAAAATGCCCTTGAAGCATCTATCTGAGACCACTTTCACCAATTTTGAAGGAAATCTGCCGATTAGAGTTGTTGCAAATCCGTCTTAACCAATCAAAAACGAGATTTCCATTTTTGGAAAATTTTTCCTACGATAATGCCAGTATTGGCCCAAATTTTTGGCCCATCTCAAAAAGAATAAAAATGATCCTGTAGCATCTACTTGGAAACAGTATTGCGAAATCACAAGGATCTAACTTAATAACTGTTGTGCCAAATCCGTCTTGACCAATCAAAAACAAGATTCTAGTTTTTTTCCTATTTTTGACTTTATTTTGCCTATATTGGCCGCAATTTTGAATTGATTGAATATTTCTTCAACAAACCTTTAAGTAATGTTATTAAGCACAAGTTTATGGATTTTTGTGAAATGCCGGCTAATACTGTTCATGGGGCCAAGATTTTCACGTATGAGCCAATTTTGGCCCAAATTTTTGGCCCATCTCCAAAGCAATAAAAATGATCCTGGAGCATCTATCTGGGAACACGACTGCAAAATTTGAAGGTTCTAACTTTATTACCGTACCGTGAAATGCGTCTTGAGTAGACAAAAACACGATTTTGAATTTTTTTTGACACTTTTTTGACAATAGTGGGCGCAATTTTTGAGTAATCAAAATTATATTAAAAATGTATCTCGGAACTGATTTTAGACATCTATATTCCAAATTTGAGCCAAATCGGTTGACTGGTGTGACCTGTAGCCGCGCTACAGACAAACGGACGGACGGACGGACGTACGTACGTACGTACGTACGTGTACGTCGGACGGACATGACCTAAAAACCATTTTTTTGGTATCTAGGACATCTGAAACGCCTTTTGCAATGAAAATCTCAAAATCGAAATTTCGCACGATAACATAACTTTCTCAGCCCATGTATTACATACGGGCGAGAAAGTAAAAATTGTCGAACTGTTAGAAGTACTTAAATTTAACCGAGAGTCATCTAACACACCCTTCTCAAAAAATAGTGTTTACAAATTGCGATGAGAAAACAACATAAAGAACTCAATATCCTTCTCACGACTTTAATCGGAGTTTTAAAAGGAACCCATTTAACAAATCCACTGAAATGTGAAGAAAAAACCTTTACAAATTTTGACACTTTAGAGGGAAATCTGTCAAGCGGGGGAAAGCTTCATATGAGATCCCCATCCTTTCATGCTTCAATGTCAGACTTAGAGGGTTGCTACAGACTATTTCAAGAATTATCCATCGTGCTCAGCTGGCAGCACTAGTAAATACCAGCCCCATGTTAGTACACGGCGGGGACCTACAGTTTTAGGTGGGTTCTGAACCACCACAGCCTCGATATACATTGCACTTGACATGCTGAACATATCAGAGGTGAATGCCAATCAGAAAAACTTTGCTAGGATCGGGATCGAACCGGGGTGAAGACAACCATGAGGGGCAAAATTGAAAGAACAATTCAAAGAAAATTTAAGGGTCAGCTATACCTGACGGTGCATTTTTTGCCACCCATAAGATTAACATTGCGAGCGGCGATTCATTTTCAAGGTTTACCCTTGAAAGACACAAAATTTTGCCTGTACCTAGCCCTAACAATGTTCTAGGGAGTGTTCGAAGCAGATTTCCCATTTTTTTACTGGTTTTCGAGATACAGCACTTTTCTTGAGGTATGCGATGCTAGCATTTGCAAAACAGTTGCAATAAAAGAAACCAGTGAGAAATTGGGAAATCTGCTTCGAACACTCCCTGGAACATTGTTAGGGCTAGGTACAGGCAAAATTTTGTGTCTTTCCAACCAAGGGTAAACCTTGAAAATGAATCGCCGCTCGCAATGTTAATCTTATGGGAGGCAAAAAATGCATCGTCAGGTATAGCGTCCTCTTAAGCAGCATCAACACTATAGAACCCAAAATAGATATCTAGCAACCTAATTCTAGTTGGAACAAAAAGTGGTCAAGCTAGTCATATTATCTAGCTGCATAGCTCACCCATCAATCACTACAATAATTAATATCTACTACTATCTAATTAAGTAGTCAATCAAAATTTAAGGCACATCGGCAAACCTATACATGACTTTCTTCCTGTCTATTTTTGACTGCAAGATATATGACTGTTTACGTTTCATATAGAGTGGCTTCCGCAAGTTCCTTAACGGACAGATAAAGTTTTAACTTGCCAATAACTCAAACTCTCCATATATTAAAATTTTTGTCAACAATCGTGGCAATAGATAATTTGTGCCACGTGCCAATTTGTTTTTGGGCGCTATAGGAAGGATGGGGGAAGTTAGTTCACATCTTTTTCGGAACGATAACGCTATATAGCGAACTTTAAGGAGGCATTATAGTAGACTTTAGGCACTGATGAAACCGACCCTAACTTGTTTATTTCCTCTATTACAGGTAAAGCAGTGCCATTCATAGAGACAACAGTGTCTCACGCGTCGGTTCTTACAATTCTGGCCATCAGCTTCGAAAGGTACTACGCTATATGTGAGCCTCTGAAGGCTGGGTACGTCTGCACCAAAGCCAGAGCATTCATCATCTGTGTCTGTGCCTGGGCCGTCGCAGCGGTGCTCACAAGGTAATTAGGAACAATTGCGTTACCATGGTTACCGTTAAATGTTGTTTGTTTCCATTAGATTTAAGTTCTGAAGTATAACATGCCGTAATTAAGTCTGAATATACGTTCGCTATTTTTTACGTTCGCGGGCTTCAAACGTTTTGAGAAAACTATCGGATATTTAAATATTCTGAAATATAATATGTCTTTTTAACGTCATTAGTCATGAGGCTATGTTGTGATTTCACCATCGGTTAATTTTGGAGAATTTTTTGGTGACAAAAATCACTGGATCGTAAAATCACAACATAGCCTCATGACTAATGACGTTAAAAACACTATTATATTTCAGAATATTTAAATATTCAATAGTTTTCTCACAAAGTTTTAAACAGGAACGTAAAAAATTGCGAATGTATGGTGGCCCTTAAGTTCTGAAATATAATATGTCGAGTGATTTTTGTCCACAAAAAATTTGTCGATCGAAAAATCACAACACAACCAGTTAATTTCGGCCGTTAAAAATACAAGTTATACTTCAGAACATTTAAATATCCAATTCTTGATGACACCATTGGATATTTGAATATTCTGAAATATAATATGTCTTTTTAACGACCGAAATTAACGGGTATATGGTGATTTTACGATCGTGTAATTTTTGGTTCGGTGAAAATAAATGAACAGCTCATATCTCATTTCATCTTAATTTGTTTTTCTCCTCTCCTGGCCTGACTCTACCTAATATTATCGATGCGGAGATTGGTAGTAGTCGCTGCTGGTGGGGAGCGCGTGTGGCAACAGTTGTGCTATTTCACGCACTAAGTCAACAAAGGATTTTATCAGTTTACTTTCGCCCTGTGTTTTTGTCTGAAATTAAAGAGCACAAAAACAAGGTAACCTACGTACAGTAGGTATAGTCAAGGGTCATCACACAATCCAATTTGTTTACGTTTTTTTTCGACAATTTTTTGAGGAAATTGTTTGTTCTGAAATATAATATCATCAGAAAATTAACTGGCCAGTTAATATTTGACATATTATATTTTAGAACGGGTGCCCTCGAAAAATAGTCCTAAAAAATGCAATCATTATAGCAAATCTATATTCCATCTTAAGGGCCACCATACATTCTCGACGAACTCCACCAAAACCACTGTGCGAAAGTAAATATTCGACAAAACTAATGTTTATTTACATATTAGTGCTGCCGGAGACTGGTAATTGCAATATCGTATTGGTTGTGTCTACTCTAAAAGCTAAACATAGTGTGCTATTTGAACGCGAAACGAACGAGTGAAAGTAGGACACTATGTTTAGCTTTTACAGGAGAAAAAGTAGAGAAATGCTGTTGAAATTACCCACTTCCGTAAGTGAAATAAAAATTTCCAAAATGTAACATGGCTACGGTAAATAGTACAAACATTTATCAAGGTTTTCTACTAAATGTGACGATAAAATCATACATGTTTTAGTCCAAAAATTTTCAAAAAAATATTCCGCATGAGATAGTGTTGTGTTTTCGCGATTTGTCAAAAAAACATGTGGACTGGTAAACATGTGGACTGTTTAAAATCGCTCCTGTGGGCTTATTACTCCATTTCATGCAAAAATACAACACTACCTCACGACAAAGAGTCTCAGGTTTACATCCCCCTATAAACACTTTTCACTCGCCCTGTAACTTCGGAGTAGGGCTTGAAGTATGTAGCATTGCGAACCAAGTACGTGTAGTCGACCTTAATATTTACACATTTCAGCCGTTAAGATAGCATTCTTCGCGCCAAAATTGTTTAAAATTTGAAGTAGAACCGTGGGAAGCATCAGTTTTCGGGACTGATTTTTTAAATGGAGCAATAACGTTTTCTCACATACTTACTTGGTAACACAACTACGAAGAATACCTAGTACCTAGTAATCAAAATTATTTCCAAATCCTATTGGCACACATTTCCTTCTATTCAAAATACCTGAGGCGATTTTTTTCCTCTAGAGCTACCCTAAAAAATTCATATTTCAGTTTTGAGTCATCGAACGCATGCAAACTAAAATAAAGCGTTATTACTCCATATCGAATCGAAACGAAGTGTTATAAATGTGATAATCGAAGAGTGTTCCTTTCGTTCACCAGGTAGGTATAAAACCTTACCAAATTATATTTTTCGTGCTTGTGTTACCAATAGTATAAGCGTATAATATCAGGGGTGCAAACATGACAGCATTCCCACATCTACATGACATCTATATTAAGAGGACGCTATACCTGACGATGCATTTTTTGCCGCCCATAAGATTAACATTGCGAGCGGCGATTCATTTTCAAGGTTTACCCTTGGTTGGAAAGACACAAAATTTTGCCTGCATCTAGCCCTAACAATGTTCTAGGGAGTGTTCGAAGCAGATTTCCCAATTTCTCACTGGTTTCTTTTATTGCAACTGTTTTGAAAATGCTAGCATCGCATACCTCAAGAAAAGTGCTGAATCTCGAAAACCAGTAAAAAAAATGGGAAATCTGCTTCGAACACTCCCTAGAACATTGTTAGGGCTAGGTACAGGCAAAATTTTGTGTCTTTCCAACCAAGGGTAAACCTTGAAAATGAATCGCCGCTCGCAATGTTAATCTTATGGGCGGCAAAAAATGCACCGTCAGGTATAGCGGACCCTTAAAAAGTTATAAAACTGTAGGTTCCTTCATACTTTCAGGTACTTTATTACTTTTGAAAAAATCCGAAATTATAATTTCTATAATTTTTTGGTGATTTTTTTTTTTTTCAGTCCACTTCTAATGATACCTGAGTATGGGCCGAAGGAGTACATAGATGGTACGACAGTGATGGCTTGTCTACTGCTAGTAAACACCCTCTGGAGCCAACTTTTCTTCTATCTGAGCATTTCCCTGTTTTTTTGGGTCCCGTTTCTGGTCCTTGTGGTCCTCTATACCGTCATCGCATTTCGACTTATGGCTGACCCCGGAATTAAGGTAAGTGGTTTTGAATACCCACCTACCTACTTGCTTTAAGGGCTTACATCTCATAAAGGTGGTTTGATCTTAATAAAGTGAATATTCGATGAAACTGCACTCTATCAAAGGCTTGTTCAAAATCTGTGGAAACGCACACCGCTTGAAAATTTACCAAAATCAATCATTTTCTCTGAGCAATACATTCTAGAGATAGAAATGCTGCGTTAGAGTGCCTGTGGACCTCTTTTTTAAATCTCTACACAACAGCAACAGGTCCTGGATTCGAATCCCGGTTACAAAAAATTCAAAAATCCACAGTCCATAGAGTTATGAATACATAAAAACACAGCGTTTAGCAATTTCAAAAGAGATTCTCCAAGCTGTCCTAGCCAAAGAAAAATAATTGCTTTGTATTCATGAGACTTTTGTTTTGAATTTTATGACATTCATACTTCAACCCGCAGACAGAATTTTCGTTTAAAAATAAAACTTCCTACTCAAACCATCAACGAGCTAGCGGCAAAATTTTTGGCAAGCGGTTTCGAAAAGTGAACGGTCAGTTTACAACAGATCTGCGTAAGCTGAGGGGTCAGGAGGCGAGCGGCGAATCAAAAATTGTGCGTAAGCCATTAGTCAGCGAAACAGACTGTGGATGTGATGAAAAGTGACGTTTAGCTTATGAAATCTGATAAATCACGGAGTAAAATCCGCTTCAGCTGTTGTGAAGTGAAAAATTGGGGGGGGGGGATTTTCATTGTCTCCGATAATCCCTTATAGCGAATTTTTTAAACTGGAAAAAGTCAGGAAATGATTGGCTTATATGTATAGTCTGACAGCTGACTTAGTTTCTATATATCGCGTTTTAGATTCTGACCACTAAACAAAAAGTTATTGCACTCTAAAGAGTCTAAAGTGGCAGGCTTTTAGGTTGGCATGGGAGGGGAAAATACCGAAAGTGACGTAAGCATTGGCTACTTCTGCTAAGCTCCGCATCTTCTGCTACCTATCTCACTGTAAGCTAACTGTAGGAACCATCAACAAAGATATATCAAAGTCTGACAAGGACACAGCTACTCTACTGTCTCAACTATGAAACCGGAAATCAAAATTTTCTTGGGCAGGTTTCATCATCTTACCGATATTTTTTTCAAGTGAATCTTGCCCGGTCATGCTCCTACCCGGACCTGATGTGTACTTGGCTTCTATCGGCGTGATTCTGCCCAAATAACCCACCCTGTTCTAGAACTGCTGATTTTTTCATTTTTTCCTATAGATTGCTTACTTTTTCAGGGAAACGAAAACTTCAACTACAGAGCTCGGCGCCAGCTAGTGCTGATGCTAGGCACGGTCGTGATTCTGTTCTTTCTATGCCTGATGCCGTTCCGCGTCTTCATCCTGTGGCACATCGCTGTACCGGGGTCAGCAGTTCAAGCGCTCGGCGTAGAACGCTACTTCAACATTCTATACTTCTGCAGGATCATGTTCTATGTCAACTCGGCAGTCAACCCCATCCTTTACAACCTCATGTCTTCGAAATTCCGCGACGGTTTCTACCGACTCTGCTCGCTGCACTCGGAGCGCTACTTCCTCCGTCGTCGACGGTAAGTCAGCGAACAGTCTGCCAGGTCACACCGGTTCGATTCCGATCCTATCGAAAGTTTTTCTGATTGGAATGCATCTTAAGTGAAAGACTGCGGTTGTTCGGAACTCACAAAAACTCCTCAGGATGCCTAGATCGACCCAAACTTAATCAAAGGTCCTTAATCCCTACGCACATCGGCGACCAGTGTGCCTAATTCAATACAGGCCTCGCCCATTAAAGAAGTAAGGCTTTGAACAAGAAAAAAAGAAATGCGGAGTCACGATAGAAGAAAAGGAGCAATGAATAGAGTTAATTCAAGAACCAACTACCAAACCTGAAACTGCCGTCTTTCTTTCATATTCTCCGCCGGCTAAGTCCCGTCACAATTTGTCTCTGACGAGCCTGCGGAGATTTTTTATTTTTTTCTTTGATTGCTTTAACCAAGAAATTCATAGCAGCTCATTTAAAATGTTAATATTAATGCGTTACTCATGCATATCTGAGCCCCGATTGCTACGGATCTCGCTTTCAAATTGATCACTCAATATTTTTGTTGCGTGCGCGTGTTCACCAGTTCTTAAAGTCTACTTTAGAGTCCGATCCTATCAAATTTTTGACATTCACCTCTGATAAAGTTTCAGAACCCATCTAAAACTGTAGGTCCCCATCGTTCTGATTGATTGTATCCACTTCCAGATGGGAGATGTCAGCAAGCATGCACACAGCAACATCATCCCTCTCCTACTCCAATTCCCGAAGAGAGTGGGACCTGGACAGCAGGCGTGCCAAAACCAGAAATTTAGCAAGGAACCTGCCGTACGCAAAACGCCTCGACGAGTTTAGCCCAATTCTGCACCGCGCCTACGTAACTCGATCCTCCCCGGAGGCAAGTTCATCGCGCCTAAGCGTCTACAAAGACCTAAGCGACGCCCGAACATCAACGGCGTTAAGCGAGTACGACAACGTGGAGAAAACTAACGCTTTTAGCCGGAGCCAATCAGAGACTGAGTTTACAGCGCTAGTTAGCACTAAAATAGAGCTGAAACCGCCCGACCGCGGGAAGACTGAGGCTGACGACACGGCCACCCAACTCGAAATCTTTCCCACCGATGGAGAACCATCTCCGTTTAAGTACAAAGAATCAATACGAAGAAGTATGATGAAGTCAAAAATTCATAAAAAGATTAGTGGATGTAGCAGTGTTAAACTGGCTGACATCATTGCTGACAATGGAGTGTAGTTAGCAATAATTGATTTACTGATGTCATTTTTTTGTAGCAAATATGTTAAAAATTGGAGTCAACTGCGACTACATTGAAATCGTCAAAAAACAAAAATTATTTCAAAAAATAAAAATCAGAGTATCAAAGGGTCACCATACAATCCTAGTTCTTTCTTTTTTTTTTTTTGAGCATTTATTGAGGACATTGGATATTTAAATGTTCTGAAACATAAAATGTCTTATATTTCATGACATTTAAATATTTGTACAACAGTTTCATCAAAATTTGAAAGAAAAAACCATTATTCTGCCCCGTGTTTCACGATTGTCGCTACTGGAATCTTTTTAATGACATTTAAAACAATTAAGAGGACGCCGCCCATAAGATTAACATTGCGAGCGGCGATTCATATTCAAGATTTACCCTTGGTTGGAAAGACACAAAATTTTGCCTGTACCTAGCCCTAACAATGTTCTAGGGAGTGTTTGAAGCAGTTTTCCCATTTTTTTTCTGGTTTTCGAGATACAGCACTTTTCTTGAGGTATGCGATGCTAGCATTTGCAAAACCGTTGCAATAAAAGAAACGAGTGAGAAATTGGGAAATCTGCTTCGAACACTCCCTAGAACATTGTTAGGGCTAGGTACAGGCAAAATTTTGTGTCTTTCCAACCAAGAGTAAACCTTGAAAATGAATCGCCGCTCGCAATGTTAATCTTATGGGCGGCAAAAAATGCACCGTCAGGTATAGCGGACCCTTAACTTTACCACTTGTACTACTGAAGTCGCAGTTACAACTCCCAATTAAATTTCATCCTCAAAAGGCTGTATTTCTATTGGTGCATTGGCGAATAACTTATTCTTAGTTTTTTAACTATCGAAAAAGGTATCTGACCTCAGTAGAGATGTTGGAATGTAGGTACCTACATACTGAATAATTTTTTCAAAAAGTAAAAAATTCAAAAACTGTGAATTTGGGGCATGAGAATCTCTCCCACCAATAGGTTAAAATATTAAAAATAATCGCCAATTTAATATTTAGTTCTTATGGATGAAGCGGACCCTTAATTAGGGTACAGCATACGGATATTAAGAGGGAAGGACACGCTCTGACGTCACACTATGACCATGAAATTTCAGATAATTCCTCATAACGATAATTTCAAGGTAGTGTGACGTCAGAGGGTATACTCAGTTCTTAAGAAAGGTGTAAATATTGCAACCGGATATTCATTGTAGAGTTTGTTGACATATGTTTCCGACTTCCTATTGGTCGGAGGCAAACTGCCAACCAGACTTATTATTGTAAAGTAGTAGCTTCAAGCTGCAATCTCTCCAAGGTGTTTTTACACAGTAAGTGGCCAAAAAATTAATGGCCAAAAATAATAATCTTTTTGTTCTAACGTGGGTCCAAAAAACAAAGCAACGAGTCGGATATTAACATGAGTATTTATTGTGCGTGATTCTGACTATTTAGGCTCATTTTTGGCCAGTCAGAATCAAAAGACTGAAATATTTCTAAAGAGTCTCAATTTTTCATTTCATACTCATTTCAGCACTCAAAAATATGGAGGTAAAATTCAGCAATATTTTAAGGCTATGATTTACCTGACGGTGCAATTCTCCCACCCAAAAGGTACCAAGGATTCCTCTATAGGCCAAATTCAGAATTTCTCCAACCAAGGGAAGATATTAAAAAATAATTCAGTGCTCGCAATGTTTACCTTATGGCTGGCAGAAATGCATCATCGGGTAAATCATAGCCTTAAACAGAACTGTATCTAGTATACTTATTAATTTTCACCGTCATTACTTAAGCAAGAAAACATTCCTATCCGATTCACCATCAGTTTTTTTTTTTTTTTTCAATCATAAAATCTACAATATAAATATAACTATGTAGGTAGGTAACATCACTAAACTGGAGTGTAAATTGAAAATTCTACAAGTATACGAAAAAAGTACAATACTGCTTATCGTGACGCTAAATACAAATTATAATTATTTATAACGTCTCCTATCGAACAGATATAACGAAAGTATTTATCTTATCGTATGTTTAACTTATGATAAGTGAATTGCATTATAGTACACTTTAAGGATGGTGAAATCCAGCGTCAGTGTCCTGTGTCCTTTATTTGTGATGTTAAAATAAAATGTTGAAAATGCTCCAATATAACTATGTCATGTGGCTGCCTACGTATACATATAAATGTCTATATGGGACTATTTGAGTTATCGGCAAGTTAATAATTGTAACTTTATCTGTCCGATAGGACACTTTGTTGCTGGAGTAATAGAAATATTTATATTACATATTCTGCCACTGTAACTGTCAAAGTGTATGTACCGGAAATGTATAGCAAAGACTGCGCTGTTGAGGCCCCCGTCTATCGGCACCGCGTTTCCTATCCTACTCCATGCAATTAAAAATAGCGGCGCGGCGCAGCTATAGATGGGCGGGGCCTTTTATTGTATTGTTTAAATATATCTATTTCATAGCACCAAAAATTCCACTTTAAATTCGCTTCCCTGGAAATATAAGAAAGTAGGTATAGTAGGTTTCAGAAGTACCCTGCCAGCCAGCCCAGCCCAGCCAGCCATGGGTTTTCTAGGGCTGCGCGAAAGTTCCGAGCTCTCACGCTAAGAAATCTGCCGTGATGGCCACCTGAAGTTACCCCTTCTGCCAACTTACGATACCTTGGAAGGCTCTGTTTCACCAAGTTTTCTGAAACCTACTATACCTAACCAAACCAAGTCACACAATGTTGCTAGGAAACATCACTCGCTGGTGAAAGATGTGTATAAAATCATATATAATCATATTCTAAACTTCACATATTTTTTGTTGACGTAGATCACTCGTAAAATCACAAAACAGCCGTTAAAAAGAGAATTATATTTCGGAACATTTAAATCTCCAGTAGTTGCCTTATAAAGATGGAAAGAAAAAAACGTAAGCAAATAGCCAATGTATGTTACATTTCCAAATATTGACAGACGTAACTGACGCTTGTAATTCACCTTAATTTCAGCCCTATCATCACCTTCACACAGCTTGAATATGACGAGGATAATGAGCCTATGTGCATCACGCTTGCCAACACAATGTGGGGAGAAGCGTTCTTCCTTGGAACCACCTTCATCTTCTTCGCGTTACCGTTGGTCATCCTGGTTGTCCTGTATTCCATTATAGCTACCAACCTGATGACCACACCTGGCATCGTACCGGTCTCGAGGCAGGTTCGTCACCTCAACAATCCTTTGCATGATCTAATCCAGAGCTGTCAAAATTTTTTCGGGTGGATTTTGCCCGGCTCAAACAGCTTATTCAAAGAATTTTCCATTCATCGAGACCAGGGATGGGGGTCCATATTTTGTAGGGAAGCTGACCGTCCATTGAGCGAAGAGAGGAAACGTAAGATATCCTCTGCGGACCTCCGCTTCGGCGTGCTTTGGTGCGCCTCTGCCCAATGGACGGTCAGCTTTACTCTGCCGTCTGTACGGCTGTCAATAGCATGTGAAAAGGCCGTTAGATAGGCAAAAAATTACGTCAAACAAAAACCATGGAAAATTCCATGTGTATGAAAAAATATGGAATGATCTTGCACTAGCCTTCACTGGCTGGGGGAATTCTGCCGGGCGTGATTCATCTCCTCGTGCAAAAGGGGGGACCCTGGGCTTTCTAGGGCTGTAGCATCACTAAACCATGTGATTTGCTTCACAGGACAGCACAACATCCGGGCTGCGGTACCGGAAGCAAGTAGTGCTGATGATCTTCACAGTAGTGGTGTTCTTCTTCATGTGCATGCTGCCGTTCCGTGCTTTGGTGGTGTACGTGGTGGTGGTCCCTCACGAAGAGATCGGCGCTTCCCTCGGGAATGAGGGGTACTTCCCCCTGCTCTACTTCTGCAGGATAATGTTCTACGTCAACTCGGCGGTCAACCCCATCCTCTACAACCTCATGTCTTCGAAGTTCCGGTCCGGGTTCCTCAAACTGTGCGGGCTGAAAACTAACTGCCTCCGCAAGCATACCAGGTTAGTGCCGCAATGGGTCGTCGTGGGTTCGAATACATTTTTGGCTTTTGGCCAAATCAGTATTTTTAATTAACGTAGGCATAAATAATAATAATAGGTATATAATAATAATAATAATAAAATAAAAGAAGTAAAGATTAAAGTTACAACGTTGTTTTGTAAATGGTACTTTACTAAAGAAACTGTCGGATATATATTTGTTCTGAAATCTGAAATATAATAAATCTTTTTTACGTCAGAAAGTATTGGTGTCAAAAATCACAACATAGCAGAGTTGTCACTGTCTACGACACTCTCTATAGCGACCAAATTTACCTGGTCCTGAGGTTTCTGATGATAAAAGACATATTATAGTTGTTCAGAACAAACAAACAACAGTTGCTTCAAAAAAGTGTCGTTAAAAACGTCAACAATTTTCATTTCTTTCCCAGGGCACTTCTGAGGACCAGCACATTCAACACGTCAACATTAACCGCGATTACCAGCAGCTCCATACACAGGACATCCATCTTCGAGTCGCTCAACAGATCCAAACCGCCCTCATTCAGCAAGCGGAGCAGTTCAAAATCCTCCAACCACAGCAGCAGCAACAAGCTGTTTCCCCCCAAAGACTACCCACCCAAGTGCCATTTCAAACTGAAACCCATTGTCCGACTCAGCAGACGATCTTCGTGCAGTGAGTTAGTTCTAAAAAGAAACGCCCGAGCTCCGAGCCTCAGAAGAAGCCGAAGTCTGGACAGTTTTTACAGAAATCGAAGTGTAAAATCGAGTATTAAGTTTGTAAACAAAGAAAACTTTAGCATATCGAAACCTTTTGTAAACGGGGGGAATGGGTTGTACCAGTGTCATTCGATCCTTAAAAAGCAGAATAGGAGATCTGCCAATGTTATAGTTAGGAAGTCCAGCGAAGAGGAAGAGCTAGGGTATACCTACCAGCTTATACCTGCGTGTATGTATGTTTTTAACAAGCCGGACCTTAAGGAGAGCTTTGTGTAGGTTTTAAGGGTGAAAACACAAGTGGCAGCAGAATTGTTTCTAAATACCGAAAGTATTTTTCCAAAAAATCGCTCGATTATTAAGGGCCACAATACATTCGCTATTTTTTTACGTTCAGATTTCAAACTTTTTGAGAAAACTATTGGATATTTAAATATTCTGAAATATGTCTTTTTACCCCAAAACGGTATCAATTGTACAAAACTCACGGTTGGTTGATGCATTAACGTCATGTCACTCATATATAAGGCTATGCTGTGATTTTAGGATGGAGTGATTTTTATCACCAAACAAAGTTGTCCAAAATTAACCGATCGTGAAATCACAACATAGCCTCATGAGCAGAGACGTTAAAATGACATATTATATTTCAGGATATTTAAATATCCAATAGTTTTCTCACAAAGTTTGAAGTCCAAACGTAAAAAATAGCGAATGTATATTCAGCCTTAACAATCGGGTGATTTTTGATCCCATCCAAAGGATGCTAAAAGCATTTAAATACTCTTTTCATTGCCATAGCAGTATTATTGTTATTTTTGACGACAAATAATAGGTAGCTACGTAAAAATGTTATTTAACTTATGTATGAAACTGGTACTACCATTAAGCGGCCATCTTGAAGCTCGGAAAGGAGCCACGTGCTGGTAAATGTTTGTAAACAAACCAATGGTTGTTCAATGAACAATCGATAGCTTTGGTAAGTGAAACAAAGCGGTTACCGTGGAAACTACAGAGTAAACTTTCGATACAATATATCGATAGGGTTGCGACAATGGCGGTGCCATTACCGGTATCATTCAGAATCGATAGTGTGGATAACTTGGTTATGTAAAGGAGAGTATAGAATTTTATGTCTCAGTTAAGGGTCCGCTATACCTGACGGTGCATTTTTTGCCGCCCATAAGATTAACATTGCGAGCGGCGATTCATTTTCAAGGTTTACCCTTGGTTGGAAAGACACAAAATTTTGCCTGTACCAAGCCCTAACAATGTTCTAGGGAGTGTTCGAAGCAGATTTCCCAATTTCTCACTGGTTTCTTTTATTGCAACTATTTTGCAAATGCTGGCATCGCATACCTCAAGAAAAGTACTATATCTCGAAAACCAGTAAAAAAATGGGAAATCTGCTTCGAACACTCCCTAGAACATTGTTAGGGCTAGGTACAGGCAAAATTTTGTGTCTTTCCAACCAAGGGTAAACCTTGAAAATGAATCGCCGCTCGCAATGTTAATCTTATGGGCGGCAAAAAATGCACCGTCAGGTATAGCGGACCCTTAAGGGGAATCTTTACCTGTTTTTGGATGAATTTTATATTAGTGAACTAATTACCGATCCCCTACACATAGGTGATTATACAGTGAGGTCGCAATACTGCACCTAGCGCATAACCATTTTTTTTGAACAAATTTTTGGACCAGAAGAAAAATAGAATTATACCAGACTTTTTATTATTTAAAATACCTAAACTTGACATTAGCTTTAGACCACTTTTATTAATTTTTTATTATTCTAATTTTTATTAAAAAAATGTCTTCCGTTTGAGTAGACTTCCCATCCCAAGATTCAAATTCTGATCAAAGAGTGAATAATTTTTTAACTGGACTAAACTGAACATAATAAAAATATAATATTTTCTTACGTTATTTATTTAACATGAACTTAGTACAACAAGATTACGTAAAGTTGGTCGGAGCTACCACACACTTAGGTATAGGGCGCGTCCCACCATACTCGATTAAAGAAATCGACCATTTTCTTTTAACCGAGTATGGTGGGACGCAGCTTAAGTATTTTTTTCAAATTTCACAAGGTTCATACATCTATGATCGTGGGTTTAACGGATGAAAGTGATACTGAAAACGACAAAACTAGTCTGTAAGTTAACACTAGTCGCTAAAGTAACTGTTTATTTAACTGAGTAAAATGTTTTTATCTCTATGACCGTTGTTATTTCTCATTCTGTGATCTGTGTTAGATATAGTGCTGTTGGTTGAGCTTTTTAATTACTTTTTTTTATTTTATTTATAAGCGTCACTAAAAACTTCAACAAACAGCACTGTGTCTACAACCTTAACGGTGGCTTTCTAAAGTCCACTTTAGCGCTATGGTTTGTCATAGTCAGTGCATACCTTCCCGATATATAACCAGTCTAGAACAACCGTTTCTGTAGAACATAGGCAACGCATGCAAAGAAAAACGCGGCCGCAAAAAGAATAAGAAACTTATCTGTTTGTTCCCTTCGTCCGTACTTGGCGAGAAGTTTTCCAGACTGGGAGATGACATTGCCTTGACTGTCTAGTTCTTCTCGGGTTCCGTCAACTACCCCTGAGGATGTCACTAAAAGAGAACAGAACAGCGGCGTGAGTTAGGGAACAGATAGGAATAGCTATAGCTCTGCCCCTTCTCTTATAAACTAACCCTGAGGATGTCACTATAAAAGAACAGAACAGGAAGAAAAAGAGTAAGTAGCCAGATCTTTCGAAGGGGTAACTAAAAGAGAACAAATTATGGGACACACATAAGAGAACAGAATTTGGTCACAGAAAGAGTATAAAAAGAGAACAGATTATGAGGCTTAAATGAGAGAACAGAAAGTCCCGTCAACTAGCCTTGAGCACGTCACTAAAACAGAACAGAAGGCACACAGAGAACAGACACCAACAGCCAGGCCTTTCCTAGTACCACCCTACTAATAAAGGAAATTATGGGCCAGATAAGCGCTGAGCTAAGAAACAAAAGATGGCTGTGGGTCGTGATTCTGACGAAATCAAATCAGATATACTTACCTAAAGTTCCCAGAGTGTCAGAGCTTCTCTGCGTTGTGTCCGCAAGCGTTCTACTGATAGACAGCAGGCGGTCCGTTACATTAGACGACATATTCACTAGTTCTTCCTTGTCCTTCTTTTTCCTAAGCACAAAAACAACGATTAGGTGGGTTCCAAACCACCACAGCCTTGATATACATTTCACTTGACATGCTGAACATACCAGAGATGAATGCCGATCAGAAAAACTTTTTTGGTATGACTGGGATCGAACCGGTGTGTCCCGGACTTAGTTCTTACCTATGCTTAGTGAGGGACTCGTCATCCCTTCCCAGAAGCTCTTGTCTCACAGCCTTCTCTATGTTCATCATACAAGCTACAGTCGCTTTCTTAAAAACAGAAACGGTGTTCGTCAGTTCGTCGGAAAAGGCTTTAATTTCAAGCGACAACGATCTTTTTGTATCAGCTTGCAGTTCTTCACTGGCGACAGTTTTCAATTCCTCAAGGCAGTTTTGGATTTCAGTAATTTTTAGTCTTCCTTTCTTGTTTAGGTCGTTCAACTCTTCCATCGGTCCTGGACATTCTTGAATGTCCTAAAATAAGAAAAAAAGGTTTAAGAACTCTATCGTTGGTGCGTAGCTGGCAGCACTACAGTTTTAGATGGGCTGCGAACTACCACAGCCTCGATATACATTTCACTTGATTTCTGAACATTTCAGAGGTGAATCTGAAGAAAAAAAATGGAACCATTGTTCCTCTCAGTACAACCAATTTACAATCTACATCACTCGGCTAACGGTGTAAGGTTATGAACAACATTATAGATCTACCCACATGAATAATAGCTTTTAGACATAAATTCAGGTTCACAAACTCTTTCCTTAAAATATTCACTTGAGACATAGTATAAAAACAATTTTAACGCATAAAAACTATAAAAATCTCAAAATTGACAACCCAGCTGGGTGATGTACACAAAAACAAGACGTGGCGCTAAAAATTTATCATCGTGGCACTAGATTTTAGAAAAATAAATATGGCCGACTTGTCAAGTCAAAGATGTGTGTTTTGCTACGTATTTTGTGTTTCTTTTAATTAGTTTTTTATTAAAATAGGCCAAAAATGGGTAATCAGCTGGTGGGGGTTGCTCCCTCTCAGATATTCCCGGTGGAACACTACTTGACGGACCACCCTCAGCTGCAGTTTGACGTAAAGTAAGTTGGATATCGTTGGGGAGTGAAAGCCTGTGCGTATTGGTATTGGTCAGTGGACTGTTACTTTTGTAGGCTTGCCCTTGTTTCAGTCGAATATTAGGCTGTGTTTACTTTGTGGAGCTATGGCATCGCACACCAAGTCGTGCGTCAAAAAATTACCCCGACAACCGACGGTTTTACCTAGAGCGTGACCTCCCCTAACTACCTACCTAGGTAGAAGGTTTCATGTAGAGCCAAAAGCTTTTTGTAGTACCCAAGTACTATTCAGTATCCGTAGTACCTACCTACCTACCTTGGGTATAGTACCTATATCACTTCTCTCCACTGTTCATGCCCATCGTTCCCCTTCAATGATCTGCAACGGGTCCAGTGTGAACCAGATATCCTTCTTCTTTCTTGAGCTTCCCAGGGAATTGTCTGGGGAACGAATTCTGATATAACTTTTTTTTGTACAGTTGTCCTCTCTATAACGAGAGAGCATCTAAACGGGAGGCCCAGGTGGTCCATGGCACACAAAAAAAAATGGGACACTGGGATTCGATGTCGGACTTCCATTGTGAGAGCTCGGTATTTATTTTTCCGCTAAAATTTCTCTTCTAGCCTTGGTTCTACAAGATTCTTCAAAGTAGCTCGTGCGAAGTCTCCAGAAGGACTGGTAGTTGTGAAGGTTTTCGCGATCCATGACCCGACACTTCCGCTTTCTACTCACCGAAAACAAATCGAAGACATTCGAACCCGTCTGGCATCCGCCGTCAACTGCCTCCCCTTCCAGAAGACAATCCTTCAGGAGAAGGCTGGGTTCATCATAAGGGAATACGTGAAGAGCAGCCTGTATGATCGAATTTCCACAAGACCGTTTCTCACTCCTATACAGAAGAAATTTATCGCGTTCCAGGTTCGTAAGGACTGAATGTTCTGAAATATAATAGAGAGATTTTTAAAAAAATTGTTGAAAACTATTCATTGTAAAATCACAACATAGCCAACTAAATTTCTTTAGAAGCTGACAGCAGATACTTACCATTGGGTCTAGTGGGAAAACACTATACCTACCCCTACGACTGAGGTCCTGGGTACGAATCCCGGTAGCAGCAACTTTTTGTTGGTAGCATGAATGTCACGCCAAATATTAATTTGGCTTCGGCCAAAAATCTGCCCCTTCAGGCCAAGAGTGCTGAGAGGTTTCAGCTTCAGCCTACTATTCTCAGCTTCGGCTTTTCAGTTGCTGTATGCAGTGCACCAGTGTCATAAAGTGGGTGTCTGCCACGGTGACATCAAGCTTGAAAACGTGATGGTGACTTCATGGAACTGGATCCTGTTGTCAGACTTCGCGAGCTTCAAGCCAAGCTTCATACCCGAGGACAACCCTGCTGACTTCTCATACTTCTTTGATACTTCACGACGAAGGATATGTTATATTGCGCCAGAGAGGTAAGTTAGTTAGTAGAGGAGGTAGACCATTTCAATAAGTATTCATCGTTGCTCAGCTGGTAGCACTACCAAATACCAACTCCCCACACGTCGTGTTAGTACATGATGGGACCTAAAGTTTTAGGTGGGTTCCGAACCACCACAGCTTCGATATACATTTAACTTGATTTGGTAAACATATCAGAGGTGAATGCCGATCAGAAAAACTTTGATAGGATCGGGATCGAACCTGTGTCACCCGGCTGTTCCTACACTTATTTTATTTATTTATTCAGGTTCCATTCATCTGTTCGTCTTGGTACGGACAGTGTTCTTCTGGAAGAGGGGACCATGAAGGGGGAACTTACTCCGGCCATGGACATCTTCTCCGTAGGGTAAGCATAAGCTCTAGCCCTGAACACCTTATATAAATCCCTACTCTTGTTTTCAAATTGGAAATACGGTTATCACTCCCTCCCCAGACTTGTTTTAAAACCCTCTCTATAGCGAGGAAACTTACACGGTTGTTATAGAGGGACTAATTTATATCCTAGGAAACGTTAGGGGCACCAAAATCGTTTTTAAGGACATCTTCCCATGAAAATTATGGGTTACTGTTATTGTTCTGAAATAAAATATTGCATAAACACTCCACTGAATACTGGGGAAAGATTTAGGTCAAGAAAAATGTGTTTTTGCTTCTGAACTGAAAGAAAAACGTTCATACTAGCATAGATCTGCGGTTTCGTAGCAATGATTTTCTTTATTTTCAAAGCGAATTCTACTGAAATCGGGGAACTGTCTAACTGGACCCTTGCACATCAGTTCGATTTCATCTGACATACTTTATTTTGATTTGTTCCTTTTCAGGTGCTGTCTGATTGAACTGTACAACGAGGGTCAGCCTCCTTTTGACCTGTCGCAGCTTCTGTCGTACCGAATGAACTACTACTATCCCAACAAACACCTGGATAATATCGAGGATGAAGGAATCAGAAATCTGCTTGCACATATGGTGAACATTGGTTTAGTAAGATAGGAAGTAAAAAATGATAGTCTCTATAATAGTTGACAATAGCTAGACACTATCGGAAGGATAACTCTATAGTCAGCTTATAGGTAACTCTATACTGGACTTTAGGAACTTATCAGAGCCACCGTAAATTTGTTCTGATTACTTACATCATTTTAATTCAGTTCCTAATTGACAAATGTTTTTACTAAATATTGTACTACTCGTGAATAGTGTCTTCAAGAATGTACGCCCAGGTAGCTGAAAAATTCAGTTGGCATCAATTTTTTTTCAGATCCAGAAAGACCCGGCAGCTCGCCACTCTGCGGAAGTGTACCTAGACGAAGCCAAAGGAAAAATATTCCCAGAATATTTTTATTCGTTCCTGCAAAGCTACATGTTGATGTTCTCTGTAGCACAGCCGGTCATGTCGGCTGATGAAAAAATATCAAGGTATTTTAAAGACGGAATCTACATTTTCTATATGTTTACGTTATTTCGACTATTTTTTGAGGACTCTGTTGGATATTTAACTGTTCTAAAATATAATGTCTTTTTTACGTCCAAAATTAACGGCTATGTTGTGATATTATGATGGAGTGATTTGTCTGTAAAAGATGTGTCCAAAATTAGTCGATCGTACAGTTAATTTCTGACGTTAAAAAGACATTATATTTCAGAACACGTAGGTAAATTATATCTCTTAACATAAAGATAAACAAACACAATTGTGTTACGCCCTTAATTTTTTGAGATAAAGTCAGCTTCAAACTGTTTGTTTTCTTTCAGACTGAATAACGACATAGGGAATGTGATCGAAATGATGTGTGGGGACGGGGAGGAGGGTGAGGGGAAGAAGGAGGGTGCCGAGGGGTTGGTAATCATAACTACTCTAGTGACGTCATGCATACGAGCCCTCAGACAAACCTCCTCTAAGCTGCAGGCTCTGACAATCCTGCTGCAGCTGTCCAGACATCTCTCCGCTGAGAATATCCTAGATCGGATCATACCGTATACGGTAATATTCACTTTAAATAATTATAGTGCTGATTTCGCCAGTTCCTAAAGTGTACTATAGTGTCCCCTAAAAGTTCACTTTAGCGTTATACTCCCGTAAAAGAAAGTTTGGTGGCAGCATTATTTTAACGTTAGCTAGTGGCCTTCACTATTTGTTTAAGTTTTTTCGGCACACTTTATGAGGAAACTATTGGATATTTAAATGTTCTGAAATATAAAATCCCTTTTGAACGGCCGAAATTAACAGACTGTGTTGTGATTATACGATCGGTTAATTTTGGACTAATTTTTTGTTGACAGAAACCACTCGATCGTAAAATCACCTACAGGCTATTAATTTCGGCCGTTAAAAAGACATATTATATTTCAGAACCTTTAAATATCCAATAGTATCCTCATAAAGTGTGCAGAAAAAACATAAACAAATAGCGAATGTATGTTCGGTCTTGATTTCTGTTTATTTTTTCCAGCTTCGTCTTGTCCATGACTCTGCACCACGTGTGCGTATCCGTGCTGTATCCACTGTAACTCAGGTACTGTCGCTGGTACAACCCGTACCTCCCAGTGATGGCAACATCTTCCCCGAGTACCTGCTGCCTGGCCTCGCCCCTCTGGCTCAGGACCCTGTTATTTTAGTTCGGTGCGCTTATGCTGCCAACCTTGCTGAACTCGCCCAGACTGCTTTAAGGTAAAGCGGTCATTTCTTCATTTGAGACTTCTAGAAGTTCACTTACTAGTTAAAATAGGTACCTGTGAAATGTATATCGAGGCTGTGGTGGTTCAGAACCCACCTAAAACTACAGGTCCTCGTCGTGTACTAACACGATGGGTGGGGAGCTGGTATTTAGTGGTGCTGCCAGTAATTCTTGGAATGGTCTAGTTGCTGGGCTTGTCCCTCACACCTCTATCGTGCACCGTATTGTTCTCAGGTTTATAGAGGAGTGTCAGCCAGACGGCAACAGCACTGGAGACAACAAGGTGCGCAGTTACGAGACAGAACTGGAAATCCTGCAGGACATGATCCAGCAGAGCACGACGTCTCTACTCACTGAGTCAGCGAACATCGTCAAAATTACTCTCATGGAGAAAGCCATCACTCGCTTGTGTGTGCTGTTTGGTAAACAGAAAGGTACGTAAGTAAGGGCGTCTAACTGGCCATGTTGGAACTTTACAATCGAGCGATCGTAAAATCACAACACAGCGAGTTACAATCTCTCGCTGTTGCGAGGAAATTTACGTAGTGCTTTGACGGTCGTCTGGTGTCACTACCGCTTTTGTTTTAACTTTTCACTTGTTTAATTTTCAGCGAACGACGTTCTTTTGTCTCATCTGATCACATTTCTGAATGACAAGAAAGACAAACATCTGCGTGGCGCGTTCTTTGACTGTATTGTGGGGGTGGTGTCGTACGTGGGACTTCATGCCTCGTATATAGTAACGCCTTTACTACAACAGGTACGTTAAAACGACCTTTTTAGGTGTTTGTTGTCGGCGTGTTTACGTTTTTTTTTTTTTTTTGACAATTTTTTAGGACGCTGTTGGATATTTAAATGTTCTGAAAAATAATCTCCTTTTGTAACGTCAGAAATGAATTGGCTGTGTTTTTTACTTCTTCGAAAATTCTGTTTCAGGGTCTAACAGATCCCGAGGAATTCATCATAGTGAAAGCGATCAACGCGATGAAAGAGTTGACCCTTCTGAGACTTCTGACTAAACCTTGCGTGTACCAGCTCGTGTCAGACTGTGTGTGCTACCTGACACACCCGAACTTGTGGATCAGGTGACAATCCTTTCTCGCTATAGGCACTATTGTCAGGAAATTGGCACATGCCTATTGTTTTCTTGGAAAATTTCGAAATCGAGATTTTGTGTTCGATGAGCCAACCACTCAACCTTCGGTAAATATGTTTCTGTCGTAGGCACGCTGTAGCTGGGCTTATAGCTGCTGTGGCGAAGACGCTAGATCCCCTGGACGTCCAGTGTAGAGTCAGCTTAACCATTGGACACAATCTGGCGCACCCACTGCGCTCTATTGACAAAGAGGTAAGAATCACTACCCAGGGCAGCCATCTTTAATTTAATAAAGGTTAACATACCTACGTGTATTTTTTTTTGCCATAAATGGTATCGACTATTTTTATCGTTTTATTTTTCAGTATTTGGTACTGAACGCCCTTAACCCGCCCCTGTCGCGCGCCATCTTGGATGTAGTGCTGAAATGTGCTGACATTGACCTGGTCCTGCAGACGATACGTGAGAAACAAAAGGCAAGAGACCTGTTAAGGTCTTCCCACGTACTGCAGTACATAGCTGTCCCACAACCCCTTAAGACTGTGAGTAGTTTAAGTGTTGAACATACATTCGCTATTTTTTTACGTTTTTTCTGCACAATTTATCATGAAACTATTGGATATTTAAATTTAAATGTTCTGAAGTATAATATGTCTTTTCAACAGCCGAAGTTAACAGGTTGTGTTGTGATTTTACAATCGAGTGACTCTTGTCAACAAAAAATTTGTTCCAAATTAACCGATCGTAAAGCTCCACAAATTGCAACTTCGGGTTAATTGAATTTTCAGGTATTTAGACGGTTGGAGTCTGAAGGTCTGGATGACGTGGCTCAGGATCAGCTGCTACAGATGGGGAAACATTTGCTGAAAATCCATCAGCACAGACAGACGTACCTGCAGCCTAATGGCATAGACCTGTATGAAAGCAATGGCCGCATCGAACTGACCCAGCTGAGCCTTAATGTACCAACACATGTGGCGCCCCTTAAGACTGACACTAATAGGGATTTCCAGGTAAGAAATGTCGCAAAATATGCCATGTGGGGTATCAAAATTCTCAGGAAGTTTTCCTCAGTCCTGTGAACCCCTTTAGAAATATGCTATCCTCGAGACAGTAGAAACCATTTTCACAAAATATGCCTTGTGGGGTATCAAAATGATCAGAAAAGCTTCCTCAATATAATGAAAACTTCGATGTGTGTTTCAGGAGATGATTAGGAGAAGAATGGAAAAATCCCCAGATGGAGGACAGATGATGAACCAGGAGTGGAGGCACATGTTCGGGAGTAACAGCTCGGACCAAGGAGGCAGCAAGCTGTCTTCTAGCCAGGAGACGTCGACAGCTACGCAGCCGTGCGCAGAAGCCGAGCACAGTCTGCAGGACAAGTCTTACGTTGAATGTGAGTGGAGGAATCGTAATTTAGAGTAAATATGTGGCAGCAGAATGACTGTTCTCGCCATTTTTTGAGGAAACAGTATTATAAACAAATTTTTCGTTAGATCGGAGGGCACCCTGCCGCCTGGAGCTGCGTGACCTGATTGCGCGGAAGCAGGATGCGTACCTCACGTCCGCAAGAGGGAGGGAGATGGCAGAGCAGGCGGCGTGGCGAAGCCCTTTGCCGCCCCCAGGGTGGCGCTGCAGGGGGACACTGGTAGCACATCTACACGAACATAGGGGAGCCATTAACAAGTGAGTAATACTACGATATCTCGATAGGCACTTTTAAAAAAGGTGAAATTGAGTAAAATGACAAAAATCAAAATTTTATCAACTTGTTTCTTATATTCCAGATTGGTTCCTATACCAGACAAAGGGAAGTTTGCGAGTTGCTCAAATGACGGGTTTATTCGGCTGTGGGACTGTCTAAAAATGGAGGGGCGCAACATCGCTAACCGGTAAGTTAGTTAGACCACCCAGTGGTTAGAGCTCGGATTACGCAGGATCAAACTACGTTGGGCTGAGATTTTTTTTCATATTAAGTAAATAATCCATCCATCAATCATGGAACAGTGGTTCGGCGCCCACCCTTAAAATGGGAAGAAACATCGTTCTGCTGCCACGTAATCTTGCCGTAATAAGTCCACTAGGTAACGTTATGATTAGATAGATCTTAGGAACTGGTGAACTCCACCCTTACCATATCTTTTATTTCAGATCTCGCCTGGTTTATAATCGTCAGACTGGAGCGCTGACAGGCCTCACCCTGTGCGAAGGCGGAGAGAGCTTGGCGGCAGCTTCCAGTAACGGGTCAGTGTTTGTTCTAAGGCTGGAGACTGCGACTGCGAAAACCACCGTACAGCAAGTCAGGCAGCTCAACATGCAGGAAGACGGGTGCGCTGTCGATATCAACTACCTCGACTCAGGTACCTACAGTTTTAGGTAGGTTCTGAACACTACAGCCTCGGTGTACATTTTGTTAAATTGAAGGAATGCCGACAGAAAAACTTCAATCAGATCAGGATCGACCTAACTTAACTATCTAGGTTGTTCCTTGACGTGCACGGTAGCGCACGGAGCCAAACTTAAACCAACAATTTCTCTTTTCACAGGTTCTCAGTCTGTGGTAGTGTACGCTACCATGTACGGGTCTCTAGTTGGCTGGGATCTTCGCAAGCCTGGCACAGCTTGGAAACTTGATAATGACCTCAAGCATGGCGTCATTACGAGCTTCTGTGTGGACTCGGACCAATGTTGGGCTTGCGTGGGGACGTCCAGTGGCTACCACACTGCCTGGGATCTCAGGTTTCTACTGCCTATCGCCAATTGTATTCATCCCAACGGTAAGTAAGCCATTTTGGTTTTTAAAGCGTGGCACTAGAATGGGGTTTTTGTGCCGAAGCCATTACTGTCCGGAAAATTTTGCTTACGGACTATTACTTATTAATTTCACTGGTTTTAGGAGCCCGTGTATGGAAGGTCGTCCGCCACCCCACAGAGCAGTCCTGTGTGTTGTCAGCTGTCCAGGGGAATCACGAGGTGTCTGTATGGAATCTGGAGACGCAGAGCCGGCAAACTGTGCTATGGGGCAGCACCACACCCCCTCTGTCCAATACTCAGGTCAGTGTTGCTACAAAGGACTTACTATACCTTATTACAGGTCTGGGGGACAAGGCCAGCAACCTTTCAGAAAAACTTTTGGTAGTATCGGGATTGAACCGGTGTGACCCGAATCTCAGTTACCCTCTGAAGTTGTGTTTGATAATTTTTTTTTCTGGCAGCTGAACGGGCACAGTGCGTGCTCTCTATTCGCGGGACGGATAGACAGACACCCGTTTCTGTTCACGGGGGGGACAGACATGAGACTGCGCTACTGGGACCTGAGTGCGCCTATGCAAAGCCATCTTGTGGTCCCCTCAGCTTTAGATACGCCCACCTCCGCCTCTATTGCATACGAGTGAGTAATAGCTACGGCCGGTTAATTAGTCAGAATCACGCCCAAGTCGAGTTTCCCCCAGCCAGTGAAGGCCATGTACTCATCATGGCAGGGTAGGAACAGGACCGGGTAAGATTCACCAGGGATAATTTCGGGTTCTTTTTCTCTAATTAGAGTGGCTTTCATCAATTCCTTACAGTACAGATAAACTTAGTACATTTATCTTCCCGAGAAAGTAGTCGAAACTTTATCTTGCTGTTAAAAGTCTACTAGCTAACGTTATGATAAGGGCGCTACCGGCAGGATGGTGAAAGACTCCATCTTTTCGGGAGGATAACGCTATAGTGAACTTTTAGGCAACACTATAAACTGTTCAAATCCACCCTTACCCCAAACGACAGCAAACGTCTAGGGGTGGTTTTTGGTTCAAGCAATTTTATTCTTAAGGGGACGCTATACCTGACGATGTATTTTTTGCCGCCCATAAGATTAACATTGCGAGCGGCGATTCATTTTCAAGGTTTACCCTTGGTTGGAAAGACACAAAATTTTGCCTGTACCTAGCCATAACAATGTTCTAGGTCGTGATCGAAGCAGATTTCCCAATTTCTCACTGGTTTCTTTTATTGCAACTGTTTTGCAAATGCTAGCATCGCATACCTCAAGAAAAGTGCTGTATCTCGAAAACCAGTAAAAAATTGGGAAATCTGCTTCGATCACGACCTAGAACATTGTTATGGCTAGGTACAGGCAAAATTTTGTGTCTTTCCAACCAAGGGTAAACCTTGAAAATGAATCGCCGCTCACAATGTTAATCTTATGGACGGCAAAAAATGCATCGTCAGGTATAGCGGACCCTTAAATCAACTTCTGTTACAGGTCCCGTATCATCGATGGTATGAATGTGGTGCACGAGATGGCTGTGAAACCCCGTGGAGGGGTGGGGGGTGTAGAGGAAACTCGCCCCGACGAGATGAAGAAACTACCCCAGGATGAAACCAGGGGGAGAGGCACTGAAGCTCCTAGCCCCGGTATGTAGACCCACAAACCTCCTTAGCGGTGCCACCGTAGAACGGCTAGGGGATTCAGGGCGCCACCTTTCGAGGCCTCTGTACACAGGGGGGTGATCTGGTCAGAATCACGCCCGAAAATCGAGTTTTCCCCCAGCCGGAAATTTATAACTTGTTCAATTTCTTTCAGGGCACAATGACGCGATTACGGACATCGAAATGTGTCAAGCAAACCAATGTTTCCTCCTCACTGCCTCGCGCAACGGTATCATCAAAGTATGGAAGTAAACAAGTACCAGTCAAGATCTATAGATTATTGAGGTTGTCGTGTATGAACTACTAACTACTCTCTACGGTAACTTGCTGCACCCTCACCTTGGTAAAAGGGTATAAGTACGTCGAAATACAAACTATGGTGAACAGACATTAGTGGAATGGTGGAGGGGAAGTAGTTACCCGGAACTGCTCTCAATACAGCACCTGTAATGTAACCTCACACCCTCTCTCCTGTACCAAGCTACCGTAGAGGAGAATATTTCGAACGGGTCGACATTATTTCGTAAACAGAAAAATATCTACAGAAGAACGATGCGAAAATCGTTATCGAAAATATGTATAAGAATGACTATGTACATAATGGAAAATACTTATAATATAGTGGAGTGATTTGTTACCTTTATTATCGATACACGATAGATACCGGTACCTGCACCACCATTTTGTCGCAATAATTGATCGATAATATCGAAAGTTACCACTGTGGTTCTCTTTGGTATCGTCGCACCTTAAATTTACTGAACAAGTGACTGTTGCATTGATTTGTTGTATGTTTTTTTTTTATAAACATTGTCCAGCACCTTTCACTTGTGTTACTAATGGTGGTGGACGTACCTTTATCAGTCGAGATATTCTTACCTTTATAATAGCATTATGTTTTCGGCGACCGCCAAATTGAAAAGGAAGTTTTCGAGAGCTGGAGGGAAATGTTTGTCCTTCAGTGTTTCCATGGAGATCATTTTCGCACCTTCAGGAGTTTCGGTTGTAGCCAACGACCTGGAAAAATAAAAAGGTCGACAACGGTCGCAAAACACTTTCTCGCTCTTGTTGAGTCTGTAATACTTACCACAGCTATAGTCCACGTAATTCTTGAATGATAACGTCCAAAATTAACTGCCTGTGTCGTGATTATACGATCGAAAAATTCTGGTCTAATAAAAATCACTCGATCGTAAAATCACAACAAAGCCAGTTAATTTCTGATGTTCAAAAGACATATGATAGTGTCCACAAAAAAACATAAACCTTGACTCTTGGGATAAACTATTTTTTGAGCGTTACCTTAGCTGGGTAAGCAGATCCTGTGTTTTCTTAGCGATTTCGGCGGCGATGTTCGGGTCCTTTGCCTCGGCTAGCTGAACTAGGAACAAAGCAATGTCTTTGTGCGTCTTGGTCATTAGGAAAGCTTCTCTCGCATGTGGCGCTACCGCTACTTCCCGCGCAGCTACATTTACTAGAATGTCAAACAGCTCAGTTCTCGACCCGATGCTGCTGTCCAGGCTCCCTGCTATGTAGCCAGTGTATCTCTGAAATATAAAATACAAACAAACCGTGGACCAGATCCAGTGTCGTAAGTGCTAATACACCGTGTTAGTACACGATGGGGCCTACAGTTTTAGGAGGGGTTCCAAACCACCACAGTCTCGATATACATTTCACTTGACATGCTAAACATAGAGGTGAATGCCGATCGAAAAAACTTCGACAGGATCCGGTTCGAACCGGTGTTCCTTTAAGACAGCCATCTAGACTAAAAACGTACCTTGAGGTCGTTGATTTCGTCAGGTACGAAATGGACCCACGGGTAGACAGTATGACTCATATCTCTATGGGTCATCAGCAAAGGTAAAGTCTCTATAGTGTGACTTAACGTAGTCAGGTTATGATCATAGACAAACACTCGCTTATTCAGCAAGAGAGCAGTGTAGATCACTATGGTCTCCAGCCCGAACATCGTTATTAATTCTGTAACAAATGAAGGTATCCTCGTACAAAACCTGGGGAAGGATGAATTTCACCACTTCCTAAAGTGTACTATAGTGCCCCCTAAAGTCCACTATAGCGTATTCCTCCCAAAAATAACAGTAGCTGATGTCTTTCACCATCCTGTCAATAACGCCTTTATCATATCATGGCTGGTTGAATTTTTAACGACAGGATAAAGTTTTCGAAGTTTCCGGCTGCTTTATCGGGAAGTTAATTTCACCAACTTTTATCTGCACGGTAGTCACCCTAGGTACCTACCAATGATTTGTGAACTGTTGTTTTTGGCCGGTTTAGCATCAAAGTTGGCTGTAAGGAAGGGGCCGTTTTCTTCGGTAGTGCATCCTCCTGTCGTCATAACAGTCAGGTACAGCTGAAGAACAACAGTGACGTCCCCTGTCTTGCAGTAGCGCTTGCTCAGCATGCGGCAAAGTGTGCTGTATTTGTCGGGGTGGCATTCTGAAGACCAGAGAACCAGTGCGAACTGTTTTACCTAGAATCAAGAGGTATGAAATTTCTGTTTGGTGCATCATCACCCTTAAATCATACCTAGCTACAAACCAATAGTATTTCTCATCTTACTTTCGGCAGAGTATCAGTTTCAAAGACTTGGGCAGTGTAAACATAGCACCAGTTGTCTCGGAACTTGCACCAAGCAAACGTCTGGTTCTGTGGCATGTCACCATACTTCCTCAAGACAAAATTCTTCTGACTATCAGAAACATTCGGGAAAGACCACGCCCATAAAGTCTCGTTGTTGAAATCAAGCTCTATAACAGAAAATAAGCAAAACATAACCCTGGTTAGGTTAGAATTTTTTCATTTAGCTAAAACTGACTTTAAGAGCCTCATTCACAGCCTCGATTTTCAATAAAACAACACTTATAATAAATCATTTAAAATTTTCAGTAAAAATAATTAACTTTAATAATTTACCTATAATATTGCAGCCTTTCAAATGCGGTAACATTTTTTGTTTATAATTTTTGTTGTCACAGTGGCAGCAGGAAAGTGTCAAACGTGTCAATAGACAAAATCGTACACAAAAGATTTGTGTTTTTTCGTAAGCTGCCAAAATAAAGGAATGAATAAAATAATTTAAATAATTAACTATTACTGAGTATAAATTAAAGTTTTTCGCTGGATAAAAGTAATTTAGAATGCCTCAGGTAAGTTAAACCTCTTTAAAAAGGTAGGTGCAGGTTAGGTACCTGTCACCTTACCTTTACCTGGGGATTTCACCCTAATATAGGCTCTGGCCCTTGTAGATGATGAAATGTTCGTTTTTGACTTCTAGAAACCATATCAGCGGATGAGCTACACTCAGAAGAAAGCTCTCCTAAATCTTGTAGAAAAGGATAAACAGACGTTAGACCGGTTGCGAGGTCCAGAGTGCCGGCCAGAACGGTTGGCGTGGTGGCAGGTTGCCGCGGACCGGTTGAACGAAATGGGAGGAGCTTGCAAATCTGCCGAAGGATGGCTCAAAGTAAGACTATGGTCTAGTTGTTAAATGTCGGACTAGTGAGTAGCACGAGTTCAAACTTTATTGCTGTATAAATTCTCCCAGGGAGTGATCAACTGTGATCATCACCACACGGAATGACAATATCGCTTTGTCAAGCAGAAGTGCCTGCAGCGAAAATCTACGGAAATTGTCATTGTTTGTTTCAGACATTTAAAGACATGATGGTGAATTCAAGAAAGGCTGAGGCGGAGGAGGGAAGAATTGCCGAAGCTTTTGCAGGGGATGATCTCAATAAATCTAGAATAGGCGTCGAATGTGGGAAAAAGTAAGTAGGTACCCTCCCTACCTACATTTACAGAGGTGCTCACTCTTAAGGGATAAAAACACGTGGCACTAGAATGGTTCTTCCCATTTTTGAGGAAACTGTGGATATTTATTTGTTTGTTTGTATGAATGTGTTGCAGGCTTGGATTGATAGATGAGAGAGAAAAAGATGGACCGATAAAGATGGAGGCCAGCGATACTGTTGGTGATGATGACGACGATGACTCAAAGGTTTGTTAGGTTAGACTACAAGCCAGCAACTAGACGTTGTCAAGCGTTATCCATCGTGCTCAGCTGGCAGCACTACCAAATACCACCTCCCTTTCAGTGTTCCTATACTGATGTCTTGTCTGATTTCAGACTGTCCCTACTGTGTTCGATACAGAAGAACCAGTATACGATATCGTGGTACCTGTTCGACCAGAGGACCACCCTCCCTCCTCCCCCACCCCACCCCCTAGGGGAGGGCAGGAAGCTCCCTCCCCTGATAGACAGAGGAGGTACCGGAGACACGCAAGACCTTTACAACGGAAACCAAGAATAGATGGTGAGAAAATAACTTCTTCAGATATAGGAGGAGGACATAAGGAGGTTATTTTAGTCAGAATCGCGCTTGACAGTCGAGTTTCCCCATCAGGGCAGGTGGAAAAATCTTTCCAATGTGGGCCTCGATCCTAGCTCTTCTTCCTTCACGTCCAGCTCTAAAAACTAGCCACCATTTTTATTTCAGATAGTGGCGGCATGGAACATCACGAAATATTACTCCAAGAAAAGATCGCAGCGCTGCGGGAAAACACGGCAGCTCGGCTTGAGAAAGCGCGAGCCTACACTAGTATAGCGGCGAGCATAGACCGAGCTGTGGATCTCTTGGCCAGGTTTTTAGGGCAGGAAAATTAAGAGTGGATTGCTATCCTGTTCATATTGATATAGCAAGGCAGCTTGACTTTAAAAGGATTAGTATCCTGTTCCTATAGTAAACAAAACACTCTTGCTAACGTATGGACTTATGGGGTCGAAATTTATTTGAGTTTAATCGTAGTCACACACAATGCTTCTGGGAGTGGCATCCCTGGACGTTATTCCAATGCCGTCATTCCAGCCCCTTAAACTGAAAAAGTAAGAAGATCCACCAACTTGAATACGATTACGTTTGACGAAGGATTATGCCAGGGAGGATTAAAATATGTATAGGTAGTGTATTTTCTGACATACGGAGTATAGGTATAGGCCTATGTACACGTAATAACTGCGGTTTCTTTTATTTTTTAGGTGTATAAAAAAACACGTACCTAACCATTTGAATAGGTACCTATTTCTTCACGCACTGTACCGACCTTGGTAACTTTTACTGATAAAAAGTTATATATATGGCTATTTTAATGTTTTTCTATCATAGGAACCTAAATAACTTATCCTCCCGTAAGGGGTCACCCCACAGTTCTGTTTGATTTCGACCATTTTTACTTTACCTGTATACGGAGTATACGTAAGGTAAAGTATTGTATTCGTGCGGGCCAATTTTCGGCAAACCTCAACTTTGAACCGTCATTGCTCCCAGACCTCAAAAGCGATTGAAACTTGCATATACATTTTGGAAACGTCCATTCCTTCGGAATATGAAAACCATCTCACTTTTTTCCTCCGACGAAAAGTTTGCCCACAGGAATTTTTAGAAGAGGTCAGGTACTCCGTGTCAGTACGTATGTATGTATGTATGTATGTATGTAGCTAGCTATGTATGTGGCATTGACCTGGACGGCGCACTTTTCAACCGATTTTCTTCAAAATCGGTAGTGACCTTTCTAAAATTGGAAGAAATCAGAATCCGGAAGTTCAGTTTCCCCCCTTTAAAATTAAGGGGGGTTACCCCCCCAAAACTCCCCCAAAAGGTAGAAAAAAAATATTTGCTCAAAATCGGCTCTAACGATTTTGATCAAATTTTGGACTATTATAGAACAAATAATTACGAATCCAATGATACCACCCACTACCCCCGCATAACTCCCTGGAAGTGGGGAAGTCCCCCCTGAACCTGTAAAAGGGTGAAATCAGTGGATTCAGTTGTTTGTGGTATATGAGTAGTTCTGGATATGACACGTGACAACGGCCATACTCGTCACAAATGGTATATGGCTTATTTCGAGCCTCCCCCTCCCCCCCCCCCCCCAGGGAGGGGGGCAATTTTGAGTGACTTTTAAAGTGCGGCTTATGGGGTCTCAAACTGTTCGGGGGAACGTTGTGAAGCAATTTTTTGAATCAAAAAGTTTTTCTGAACGTATCCAAGCACCCCACCCCCTAAGGGGGGTAGATTTGAGTGGTTTGTGAAATATGGGTTGTGTGGGCTCAAAATGATCGGGAGATCGTTCTGAGGCAATATATTTGGTCAAAATGTTTTTTCGCCACCCCCCCCCCTTATGGGGGGAGTTTTGGTTACTTTCCAAAGTACGTTGTATGGGGTATCAAAATGCTCGGGGAAACGTTCTGAGGCAATTTATTTTGTCAAAAAGTTTTTCCGAGCTTCCCCAACCACCTCACCTCGTTTTAGGGGGTAGTTTTGGGTGGTTGCCATAGTACGTCGTGTGGGGTCTCTAAGTACTCGGGGGAACATTCTGGGGCCATTCCTTTCGTCAAAAAGTTTTTCCGTCTCCAATCATTTAACCAAGGGTTTTTTCTAGGAATCACGCAAGTAAGCAGGTAAAGTTTTGTCCGACCGTGTCGTACCGCTTGTTTTAGTACAAAAAAACAACATAGCCAGTTCATTACTGACGCTAAAAAGACGTCTCGTCGAATTAGTGGTCCTCTGCAGCACGAAGGGGACCTCGTACCTGGAAGGGTAACTTTTTTCGGAATGCCTCCCTTCAAAGTGGTCCTTCGACAATACGTATTTCTACTTCCAACGGTTTCCTCAAAAAGTGGTTAGAAAAATCTGCTGCCACGTGTTTGACAATTCTGTGTTAACTCTTAAAAGCACCATCATCTCTGCTCAGTCAACAGGTAAATAGGCTGACAAACCTTGTTAGTCATATTAATGGCCTTTGAAGCGTCACTAGAGCAAAGCACCTAATCGGAGGCCTGGTAATACAGTTACGTCGCGTCTTGCCAGAACAGTTAGGTGGGCCGGTGGGTTAGGTGCAAGAAAGGTCATTGCTTCTTCCAAACACCAGGTGCTCATAGGTGTCTCACCGTACCTGGAACTGTAAGATGACACCTATAAAGACACTTCTTCATATGGGCGAGGGGGCAGGGTATGCTGTGGAATAGGTTTAGAACCAAAACAGGGAACGTCCGGTTTGGGCGGGTAACGGTTGTCATGCTACAGTTAGGTCAGGGCCGGGAATTCTTAGTTTTACGGGATGTAATTTTACACAAAAAGCGACATTGTTCGGTTGAAGGCCGGTTCGAATCCCAGTCGGCGGAAAATTTTTCTCTTCAACGTTCCTTTGCAAACCCTGACTCTTTAAAACCATCTTTCAACAGACGTTCCAAGGTGTTATATGAAGACGTTTTTTGAAGTGTAGGATATTACGTACCCTCTCTGCTTTCTTTGGGTAAGTAGGTAACCTTCTTATGGGTAAATTTTACCCTCTTAGGTCTTGTTATCTAACTCGTTACCCATGTTTTGTTATTGTTAATAGCTCAAATGAATTAGGTACATAACTGCTTAGGGAGGAATCAACTAGGTAGTTCCTAAAGTCTACAATGTTGTCTCCTAAAAGTTCACTTTAGAGTTATCCTACCGGAAAGAAAAGTTTACGCCTTTCACCATCCTCTGATAGCACCGCCGTTATCATAACGCTAGCTAGTGGACTTTTAAAGGGGATAAGTATAAAGTTTTAGGGTACTTTACCAGGGAGATAAATGTACTAACTTTATCCGCACGATAAGGAAATGGTGAATACCACCCTTATGGTTTAATAGAAAATATTCCGTAAAAATTACCTTATTCAAGCACCAATAACTGCAAAACATATTTATTTTCTTCCAGCTGGAACTCTGGAGAAATTCTCCAGTTATCGTCTTTTGGGTCTCTACCTAGAACATAGCGGGGTGGTCAAAAGACTGTGGCCGCCACTACAACAACACAGGAAGCACGATCAACTTAGAGATACCGGTACTGGCAGTACCTGCGAACCTGATCTCTGATTTGGCCAGTCTGTTGTGATCGGGGGGTGCAGTAGGACTGACGTGCGGCTTGTTCGTGTGGATTACCACGTATAAGAAAACTGAAATACATACCGAACGCCACCTCACCAAGGATTTCCGCAATATTAAGCTCATACAAAAGGTAAATCGATAGGAGAGGGGTCTAGATCTAAAACTGCAGGTCCCCAAAACTTGAATACCTTTAGAGTAGGTAAATACCTAACTTTTACCGTCTATACTCCACCCCAGTCTTGGATGGGAGTGACGTCAGTGATATCCAGGGGTGGACAGACTACACAAATGTGAATTGTCGTTGCTAAACTCTTTTAGATCATTGTGACCCCTACTTCTTGTTCTGAACGAATAATAATTTTGGAAACCCTGGTTTTTTTTAAAAAATCAACAATGGGTGTCGTTCAACAATGACGTGGACTATCAGTAGATTAGTCAGAGGAAATGGGAGTTGCGTGTTTTGTTGAAATGCATTAGCAGAGTATACCTGAGATTTTTCAGGTTGGTCTTCAGCTGATGAGTAATATCCCTCTATCCCTTATAGGAGTGGCGGTAGGTACCTACAATTTTTGGCGCCCAACGTGGGGCCTTGATAAACACATCCTTAACTGAGGGAGGTATAGGTACCTACAATTTTTTTGTAGGTAGGTAGATAGGTTGCTAGGAAATTACTCAGGTGACATCTAAGCGAAATTCTGAGTGTTTACAACCAAGGGAAGGCAGTGTTGGGTTACCTTATAGGTGTCAGAAATTCATCGTCAGCCAGCAGAACCTCGAAAACTGGTCAAAAACTCAATAAGCTAGGCCATTTATTACTTGAGTAAGTCTCTCTGTAAGGGCCGTCAA
This sequence comes from Mesopsocus fuscifrons, assembly GCA_950004255.1. Lineage (NCBI taxonomy): Eukaryota > Metazoa > Arthropoda > Insecta > Psocodea > Mesopsocidae > Mesopsocus > Mesopsocus fuscifrons. The sequence goes on from OX465376.1 coordinate 1,570,021, forward strand.
GGGATCATGTAACTTTGCTCGCTATAGACTATAGAGAGTGAGTCAAAAAGAGATAGGTAGGTACACTATTTTCTCGTTATAAAGAGTGACCACTGTATTTTGTATATTTTTTGGTATTTTCCATCAGGTATTAGGCCCCTAAGTAACAGCTCCACAAAATTCTTACCTACTTACCTACCTATATAGGTATTTCTTGTGGTACCTACCTACCTTAATGTAAATTTCATGCATGGGCAACATTACATGCATGTTAGTACGCTTTTAACATAGGTTCCATGTAGCAGAAAATTAGTTTGATAACAAAATGCCTACCTTGCTATTATTCTCTGATATCATGTACAGGTATGGACCAACCGGAAAATAACTCCATGGTAAAAGTTAGGAACAGTATTCTAAGTAACCGCTTTGTGAAGGCAGCGCACAGCAAGCCAAGGGGTTTCTAAGGCTGCGCTAAAGTTCCTAGCTCTCAAGCTAAGAAATTTGCCGTGATGCCCAACTGAAGCCACCCCTTCTGCCAACTTACGATACCTTGGAAGGCTCTGTCCCACCCTGATTCATTTTGAAACCCTCTCAATAGCGAACTCTCTTTATAGCGAGAAAATGTGTCTGGTCCATTAATCGGTCGTTATAGGGAGAGACTGTACTGTATACACTTCTACACTATTCTACAGGAACCGATGGCTATCGCATGGTTCAACAGCACTCGAGATAACAGCAGGTGTCTATCATAGTGATACAAATCACTGATAATAACTTTTCTTGCAGAATGATAACTATTGGAGGTCTCTAATTTGGTGCATCTACTTCTGAGAGGTTCTTTCATCCTCCAACATGGCGAACGAACAGAGTGGCATCAAGTTCTTCGTGATTCTGACTATTTTGTGTCTGTCTGCGCGCCCTTGCTTTACCCAGGATGACGAGGGGGAGGCAAGCCCTCTACTAGAAGTCATGCAGACTCTGCTGAAGGACTCTTCGAAAGGACAAGGAGGAGGTGAGTTCGATTCCGTGGTGATAGAAGTGATATGCAGGTTCCATGATTCTCATGATTTAGATACTATTGAGCAACTTTTTTGATTTCAGGTCTGAGTCTGCTTGGTCCAATGCTACAAGGCTTCCTACAGAACGGTGGTGGCAAACAGTTAGGCGACCTGCTGGCAGGTGGAGAGAAGAAATCAGCTACCCTTAATATTCTGTCAGGTACGTACCCCATCACTCCAAAAAGGGATGAGAAAATGACACACAAAAATCCAGCAGAGTTCTCATTGAAAATTATTCTGGTGCCACGTTTTTTTACCCTGAAATTATGCTGCAGGTATTGGATCGCTTCTTCAGGCTCAGCAGCGCGGGAAGAGTAACAGCGAAAGTGCCGGAGGTGGCGGGTTCGATCCCGCTATCCTGGGAACAGTCATAGACCTCTTCTCTTCTCTAAACGAGGCGCAAAGCAATGGACCTTCCGAAAAAGAACAGAAGGCTCAAGCCCCTGGGCGGAAGCAGAGGGAAGTCGATAATGGCATGGACTGGGAACCTATCCTCAGCGTTGTCGGTGAGTCGAGTTTTCCCCCAGCCGGTGAAGCCCATCAGGGCTGGGTAGGCCCAGGGCCCTACCATATTTAGGAAGAAAAATGTCGCCAAGTTGAGGCTCGGACGTGGGTCCTCTTGTGGTGAGGACAAGCCTAGCAACTAGACCATCATGTTAATACACATTTTAGGTGGGCTCCGAACCACCACAGCTTTGATGTACATTTCACTTAACATGCTGAACATTTAGAGGTAAATGCCAATCAGAAAAACTTTGATAGGGTCAGGATCGAACCGGTGTGTTCCTCTAAAGACCTCTCGGGTGTTGTATTTTCCAGGTAACGCAGTGTCGGGCATGATGGCTGGAGGAGAAGGGGGTGAGGGGAAGTCTGGCAGTGGCGGCGCGTCCGGTTTGGAGTCTCTCCTTACCTTCCTCCCTGTGGTGATGTCTTCCCTAGGGGGGCGTCACCAGCCGCACGCCTCTGGCAACGTCCAGCACCATGACCACGCCCCATTCCTCCCGCCCTTCCTGGAGAATATGCACGAGTACTGGGACCACTTCACGTCCAGCCAGTTCGGACGCGCTCTCTGGGAGAACTCTGGTCTGTCTGCTCTGGTTGCTCAGTTCCAGGTTGGTGCATTTTTTTTCTTCTCACTTCTTAACGGTATTCTGGTGACACCAACTTTACAATGAGACCAAAATGTAACCGATTTTTTTAAGGGTTAAAAAAATATGAGAGAGTCAACTTAAAGTTAACTTTGGTGCCATTTTAATTTCTTCTTCTTCCCTTAACTATTGTTTTATTTTTGTATCTAGTACGAGAAGAGTTACCTCGTGCCGCTGTTCTGGTGCCACGTTACTTCCTCTCTGGCCAGTATTATCTAGGACGAAACAGTTCATGCCACTCTGTTGCCGCACGTTTTTTTACCCTTAGCTCTTGTGTTTTCTAGGATAAGGAGGGTAACTTCGTGCCTGCCCGAGTGTTTGACAGTCTGGAGAACAATGCTTTCCGTCGCCGTTGGATCAGAGCTATCTCCAGCTTTGTCGCAGAATGGGCAAACCATATGGCCGACAAGGAAACACAAAAGAAGTAGGTCGATTTTGTACCAGAATATCCGTCAAAGGTTCTTTAGCTAACGTTACGATACCGGCGCTATCGACAGAATGGTGAAAGGCGCCAACTCTCTTCTCGGGAGAATTTTTAGGGGGCACTATAAATCCACCCTCAAATAAAAACTGCCTTTTTCCTTTTCAGGTATTTAGACACAGTACAGGTAGTGGTAAACGGGTTCCTGCAGTCGGAAGGTTACCCGAAAAAGGCGATGTTGGACTTGAAGAGGCCTGGCGACTCCATCAGCGCTCTTGCTGATCAGGTTTTCAGCAGACAGCTTAACCTCAAGGTTAACTCCGCGCAGTACGTCAAACCAGCCATTAACTACTTCCAGGTACGATACCTAGCACTACGGATATAACTGGTAACTACACGACCGCCAATGACTGCAAAAGCTAAACATAGTGTGCTATTCGAACTAGGAAACAAATGGCAGCGAATAGGACACTATGTTTAGCTTTCACTGGAGAGTGAAATGGTACGAAACAGTTAGTTTTATTCGACATTCTTCGTTAAGGCGACGTGGGATAGGTGACGTTTATCTCTATTACCTAATGTCAGCTCGACATATTGAGGGTTGAATTTTGACATTTCAGAAATTGCTGACCAGATCACCCCCTTGTGCACAGAGGACGTGAAAGGAGGGACCCTGTATCTCTAGGGCTTCTATTTTTTGATTTTCACAAAAACACTTTTCTCTCCAGGAAGTCTTCGGTGTGACGCAGAAGTCTGGCATTCTCGTCGGACTCACCGCACAGACCATCGAGTCAAAACTGAGCAACACGTTGGAGGCGCAGCTGATTGAGCCCGTACTCAGAGCTAACCGAGCCTACAGGTTTGCTATCAAGAACCAGAGCTGCGCGAAGTACGTGCTGTGTGTGGTATACGATACGCAGTCTGCGCCGCAGGATCAACCTGGCATCAAGCCTGCTATAGTCAAGTCCGCTGGGTAAGTTCTTTCTTCTCGTAAGGGCGTTTATGCAGTCGTGTTTGTTTACGTTTTCCTCTGCACACTTTATGAGTACGCTATTGGATACCTGAAATATGTCTTTTGAACGGCTGAAATTAACAGGCTGTATGTTGATTTTACAATCGGTTCATTTTGGGCAAATTTTTTGTTGACAAAAATTCCACTGTCTGTTTGCACCGATATTTAGCCTACGGACAATCTGTTCCAAATTTATGACGTTGATTATTATTTCAGTCTGGCGACGGCGTGGTTCCTGTCTGCTGCCACTGACCTTTCCTTCTTCGAGCTTGTCGGGGCAGCAGCCGACGGAAACTGTCGACAGTTTGACTCCGGCGACAACTGCGTTGAGTTCCACGATGAGGATCTTAAAGCCACGACTGAATACTTCCACAATGAACTGTAAAACTGTAACTTGCCTCCTACCGACTGATCAGTTCCGACCTAATTCCCGTTCTCTTAACGGCGAAAAATACGTGGCACTAGAACGGGTTTTTCTAACTAAGATAAAAAATTGCTGTCCCTAGAAAGCCTTTGAATATCGTACAAATTGAAAGACGTGAATACTTTTATTTAAAAAAAAGTGGCAAGAGAATACTGTTGGATAAAGTGGAAGTTTGGTTACAGTTTCAATGACTGAATGACTTCTTTAAACAAATTGTTAATTTATTAATTATTGTTGAAGTCAGAAACAAACTATTAGTTAGCTAGCTAAGCGTTGCAGTGAGCGTTATGTAAAATTTGTACATAGGTACCTAATAAAGAGAACTTGTTCTTCCTAAATTGGTGTAAAGCTGGCTACACTCCATGCGTCCTGGACGGCTGCTCTAGCTAGTTGGCATCCCTGGAAGTGGGGAGGGATGGAGGTTTTTTGTGTCTAGTTGCCATTCCAGAACGCTTCGTCTGTGACCACCTTAAGTCTATCGTCTATCTACACAAACCTGTACAGTCAAAGTGAGGAATCGCCATTTTGTCTTTGCTATTTCTTTTTCTTGACAGTCTTGCATACCCACTCCATCCCTTCCTAAAAGAAAGAAAATCGGAAAACATGCATAGGAAGTATAAGGAACAAGATAAAAGTGGTGCCAGAATGTTCTTGGTAGTGTCTGAAGTTAACGCGTGGCAGCAGAAAGATTTCTCTCCCCATGTTTTGAGGGAACTGTGGGATATTTCAATGTTCTGAATATGATGTGTCTTTTTAACGAACTGACTATTTTGTGATTTTACGATTGTAGTTTTGGACAAACTTTTTATTGACAAAAATATCCAGTTAATTTCTGACAGTTGAGAAGAAATATCCTATATTTCAGAACATTTAGATATCCAAAAGTTTCTCCAAAAAATGGGAAGAACAATCATTCTACTGCCACTTTTTTACGATTTTTCAACAGCCGATGAAGGCCAGGTACCCATCAGAGCTGGGAAAAAATCTCGGTAAGTCATGACTCGATACCCTCATCCTCTTGGTTCTTACCTTGACTCCCTCGTTGGAAGAAGCTGAGCAGGCCTGTATCTGCCACGACCTGTCTTTGATTCTATGGAGTGCCAACCCCTCGGCCAGCTCGCTAGCAGGCGCGGCATGCATCAGATCTTGCTTGTTGGCGTACACCAGCACAGGGACTCCTCTCAGCTTGTCTTCTGCTAGAAGTTCTGCTAGTTCTGCAGCTGTTTCTTCTAACCGTCGTCTGTCCGATGAGTCCACTACGTAAATCTAGAAGGATGGTTCAAATTTAAGACGAAATAGACAGTCGTGAAACACGTGGCAGCAGAATAAAGTTTTTCTACCCATTTTTTTTGTTGACAAAATTCACAACATAGCCAGTTAATTTGAGACAGATTATATTTCAGAACAGAACACATCAATATCGGATAGTTTCCTCATAAAGTGTGCAGAAAATAAATAGCGACTGTATGTTCTTACCAAGACATCAGTGTTTTCAAAATAGTTCCTCCAGTATGGTCGAATATTTCTCTGCCCACCAATATCCCAAACGTTCAGTTTAAAACCTTCACTCTGTACGGATTTTATATTGAACCCTTGAGTGGGTGTGATGTGAGTTATGTCTTCAGACGCTAAAGCCTTGAGCAGGGTAGTTTTCCCAGCATTGTCCAACCCCAGCAACAAAATCCGAAGTTCTTTCTCGGGGGATGATTTTAACTTTCTCAAAATTGATAACAGTCCCTGAAATTATAAAATTATTAATTATTTAATGAGAAGCACACGGAAGATTATTAACAAAACATGTAGAGAAATACATAAAAATTTGAAATTATTTTTTGTGTGTTTGAAACTCACCATCTTGTTTGTTGTCTCTGTAGCGTTGCCTAGCAACGAAAGCTCGTGGTTGCTATATGGTTGTCACAACAGTCTACTCTAGAGTTGTTTCTGTTCTTTTATTCTATGATAAGAAGGAGTTGGTTATTATTTTCTACATATTTTATACAGCTTTCCTGGTAGAAACCAATTATTTTTAAAAGAAAATTGAATTTGTGCAATGCACGCCCAGAAACAAGACCATTCCAAGAAATGTCCATCGTGCTCAGCAGGTAACCCTAACAAATACTAGCTCCCCACACATCGTGTCAGTACACAACGGGGACCTACTGTTTTAGGCGGGTTCCGAACCACAGCCTCGAAATTATTTTTCACTTGACAACAGACACATCAGAGGTGAATTACTTTAAAGACAACCACTTAGAATCTAGTAATATTTATTTGCGTTTTCTGCCCCCTGGTTTAGTGGACTCATTGGGGTTGCGTCGCATCCACTGCTTGACTTGTGCATGGGGGCGGATTCCCAGCATGGCGGCGCGGCTAGTGACGTCACGCGCTACGAAGGGTGAGAAGCCAGCTATATAATCATCCTCCAGGGGGTTGTTCTTCGTCCTGCTTAGTCTGGTGCCACGTTGCTGAGGCATAGGCTGGTCCTCGCACAGGATCGGGTTGTTGGCGTGCTTTCCTCCCTTTGGTGTTGGCAAGGAGAACTAGGGAAAAAATATTTCATTAGAAAGGTTGCATGTGTAAGTACAGTACAACAGTGGCAGTGAATTTCTGGCGTTAAAAAGACACAGAAATCAGAAAAATTGTTCTTCTGCCACGAGCTTCACTGTGTACTAACTCACCTTCTTTCCTCTCGCAGTTAAAGGCCGCCTGAAGTTGATGTGGATTTGCTGTGTACCGTCAGGGTTCGTCGTAACAGCCACCTTCTTAAGAGTCTTGTTGCCACAGTTAGGACAGAAGACTTTGCTCATCAGGCTGGTCGTCTTGTAGCAGGCGTGGCAACGTAAGATGAAGGTTCGCAACTCCTTGATAGCGCGTCCGTCTAGTGCCACGACGTGCAGACCCATTTGCTTCAGTACGTTCTAGAAATAAAGTGGCACCAGAAAGGTTTTAGGTGGGCCCGACGACCTACATTACAATAGATCGTATTGGCAGGTGTGACAGATGCAAGGAACTCAGTGTTATGGCATACCTGCATTGCAAAATCCGTAGTCAGACATCCAACCACGGGGGCCTCCTCGTCCACTTCTGAAGTTATTTTGAGTTTCATCTCTTTGATGTTCCCAGGGGTGATCCACCCTTCATCATCATCTTCATCATCCCCTTCGTCAGCGTCATACCTGACAAATATTTTACGTTAAGTATACGTATTAAGTATAACTAGTTTTGGCGTTATTATATCTCAATTTTTTATCTATTAAATCATCAGTCATACCATCCTTCATCTACTTCCTCTTCTTCGTGGACGTCAGTGGTGTCTCGGTCTTCTCCTGGTGAGGTCCCACAGATCTGTGTATTTGTGTTGTCAAGTTCTTTATCACTTTCTTCTTGTTCGCAATCTGACGTTGTGTTTTCTTGCTCTGGTCCTGGGTCACTGGACACTTCCGTGTCATTTTCTAACTCCTAATCAAGAACACAATTATCTGACGAATAACAGAAACTATTTGCTATGAAAAATGCTATGAAGAAAAAATTTAATATATATCGGGATTCGAACCCGTGATCTTTATCGTGAGAGCCCAGAGCTCTAACTACTTTACCTAGGCCTATAGATACCTACCTCCCCCTTGGGTACGAAGAACCCAGCAACGTCCTTGAAATCCTGGCAAGGGAGACTTCCAGGTGCGATCACTTTCTTCAGCGGCTCGGTACGGAGGTGGTCAACCCCTACGTGTTCTTTCTCCAGCTGGTATGTCAGCGCTATCACCTGAATGTCTGTCGCAGAGAGACTGGCGTAGTCTCCTGTCTTCTTCGCAAATTCGGAAACTAAAACAGGGGAAAACTAAATCAGATACCCAAAGGAGGAGGACCACCATATAACCATATTTATATCAAGCGCTTTTACTAAATGGAAAGATAAAATCTACATGTTTTAGCCCGAAAGTAAAAAAAAAATATTCCGCGTGAGGTAGCGTCTGTCAAAAACATGTGGACTGGTAGTTGACTGTTTAAAACCGCTCCTGTGGGCTTATTAATTACTCCATTTCATACAAAAATACAACGCTGCCTCACGTCAAAGAGTCTCAGGTTTATATCCCCCAATAAACACCTTTGCCTCGCCCTATAACTTCGGAGAAGGACTTGAGGTACGTAGCATTGCAAACCAAGTACGTATAAGTATTTCCCCTTAACAGAGCGATGGCACTCACCATGTTTAACATGCTCCGGGAAAGGTTCTTTGACGATAAGTTCGTAAGGTAACACAACTAACCGCCGTAGCTGCCTTTTAGACGTTATCTCATTTGTTACTGATGGAGTCGTCAAAATGTTTTCTGATATTTCCTGTAAAAAATATTGCTATACCAATTACAGTTGAAGTACCTACCCCCTTACCACAAATAATGACATCCAGAAAAAATCTGATTGTACCGGGGTTCAAACCCGGAATATCTGCAAGGACAGTAAGCACCCACAGCACTCAATGGTCTTGTGATAAAGTAGTAGTCATGGGGCCCCATGTAAGTACCTATACCTATACAATAAATAGATCAGCCACATGTGAGAGAATAGGTTAGGTAGGAAGGCTAGAACACACTTGAACAAAAAGAACTTACTTGAAACTGAGCATTCTTTATAAATCCAGTAGTATCCACGACGAGATACCTAGTTTTCTTTTTTACTTCCATTTTTAACCTTTTTTTATGGAAGAAAAAATTAAAAATCACTTAAAGAAATTTTTATTGTTTACTGTTTTGACGTTTCGACGTGGCAGCAACTATTGACCACAGACAATAAAAGTATTTAAAATTATTTTCTTATTTTTTCAGATAATATATTTAATAATTTATTATAAAAATCATATTTTTATTATAAAATTTAATTTTTATTGCTTAGAAGTCTAATTGATTAAATTAAATTCTATATAAATATTTTATTATCTGTGGTATCTTCAGCCAATGAAAACTTCACGCGTCGGTCTGTCATTCTTGTCTGCAGTATAATCAAAATGCAGATTAATTTATTAGAAATAATATTATTTAACGTTATTTATTGTTTCTTAATCGTATGCTGCGGGTAAATATGACTATTTTCTATTACATACTAAAATTTTACGCTCCTTCCTTGGAAGGTAACTTAGTTATCTTGTCATAAAGTTTCAAGTGACCATCTACGGTTATCTGGTCTGTTACCGGAAAGCTAAAAGTTTCTTTACTTTGTGTAAATAAATTATGGGAAAGTAGTACTATTGCGGGATGGATTACTGTCGTGCGTACGCTCATATGAGATAGCAGGCTACTAAGAAGAGTTAATGTTTGCGTGTTCCTATAAAGGGTAGCTTGAGGCCAAAGTGGCGTTTAAAAAAAAGCGCTGTTGTGCTACAGCCTTACGAGGGCCAGGGACACGTGGTGATTTCGTCAGAATCACGCCCGAGCACTGTTTATCCTTTTCTATGGTTTACAGACGAGACTTCTATGCCATCCTTGGAGTATCAAAAGGAGCAAACACAAATCAAATCAAGAAAGCCTACCGTCAGTTAGCCAAAGAACTGCACCCAGACAAAAACAAAAATGACCCGAATGCGTCGACAAAGTTCCAAGATCTCAGTGCAGCGTACGAAGTTCTGTCTGACGAAGGGAAGAGAAAGAAGTACGATCAGTGCGGGGAGGAATGCGTCAAGACGGGGGGCATGAATGACGGCATGGACCCCTTCGCGAGCTTCTTTGGGGATTTCGGCTTCGGCTTTGGTGGGCAAGAAGACAGACACGAGACGCCGAAAGGCGCTAATATTGTTATGGATTTACAAGTAACGCTGGAGGAGCTGTATGTGGGAAACTTTGTTGAGGTAATGTAGATGTTCTGAAATATAAGTTTTTTTTACTCATCAGGATTTGAATATCCAGTAGTCATTCTGCTGCCACGTGTTTTTTAACTGAACCAACACGATGATTGTTTGATGTACAGATTACCAGGAACAAACCAGTACTGAAACCAGCAAAAGGGACACGAAAGTGCAACTGCAGACAAGAAATGGTGACGAGAAATCTTGGCCCTGGAAGATTCCAAATGATTCAGCAGACTGTTTGCGACGAGTGCCCAAACGTTAAGTAAGTAACTAGAAACAAGCCCAGCAACTAGACCATTACAAAAAAATAACCATCGTGCTCAGCTGGCAGCACTACCAAATACCAGCTCCCCACCCATCGTGTCAGTACACGACGGCGACCTACAGTTTTAAGTCGGTTACGAACCACCACAGCCTCAATATACATTTCACTTGACATGCTGAACATATCAGAGGTGAATGCTGGACGGAAAAACTTTTTGGTAGGATCGGGATCGAACTGGTGTTCCTCTATCGAGGCTGTTTGATAATTATCGTTTCGTTTCCAGGCTAGTAAACGAAGTAAAGCAATTAGAAGTGGAAGTAGAACCTGGAATGGTGGACGGTCAAGAAACAAAATTCGTAGCAGAAGGAGAGCCCCACATGGACGGAGACCCTGGTGACCTGATCCTGAAAATTCATACCTTGCCACACCCCGTGTTCGAACGGCGAGGAGACGATCTCTACACCAACGTTACCGTCAGCTTACAAGACGCCCTAGTCGGCTTCACCATAGACATTATCCACTTAGACGGCCACAAGGTCAAGATATCTAGAGATACGATTACCTTCCCTGGAGCGAGAATACGTAAAAAGGGAGAAGGCATGCCCAACTATGAAAACAACAACCTTCACGGTACCTTAATCATAACTTTCGATGTCGAGTTCCCGAAAACTGAATTTACAGATTCGGAAAAAGAGTCAATTAAGGAAATACTCAGGCAAAAGTCGAATAATAATGTGTATAACGGACTTCGAGGATACTAGCTTTTGTTTTTAGTTAGTCGTGTGTACTATCGAATCTCGATTGACACCGGTATGTGCACCGCCATCTTGTCACAATTATCGATCGATAATATCGCAAGTTTTTTATAGGACTAGTGAGTGCTGCATTGGATATTTGTATGGGTTTGTTTATAAACTTTCCCCTGCACGCGGCACCACCTCACTTGCACTAATTCAAGATGGCCGCCAGTATCAATCGATATATCGTAGTGTGTACTGTATGTATGGCTGGACCTACACGTGGATTATTGTTTTCTTCAAATTTTACTGAATTATTTTCACTACTTAGGGTGCGTCCCACCATACTCCGTTAACGTTAAACTCCAGTTAAATTTCAATTATTGCACGGTGAAAACCGAATATAACTGGAGTTTAACCGTTAACCGAGTATGGTGAGACGCACTTTAACGGATAGTTAAATTTTTGTAAATTTCCCAGCCGTATGTTTAGCCTTCCCATAAGGTAAACATATAAATTTAACTGGCAGTTTAACAGGACTGGAAAAACCCTCCCTTAGTATATTCGCTCTATTCTTCTCTCTATATTTTCTCTTCTTATTTATTATCGTTTAACTACCTCCTTCCCCGACTGCGATCGAATGAAAATAGGTACCTATCTACCTTACCTGTTTGCTGTTACTATGAAATAGGTGTTTTCATATTTTCTGGTGATAAAAAATGATTATAAAATGCGAATTGCTCTGATTCCCGCTCAGTTGTGTTAGTAGGTAGGTATAGTACGGCCAGCCTGAAATGCCTGGCCCGAGGGCATTCTGCACTGTTCACCTTACACAGAATGCCCTTGGGCCAGGCATTTCAGGCTGGCCGTACTATACTGCTATTGGAATTTGGAATGTCCTTCTCATGTATATCAACGAATATTAGTGCCTGAGACCTGGGGAAGTAATAATGTACGATACTCGGTTGATCCCCGTAATGAGCTTGTTGTAAGGTATCGAATTTGGAGAATTTATCTGACGCGATAAAGAACTTCTGAGCGGTGTTGTAGAACCCTAAATTTTCTTCAAAGGTCTTCTCCCTTCGTAGATATAGCGCGTTGAAAATTTCGATTTCTGGTTTCATAGTTGAGACAGTAGAGTAGCTGTGTCCTTGTCAGACTTTGATATATCTTTGTTGATGGTTCCTACAGTTAGCTTCCAGTGAGATAGGTAGCAGAAAATGCGGAGCTTAGCAGAAGTAGCCAAAGCTTACGTCACTTTTGGTATTTTCACCTCCTATACCAATCTATAATTCGGCCCCTTTAGAGTGTAATAACTTTTTATTAAGTGGTCAGAATCTAAAATGCGATAATACAGAAACTTAACCAGGTACATAATTCAATCATTTCCTGGATGAGGTGCAGATTTTTTCCTATCAGGTCTCCATTTTTATCGTTCGATAAATCAGATCTCATCGGAATTTCCTCTGATATATTCCAGCATGTCAAATGTACATAGGAACCCGCTTAAAACTGTAGGTCCCCGTCGTGCACTAACACGATGGATGGGGAGTTGGTATTTGGTAGTGCTGCCAGCTGAGCACGGTAGATAATTCTTGAACTGGTCCAGTGGCTAGGTTTGCCCCCTGGACTAACTAAGTAGGTACCTACCTACTTAAGTATTTGATTCCCTACTACCTACAGCAGCAGCGTGAAAGGTCAAACTGTTATTTTCTTATCAACGGAAACTTACCTTGAAATTAATGTCCGTACCACGGTGTAGGTACCTTCATACCTGAGATTTCATTTGCAAATTATTAGGTAGGTACAGACCTACCTTACCGTTCGGAATGTAAAGTGTTTTTATTCTGTTTTAGTTAGGGTGGCACCTATTGACGTGTTTTTATGAAAAAAAAAATTTTGTGGTAGAAAACTTTTAGTGCAATTTTTTGAACACATGTGTTCATATGGGGTGAAAACAAAACGAAGCTTTGGGTAAGTCAACTTTTATTTTTAAGGGTAGGTACAGTAGGTACTTACCTAGTTACTGTTTGTTTATGTTTCTCCCGCCATTTCTTCAGGACATTTTTGGAGATTGATATGTTCTGAAATATGATATGTCTTTTGAAAGTCCGAAATTAACTGGCTACCTAGTTATTTAAAGTATAAGTACCTACTAGGAATTATGTCTCCTATCGACCAGATTTATCATGTCGTATGTTTAGCTTATGGCACTATAGTCTACTTTACGATACGTAGATAAATACAAATAATCTGATTTCTTTGGGAAAGATGAAATTCCTGCATATTATTGTTTATGCAAGATTGTTTACTTTTGTGATAATTTAAAGAAATAGTATATAAGAGTGTAACGTATTTTGAAACTGTGGTGGTTCAGAACCCAACTAAAACTGTAGGTCCCCGTCGTGCACTAACACGTTGTATGAGGAGCTGGGGGGTGCAATGTTGTTTAGGTTTGGGAGTCAGAATCGATATTTTCGACGCTTGCGCAGAGTTAAGGAGACATGGGATACCCCTGTTGTTATGGTGCCCCAGGCCAGTTAAAGTTAAAGGCCAGATATAGTTAAAGCGTGAGCTTAATTCTTTTTGCCGTTTTGGATTGGTGTAATTTGTTGCTTAATGGGAACTTAGCATGGCGGACTTGAGACTGGTATGTAACCTTTTCACATATACCTTTTAGGTTAAGGGTCCGCTATAACCTGACGGTGCATTTTTTGCCGCCCATAAGATTTACATTGCGAGCGGCGATTCATTTTCAAGGTTTACCCTTGGTTGGAAAGACACAAAATTTTGCCTGTCCCTAGCCCCAACAATGTTCTAGGGAGTGTTCGAAGCAGATTTCCCATTTCTTTACTGGTTTTCGAGATACAGCACTTTTCTTGAGGTATGCGATGCTAGCATTTGCAAAACAGTTGCAATAAAAGAAACCAGTGAGAAATTGGGAAATCTGCTTCGAACACTCCCTAGAACATTATTAGGGCTAGATACAGGCAAAATTTTGTGTCTTTCCAACCAAGCCCGGGTAAACCTTGAAAATGAATCGCCGCTCGCAATGTCAATCTTATGGGCGGCAAAAAATGCATCGTCTGGTATAGCGTCCTCTTAAACGGTAGGGTAACTGTAGGTACTGCAGGGTAACTGCAGATTTTTTTTACTACAGTGCACTTAAGGTACCTAAGTTTTGGTACAGAGTGTTCCGAAAAAAAAAAGGTTTTTCGTTTCATGGATCCCTGCAGGTGTATTCCGGATCTTTGGTCGTTAATAACGCGCTAAGCTCCTAACGCTAAAACAGCACCTTCGTCGGTATTCCGTCGTTAACTCAGCGCTAACAGACCCTGGTTTATAGGTACATTACCAATTTATTTCATAATCTTCTGCGTCATAAAGAGTTTGTTCCTTTTCTGTTCAGAGGCTAAACTCACTATCACCATTACTGTAATACCTTTGGTGCGATAACTATGAAAATTACTTTGTACGTCATTTCCTCTTAAACATAATAACGGCCATACATACACCGGTTCTATCCCGATACTATCAAAAACTTTTTCTGACCGGCATTCACCTCTGATATGTTCAGCATGTCAAGTGAAATGTATTTCGAGGCGCTATGGTGGTTCGGAACCCGCCTAAAACTGTAGGTCCACGACGACGGGAGCTGGTGTTTGCAGTGCTGCCAGTTGGCCTTGGGCTTTCCTTCTGCTGGCATTATCTTATCCACCAGAGCCTCAGTCAGCGTATAGGCTGGATCAGCTCGTCAGTAATCAGACTCCACGCGCAGATGTGACTGCGCCATGGCCAGTCAACTCACAGTTCGTGTGTTTTTCTGTTTTGTGAATTTCTACCGAACAGTCATGGGTTCCCAGCGATAGAAGGTGGAGAAAATTAAGCAAGTTAGGTCTTAGGGTGAGCCCTTACCAATGCATGGGCGTAGCAGGACCAAAAACCTGGGGGGGGGGGGGGGGCTAAGCCCCACTGACTTTCTCCTCAACTGGGGGGGGGGGGGGGTATAGGCATTTCTATAACGTGACGTTGTTTGTAGGTCAGAAAAATCCTGGGGGTGGCTAAACGGTTTCTGGGGGGCCAAGACCACCCCTACGCCTATGCCCTTACCTACTAAAAGTGCTGAAGGTTCTGGAAGCAAGACAAAATTAAGCATCCATGTTAAGGGTGACAACACAATCGTATCTTTATCTGAAATATTTTGTTTCTTTTTAACGTCAAAAGTTAACTGGCTGTGTTGTAATTTTACGAATTTATAAAATCTTTTCTGATCACCTCTGATACGATCAGGATCTCAAGTGAAGTAGATCCCGAGGCTGTGGTGGTTCAGAACCCACCTAAAACTGTAGGTCCCCATGGAACAGAAAACTACCGATGCCTGGTATTCGAACCTAGTCCCTCAGGCTTGCTGGTGTTGTTGCCACAAGTGTGTATACTAGTGAAGTGCCTATACCTAGGTAGGCAAGACTGTACTGTATGTCCGACCCTACTTCCAAATGAATAGGTAGGTAAACAATTCGCCATCTGGAGCAGCGAAGTAGGTAGATATAGGTACCTACTTAAAGCAGTAGCAGTAGTCATGTCGACTTGTTCCAAGTGAGTAGAAGTAGTATAGGTAGTTTAAATATAAGATTATATAGGTATATATAACTAGGTTCTAAAAAAACTCAGGGTTTCTAAAAATATTTTTTGTTTAGAACAAGAAAGTAGACTTAAGAGGACGCCGCCCATAAGATTAACATTGCGAGCGGCGATTCATTTTCAAGGTTTACCCTTGGTTGGAAAGACACAAAATTTTGCCTGTACCTAGCCCTAACAATGTTCTAGGGAGTGTTCGAAGCAGATTTCCCAATTTCTCACTGGTTTCTTTTATTGCAACTGTTTTGCAAATGCTAGCATCGCATACCTCAAGAAAAGTGCTGTATCTCGAAAACCAGGAAAAAAAAATGGGAAATCTGCTTCGAACACTCCCTAGAACATTGTTAGGGCTAGGTACAGGCAAAATTTTGTGTCTTTCCAACCAAGGGTAAACCTTGAAAATGAAATCGCCGCTCGCAATGTTAATCTTACGGGCGGCAAAAAATGCACCGTCAGGTATAGCGGACCCTTACAATTGACATTTGTTTAGTCTATCCATCCCTTGATATCACTGACGTCACAAGAGAGAAGTTAGGTAGATAGTTAGGTAATTATCAGCTAGAGTGGACTTTACATTGTTTGTTGTTTTTCATTTTAAAAGTTATCTTAAGGTCACGCAGCCTGTGCACTGCATTGCGTAGCTAAACAGACTTTTGTAAATATCAGTCAGATATAGTTCAATTATCTGGTTAAAATCACTGTGTCCGGGCGGTTTGACAAGCTCTGGGTTTGAACACCATTTCCTAAAGTCTACTTTAGTGTCCCCTAAAAGTTCACTATAGCGTTATCCTCCCGAAAATAAAAGCTGGTGTCTTTCAGCATCCTGTCGATATAACAGAACGTTAGCTTTAGTGGACTTAAAAGATAAATTTCCTGACTTTACCTGCAGGGTATGGAACTCTTGAAAGCCACCCTTACTTTCTCTCTATAAGTAAAAGCAGAGAAAGTGAAAATAGTCTCATATACAGCGCAGAAGGTATTGTATTTGTCTGTACCGTCTGTACCATCTGCCAATTCATTTGCATGAATTGTCTTATCTGAAACATTTCATTGTAGCTCAGGCTCCAACAGCCTTGATAGCCCAGTGGCCTAGTGGTTGTCTTTCGAGGAACACAGGTTCGATCCAGATGCTATTAAGTTTTTCTGATCGGCATTCACCTCTGATATGTTCAGCATGTCAAGTGAAATTTATATCAAGGCTGTGGTGGCTCGGAACCTACCTTAAACTGTACTTACATGATGGGTGGGGAGCAGCAGGTGTTATCCCTTTCTCAAACGCCAGCAAACCCACTCAACTAACGCCTTCATAATTTATTGTAAGAAGAACTGTTCTCCATATATTGCATCGTGGCGTGCCTTATCTTCTTACAATAAATTTTGAAGGTGTTAGTTGAGTGGGTTTGCTGGCGTTCGAGAAAGGGAATACACCTGCTGGTATTTGGCAATAGTACCAGCTTGCCGAAAAATAGACATTTTCCTTGTTCAATCAATGAAGATCCACTGGGATCCACTATAGGCAGCCAGCGTAGAAGTTTCCTCAGTGCAATCGAACGGGTTCGATACAGTTTCTCAGTGATTTTTTTTTTTTCGATTTTAGCATGGCATATCTCAAGTTTTCAACTGGGAAAAGGTGGGGGTATCTTCATGACTTTGTTAGGACACTGGAGAATTTCCGAGTTTCCCCGACAAAGGGAAGAAACTGAAAATAATAAAAAAATACCCCAACCCCTTTAGGATAACTCATACCTTCGATACGATGCGTTTTGGACGGCCATTCTGGCAAGTTGACATCCCAGGACGTATGGTTAGTGGGGAGGGATGACATTCTAGGACGTATGGTTAGTGGGGAGGGATGACATTCTAGGACGTATAGTTAGTGGGGAGGGATGGCATTCCAGGATGTATGATTAGTGGGGAGGGGCGGCATTCCAGGACGTATGGTTAGTGGGGAGGGATGGCATTCCAGGACGTATGGTTAGTGGGGAGGGATGGCATTCCAGGGCGCATGGTTAGTGGGGAGGGATGGCATTCCAGGACGTATGGTTAGTGGGGAGGGATGGCATTCCAGGACTTATGGTTAGTGGGGAGGGATGGCATTCCAGGACGTATGGTTAGTGGGGAGGGATGGCATTCCAGGGCGCATGGTTAGTGGGGAGGGATGGCATTCTAGGACGTATGGTTTGTGGGGAGGGATGGCATTCTAGGACGTATGGTTTGTTGGGAGGGATGGCATTCCAGGACGTATGGTTAGTGGGGAGGGATGGCATTCCAGGACGTATGGTTAGTGGGGAGGGATGGCACTCCAGGGCGTATGGTTAGCGGGGAGGGCAGTTCCTTTCCACCCCTGAGTAGCCATTCCAGTCCCTTCATTCCTTGTTTTCAGGCGGCGCATGGCGTCCAGCATGCTGCCCAACGTCCGGTGGGTGCTTCCCATCCTAGCATTCATCATGGTCACCACAGTCTTCCTCATGTCTTCAACCAACGTTCGGCTGTCTTCATCCATCCTGACGCCTCCTCCCCCTGCAGCTTTGGTGTCCACAACCCCTCCACCAGCAGCTGTGACGGGCTTCCTGGTCCACACTTCCGGCTGCCGCATCCCGTACATGAACGCCTTCGATCCAGGAATCCGGAAGTACGTGAAGCACGTGACGGATGTTCAATGCAGTGCGGCAGGCCCCCTCATCTTGTCCAACCAGACGTCCCTCTGGGTCAGTCCAGAGACGCTGGCCTACACAAATGTGTCCGCCGAAGACCTCACCTGCTGCTATCAAGCGGTCACCAGGAAGATCCTGAAGAAGTACAGGACAGGTGTTTACGCTGACTCTGCCATTGAGTAAGCTTTTGGTTTTTATATAAAAAGTGATATCCAGCCTAGACATAGCCGAGTGATTTCGATGGCTGCCTCCAGAGGAACACACGTTTGATCCCGCTTCTATCAAAGTTTTTACTTTCTCGCTAGCCATATATGGCGAGAAAGTATTGTTTTCGTGCAAAATTTCGAAATTGAGATTTTGGGTTTCCCATGATCCTGGGGGTCCCCTGAGTCCAAAAAAGTGGTTTCTGGAAAAAGTCTGTCCGTCCGTCAGTCCGTCCGTCAGTCCGTGCAGTGCTCTAGCGCCTATACCGTTCATCCGATTTTGATGAAATTTGGTATGGACCTGTCTAAAATCACTGCCGAGGGGCATTTTCAAGGATTTTTTGATTAGTCAAAAATTTCGGCCGCTATTGTCAAAAAACCGCCAAAATAATTCAAAAATCGTGTTTTTGGTTACTTAGACAAACGCCGACGGTACACTTTTCAATCTATACCACTGAAAATTGGTAAGTGTGTTGACAAATAGATGCTTCGAGGTCATTTGCAACTAAAATTGGATTGGTTGAAAATTACGGCCGTTCATGACCAAAGTTCGATCGTTTCGGCGCCATTCACATTTACTGACCGATTGTCATGAAATTTTGTAAATTTGTGTAGAACCATGTAACTTAAACATCTGTCGAACAGAATTTTGTTATCTTCAAAATTACGGCCGTTGTAGTCAAAAAAGTGTCGAAAATGAGTTGAGAATGAGAAACCACGTTTTTGAATGGTCGGAACGCATTTGGGACTACAGTAATAAAATGACAGACGTGAGATTTGGTATGAGTGATCTCAGATAGATGCTCGTGGGTCATTTTCAACCGATTTTCGATTGCTTAAAAATTACGCCCGCGAAAAAATCTCAAAAAACAAAAACAAAAAAAATCATTCTGGGCGAGAAAGTTAAGTGCGACTGTTGTCGGACCCTTTATTTTGATCGGCATTGACCTCAGCAGTCCGAGTGAAAAGTATACACAGGCTGTGGTGGTTCGGAACCCAAGAGCTGTAGACAGTATCTTATATATCGTACGTTTGTGAAAAAATTGTCAGATGAAAATGATAAATTATATTTCAGAACAATCAATAAAGTGTCTGCCTTTTTCAGGGTAGCCACCACTTGCGTAGATTTTAAAGATTCCACGGATATCCACGATGAATTCGTCAAAGTAACCTGTTTTCTCAATGGATCTGAGTTTCACAAAGACTACCATGCTTTTATCCGCCCCAAACAAACGGTGCTTCCAAAAACTGTGGCCAACAGTTCTACACACTTCCAGGTAAGCCGGAGAAGCCGGGTTCGAATCACAGCTGCTGAAAAAAAAAAAAAATCTACATTTTGCTGTTTCTTGGTTACTGTGTGGGTATAGGAAAACCAGTACCTTGGCATAATTTTGGAGGAATCAAAATAAATTTCTAGAAAGTTATAAATAATTGTACACCTACTTCTTGTTCTTACCCCCTACAGTGGAGTGTTAAAAATGATTATACTGTAGTTTTCATACATCCTGTACGATTGCATAAACACAAATTTGCAGTCACTTCAGGGGCTAAAAACCACTGAGAGCTGTGGTACTCCGGATCGATTCCGACCCTACCAAAAACTTTTCTGATCAGTATTCACCTCTGCTATGTTCAGCATGTCATGTGAAATGTTTATTGTGGCTGTGGTGGTTCAGAACCCACCTAAAACTGTAAGTGAACGATGTGTTCTAACACGGTGGGTGGGGAGCTAGTATAGGTATTTGGTATAGAATTGCCAGCTGAGCACGATGGATATTTGTTGAACTGGTCTATTTGCTGGGCTGGCCTGCCGACTTGGCTGACTTGAGTGTTTTCTTCTGCAGAAAGCATCAGTACTGATCATCGGTGTCGACGCCGTCTCCAGACTCAACTTCCATAGACAAATGCCTCGGACATTAAAGTTCCTCCAGTCCCACAGTGCGATAGAACTCCTAGGATACAACAAAGTAGACGACAACACATTTCCAAACATGGTGCCAGTCCTCTCCGGCCAGTCCGTGGAGGAACTTCAGCAGACCTGCTGGAAGAAAGACGACGACGTCTTCGATAAGTGCCCCTTCATGTGGAAAAACTTCAGTGCCAGTGGGTACCAGACAGGTTTCGGTGAAGACGCCTGCTGGATGGGTTTGTTCCAGTACCTTAAATCAGGTTTCTTCATACAACCGGTGGACAACTACCTTCATACCATGATGAAACTCGCTGAAGACGACATCGGTCATGCCAAAGACCTGAACGCGAAAATTTGTGTCGGCCCTCGCACCGCGGGTCAAGTTTTGTTCGATTATGCTGAGAAATTTGCGACAAATTTGACCAAATCAGGGAAGCCTTTCTTCGGGTTCTTTTGGGGCACTAGCCTCACCCACGACTATTTGAACGTCCAGCCGCAGACGGACGTTATTTACGAAACCCTTCTGCGGAATTTGGGGTCGAACAATGTCTTCAACAACACAGTGGTGGTGTTTTTGAGTGACCACGGGATCCGGTGGGGTCCCATACGGGAGACGTACCAAGGCCGCGTCGAGGAACGACTTCCGTTTGTGTTCTTCCTGTTACCGTCGTGGCTGGAAGACAGCTACCCGTCAGCAGTGATGAACCTGCGGAGGAATCGCCGCATGCTGACGTCCCCTTTTGACCTACACGAGACGCTGATGGACCTGCTGACCCCGGAGTCACTGTCGCGGGAGTCGCTGGCTCAGCGGTCGCAGACGGAGACGTCTTCGCGAGGGATATCGCTCTTCCTGCCGGTGCCTGAGGCACGTACCTGTGAGGACGCAGGTATCACGGACAACTGGTGCACCTGCCACCAGAGCCACAACATTTCTCTGGAGGACCCCATCGTCCAGAGGGCAGCCAACACCGTGGTGGCCTACGTCAATGAGAAACTGTTCCCATACATGCAGTGCGCACAGCTTACGCTCCAAGAGGTACGTGAGTTCCACACAGTGGAACAATCAGCTGTGTGGCTTTGTAGAACCCTAAATTTGTTCCAAAGGTCTTCTTCTCCTTTCGTAGATATAGGGGGTTGAAAACTTTGATTTCCGGTTTCATAGTTGAGACAGTAGAGGAGCAGTTTCCTTGTGAGACTTTGATATCGCTTGGTTGATGTTCCTACAGTTAGCTTACAGTAGGTAGCAGAAGATGCGGAGCTTAGCAGAAGTAGCCAAAGCTTACGTCACTTTCGGTATTTTCACCTCCTATACCAACCTATAAAATCCGACCACTTTAGGGAGTAATAACTTCTTATTTAGTGGTCAGAATCTAAAATGCGATAATACAGAAACTAAGTCAGCCATCAGACTGCATAATCCGATCGTTTCCTGAGGTACTGTTCTTTTCCCATTGTGCAGAGGAGCCAGGGTCTGGCCCTGAGCCTACTCAGGCTGAGGGAAAACTCTCACAAAATCACCTTGCATTTTCAGGTGAAGACGGCTCAGCTGGAGTCCCCTCGCGCAGAAGTCAAATCTTCTTCCAACAGGTCCATCCAGGACGTGACAGTGGTGCTCGTGACGAGCCCTGGTCTCGCCGAGTTCGAAGCCACCGTCCGGCACCACCTCGAGGACGACATCTCGGACGCAGTGCTAGGTTACGTCAGCAGAATTAATACGTACGGCGACCAAAGTAGATGTGTTGATAACTTCCATATGAGACTCTACTGTTACTGTTCCTAAGGGCGTCTTACGCGGTCGCGTTTGTTTACGTATTTTCTGCTCAATTTATGAGTATAAGTACTAGGTATTGTTCTGAAATATAATTATGTCTTATAGCCAATAGTTTACTCATAACTCATAAGTGTGCAGAAAAAACGTAAACAAATAGGAAATGTATGTTCGGTCTTAAGAACCACATATATGTATTTACCGTTAAGAGGACGCTATACCTGACGATGCATTTTTTGCCGCCCATAAGATTAACATTGCGAGCGGCGATTCATTTTCAAGGTTTACCCTTGGTTGGAAAGACACCAAATTTTGCCTGTACCTAGCCCTAACAATGTTCTAGGGAGTGTTCGAAGCAGATTTCCCAATTTCTCACTGGTTTCTTTTATTGCAACTGTTTTGCAAATGCTAGCATCGCATACCTCAAGAAAAGTGCTGTATCTTGAAAACCAGTAAAAAATGGGAAATCTGCTTCGAACACTCCCTAGAACATTGTTAGGGCTAGGTACAGGCAAAATTTTGTGTCTTCCAACCAAGGGTAAACCTTGAAAATGAATCGCCGCTCGCAATGTTAATCTTATGGGCGGCAAAAAATGCACCGTCAGGTATAGCGGACCCTTAAGTGAGAAGTATACTTCATCTTTGTATATGCAGCTAGAATTAAGGCTGTCTGTAGGCACAAAAGCTGTTTGTTAACGATACCGACACTTTTCTGAGGAAAATATTGGATATTTATTTGTTCTGAACTATAATATATCTTTTTAACGTTAAAACTATCACTGTGATTTTACGTTCAAGTAATTTTTGGCGAACAATGAAAAATTACAAGAGCCAATAAATAATCCAACAGTTTCGTCAGAGAAGTGCCATGAAAATACCTGGTTAGTTATCCATGAAAGAGGTGCTTAGTGACGTAATGTTGGTGCTGACGTCAGAAAAACCAAAGTATTGTAAAGCAGCCTGCTTAGAGGTGTTCTAATCCAACCGCACCACGCCAAAAACAAAAAATATATAGGCAAAACCTGAATATAGTCATGGCAAGAGGGTTCCCCCCTTTTTTTTGTTTTACTCCTAGTATCATTTGGAGTGGGACGGCTGGAGTGGAACACCTATGAATGAATTTTTGTTATAAAGTAGTATTGTAGTAGTACTGGTCTTGTTAGTCGTAGGGTGGGTTTCAACAGTGCAATTAAGTGGACGACATCCACAGCTGGGGGACTTAGGACGTTGCTACGCTTTTAGTTTTGGAGGAAATTCCACGAAAAAATTACAAAAATTTAAGAAAATGTATAGCTAGTTCACTGCGCTGGTAAAATTGTGAAATTCATCCCCCTTGAGAAGTTAGGGGGTGAAAAGTAGATTTTTTTCTCTTAGAAATCTTGCTGCTCCCAGAATTTTACGAATCTTGATACGATTCGTGGAGTACGTGCGTATAAAGTTGATTTGGTGTGACACGTGTCGCCAAAATAAAAGAAACCCTGATGCCATTGACGCAGGGGTGGTTTATACCCTCCCAGGTATTACGGCCTCTACAGCCTAGGTATTTAGCCTTACGAGGGTGAAAAAAACGATTTTAATTTGCCAAAAGATATTGTAATGGAATGTGGTAGTTATTTAAATTATAAATGTGCGCCAACGTATTTTTAAAAAATATTGAAATTCGCTTCGGAAATTGCAACGTCTCGTCAACATGAATATATGCCGTTCTAATTCTACAGACAGGGAATGTTGACGAGGCCCGCTCGCTGGGTAGATTACAGAATTGCATACTTAGCTTATGCCGCATAAGTCATTGGATGGACTCCACGCAACAACGCACTAACTAGCCACAAATTAGTTGGGGGAACTGGATGTCGTCCACTTAACGATCTGATAAATTGTATAAATATTCCAAGCTATAAGCTAAACATGTGCTTATATATAACATTTATACAATTATTTATCTTAGCGTTAAGTAAACTGATGAAATCGACTCTGACTTGAGTACCTATATAGAGAAATTGTAAGCCTATATATTAAATATAATAGGTACTCTATAGTGAATTATAGGTACGAGTATCTATCCAAGCTACAGCTAAACGTAACGGACATCTTTGTTGTTGTCTATATAATAAGCTATTAAGGGTGGGTTGCACCAGTTAAACTTACTTACTTTGTTATTACCTTTATTGTTACCATTATTGTGATCTCAGTCTGATGTGAGTCGTGAAATTATTAAGACTTATTGACAACTTTCAGCTGTAAAATTTGTAAAAATATCTTGTGCCAATTTGTAAACAATAAATGGCAAATCGGTTTATTTGGTTTTGCTTCCCTAGATCTATTTATTATAAAGGTTCATCAGAATCACTCCCAAAAGTTGAGTTTTCCCCTAGCTGGTGAAGGCCAGGTAGGTACCTACTAGGTACCTACCCATCAAAGGACTGGAGGAAAATCTTTTACTTCATAGGTGGGTGCGTTTAGGAAGGGGGCCAACACAACTGGGGGGTCTTTTTGTATGTAGGGGGATGTCAGGTGTCAGGTTTCTACGTTTAGGCACCATGCCACAGACTGACACCTGACACCACCAAAACACACCTAAAGGGTCACCTGACCCCTTCCGACCTTTCTTGACTTCCTGTATCCAGCAACGTCTTTCCATCTGGAACCGGAAGCGAAGTGATTCATTTTAAAGTCAGGGCCAGATCAAGGAACCGCCAGTGGTGACAACTCGGGACAATGTTAGTATTCCCACTCTTTAACTTTTTAACTTGGCGACGTGCTCTACCGTGCACTGGGCACCTTAGCAAAAACTACCGTCAGTTGGGGCAACTTGCGACAATGCTAGTATTCCCACGCTTTGTTTTCTTTAGCTTGGCGACGTGCTCTGTCGTGCACTGGGCACCATGAAAAAACTACCGCCAGTGGGGTCGGACAGAACGGACAGAACGTGGCAGTGTCAGCATTAGAGCCCATTGTAACTCACCCCAGCAGCAGTTAAGTTATAAACAGTTTGCATGAACTGGCAACCCCCCAATAAACAGTTATTAGAAAGTGCAGTAATTTACAGTCTGGAGGTTAGTTCAGGGATGGTGGCGCTGCGAGCGCTGCATGTGCATACTCCCCCACCTCCCCTCCCCCCCGTAGCCCATATCTCCATCTCCCCCTCCAGTGGCGGACCGGGATGTTCAACCCCCAAAGCCCCTGAACTTATAAGCGCAGTAGCAAGCCACTGAGCATGTCAAGATTGAAAAATAGTATTGTACTTCCCTTATGGTAATTTGAACATTATTCTCCTAATGGTTGCAAGAGTCATTTTGTACTTCCAAGTGCAAATTTGTCTTTTTGCACGCGCAAGTTTGATTTTTTTTAAATAGGTACTAGTAGTACTTGTAGTACCTAATTTTTTTTGCACGTTTATGTTTTGCACATGCAAATTTTTTGCACGTGCAACTATGATTTTTTGCACATGCAAATTTTTTGCACGTGCAACTTTGATTTTTGCACATGCAAATTTTTTGCACGTGCAACTTTGATTTTTGCACATGCAATTTTTTTGCACGTGCAACTTTGATTTTTTGCACGCGCCAATTTTCTCTCACGTACAATTTTTTACACTTGCAAGTTTAATTTTTGCTGGTGCAAATTTTTTTACAGGTAAGTACCTACGTAGTCGTCTAAAATCTAGAACATTGAAGATCCATACATACCACATTTCTATACCTACTTACTGTTGAAAGTGTTAAGTTGAAGAGAATGAAATTTCCAAAAGCTAAAATACACGAACCGCCACTGGACCCCTTCCCCCTCACTCGAATTCTCTCTCGATTTAATTTCAGTGATCAGTGTCTCGCGCGCCGCCGAGGGGTGAGTGTCGTTCTCTCGCGTTCCGGGCAAGCTTCGTAGCATGCTGTTGCTACCGTGTGTTTACTAGTCTTTAAAAGTTTATCTGGAATATAAGTGTTTTACTAGTCTTCTTGTTACGTGAACGAGTCTGTGTTTTTACTGTGTCAGTGCTTAACTTATAAAGTGAAAATGCAGTTTCACGCGTGGTTGGTGTTGGTGTTCGGAACGATGGTTTTCTTCTTACAAGGTAAGTGATATTTTGAGTATTTTTGGGAGGTTAAAGACGTCTACGAAGTCGTGTTTGTTTACGTTTTTACTGCACACTTTATGAGGATACTACTGGATATTGAAATGTTCTGAAATATAATCTGTCGTTTTAACGGGCGAAGTCAACAGGCTGTGTAGTGATTATACCTACGACCGGTTAATTTCGGACAAATTGTTTGTTGATAAAAATCACTAACGTAAACCAGTATCCAGTAGTTTTCTCATAAAGTGTGCAGAAAAAACGTAAACAAATAGCGAATGTTCATTTTGAAGGCTGTGGCTTGAAGAACAAAGGAAAATATCTTCAGCGGTACCTATCCTTTGAGACAACTAATGATTGAAATAAATAAATAAATAGACAGAGAAACAAACGTAACTAGGTATATTTCATTTTTATCTGTCTCATAATACTGCCGATACAAGGTCATTGCCAAAATTACTAAAGTCACAACAAATCAGTCAAGCTAAAACAGTCAAATCTAAAAGATCCGAAAGTCTATATACTACTTATACAATAGTGTTCCCTATAAGTTCACTATAGCAGCGTTAGGTATCCTCCCGAAAAGAAGTTTGTGTCTTTCACCATCCAGCGGATAGCGCCCTTATCCTAACGTCAGCTAGTGGACTTTAAAGGGTCCGCTATACCTGACGGTGCATTTTTTGCCGCCCATAAGATTAACGTTGCGAGCGGCGATTCATTTTCAAGGTTTACCCTTGGTTGGAAAGATACAAAATTTTGCCTGTACCTAGCCCTAACAATGTTCTAGGGAGTGTTCGAAGCAGATTTCCCAATTTCTCACTGGTTTCTTTTATTGCAACTGTTTTGCAAATGCTAGCATCGCATACCTCAAGAAAAGTGCTGTATCTCGAAAACCAGTGAGAAATTGGGAAATCTGCTTCGAACACTCCCTAGAACATTGTTAGGGCTAGGTACAGGCAAAATTTTGTGTCTTTCCAACCAAGGGTAAACCTTGAAAATGAAACGCCGCTCGCAATTTTAATCTTATGGGCGGCAAAAAATGCATCGTCAGGTATACCGGACCCTTAAGCATTTCGGACTGAAACATAATAAAATGGTTCTTCGAGCCGGATTTTTGCATAAAGCTGTAGGTACACACATTGCACCAAAATATAATAACCACGCAGGGAGAATATATCTATATAATATTCCTCTTAAACCGGGAGATAAGTAACTTCGTTAATTCTGAACAATAACGAGTTTAAATATATATGGTCCTTCGAGCCGGATTTTGGCATGAAACTGTAACTTGGCCAACTGTGAAAAAGCCCCATAGGGAGCGCTGAAGACAGATTTCGAAATGGGACGTTAACCTTTCTCGCGCGGTGTAGGGGAGTCTGGGGCTAATACGAACATTTCTGCATGGGGCATGTTCATGTAAGTTGAAAGTTGGAAGTGTGCCACAGACCGCGGGAGACAGTTTGGAGTTGAGCTTCGGCCTATTTCTCTCACTGATACCATTCCGTTAATAGCGTTATCTCCACTTCTATCTCTGTGAGTGGTCTCTAGATCTTTGTCTTTTGAGGAACACACAGGTTCGATCCCGATCCTATCAAAATTTTTCTGATCAGCATTCACCTCTGATATGTTCAGCACGTCAAGGGAAACGTATATCGAAGATGTGGTGGTTCGAAACCCACCTAAAACTGTAGGTCCATGTCAGCTGCCAGCTGAGCATTTGGAGATAAAGAAACAAATACGCTGACGTGATAGCTGATGATAGAATGGAACGTATAAAAGGCTGATGAACGACGTGGGACTAGAATGCGATCGTGCTATTTGTTTTCGTTGTACATTGCACAGTGGCGTTGTGTATTGGAAATATGCCAGTGCACTCGCGAGGTCACACGGTCACCGGCTGGGGGAAATCTCGACTGTTGGTCGTGATTCTGACGAAATCACCCCTATATGTGTCTACAGGGGTCACGAAAGTTGCCACCCTGTACCCCACTAGAATCGCGTGTTTGGAAAATGTGCTTGCGAGACGTGTGAAAAGTGGATATACAATCGATAGTATCGATAATTGTAGTGATTCGATATTCGATACAATTATCGATACTAAACGATTATGGTGCATGCAAGGCGTATTGTTACGATACTCTTTTTGTTCGCGTTTTGTTGGCGTTTTTCAGTGGCTTTAAGTGCTGGATATTTATATAGTTCTGAAATATAATATTTTTATAGGATCAGAAATAGTTTTTGTCCATAAAAAAATGTCATTAAAAACAGCCTCAAGTGCATGATATCATTCTATAAAAATAGTCAAGAATAAATCATACCTACTACTAAAACGATTTCTTTTGGAAACGAGCCGCCACTGCTTGGCGAAACAGTGCAGCTATTTTCAAATATGATTTCGAAATGTTTGATGCGTCTGTTCGCCTGATGTCACGAATATTTTGGTTTCCTTATGTTGGGTGTCGCTTTCTGTATTACGTCTTGCCTGCTTTAGGAACAATGTTGATGGTTCCTACAGTGAGATAGGTAGCAGAAGATGCGGAGCTTAGCAGAAGTAGCCAAAGCTTACGTCACTTTCGGTATTTTCACCTCCTATACCAACCTAGAGTGTAATGGCTTTTTTGTACGACACTGTAGGGGTCGGTATACACCCCTGTGATGTTAGTATTCCTGTTGTGTATTCTACGCATTCGCATAGGGAATGTAGTTACGATAACAATGAACTAAACTGTTGGGTAAATGCGATCATTTGCTGAGAGACAGATAGACGTGATTTAAACAGCAGTGGGCGTTTCACACACTTACCCAATAAGCAGTCTGTTCTGTTTAAGAGGTCATTCAAAGAGGACCCAAATTTGGCTTGCACTCATATAGGTATATTACCAGTGTTGACTAATTTTCGACAAATTTTTTATTGACTATGTTTTTCAATATCCAACTGTGTCCTCCAGTCCAGTGGGACTGCTGGAAGTCAAACCAACTTTTCTCCTTCTGAGGAGACTCGAAAAAACTTTGTCATAGAACTCAGAAACCCCTCCCGAGCAGTTTGATACCCCACAAGGCATATTTTACGACACTATTATGGGGCGAGGATATGAGAGAAAGTGAAATGCGACCATTGTCAACTACTCTATTATCAAAAGTCAGTAGCAGGCTCAGGTTGCACCTATATACATTGTAAGGGAGGCGAGGAGAATAGCACAAGGCACCGATGATGGACCGGGGGCCATATTTTTCTCATCTTTATAATGGAAGCTTCCCCCCTTCCCCCTTCTCTGTTTCCTAGCTTTGAGCCTTTCAAACGAGCCATGCTGTGGATAATCCAACGCAAGACTTCTAGGACTAGGGGGGGGGGGGGGGGGGGTAATGGCTGCTTCTGTGGTTTCACGTCATTCATTTTCGGAAAAGTTCGAAGTTGGATATTTAAATGTTCTGAAATGTAATTTGTCTTTTTAACGTCATAAGTTAACTATCAATTTTGTGATGTATTCCGTTTGCCAGCTGGTCAGTTCCTAAAGCTTACTTTAGTGGCCCCTAAAAGTTCATAATAGCGTTATCCTTATACTGTATAGAAAGAAGCAAACTATCCTACCGATAACGGCCTTATCTTCCTATTATCTTTGTAAGGTAAGCCCCCTTACGTTACGTACCTATGTCTATAGGTATTGTAGATATTGCCGCTCTCTCTATAACGAGTAAATTGACATGGTTCCTTGTCGGTCGCTACAGAGAGAGTCTAGTGAATGTTGAAATAAAACTGTTTTGTCGTTAGAAAATTTTGATTTTCCCCAGAAATTCTTATTCTTTACCCATTTTCAGCAGCATTTTCACGCCCCTTCTCCAAATCGCAGTAGAATGGTTTCTATTTGAGATGGTTAAACTGCAAAAATCCATCTCAAAATAGAGAGGGAAAATCCGTTTGAAAAAAAATAGAGAGGAGAAAGGGACAAAGACGTGAATGGGAGAAAGCAGAGAAGGTCCTTGACCCACTCATTGAAATCAATACGAGAAAGTAGAATCTGGGAAAATCGAGGTCTTTCGGACTCTCTTCTGAGGGCCAATTCGTCTTCGCTAGTGGAGGAATTTAATGGTACCATTAGTTAAACTCCCTACTGGAGAGGCTTCTTTTAATCGGAGGTTAAATTTTTATTTCACTGCCTAAATTTATATCTAGATATTTTACTTTTTCAGTACCCCTTTAGGCTGGCTCTACTGAGCTATCGGCAGGTCGGTGAAAGGCACTGACATTTTTTATCCGGAGGATAAAGCTATAGTGACCTTTAGGAGGCACTATAGTAGACTTTAGAAGGTGAAATCCTTTCTAAAACTGTAGGTCCCCATCGTGAGGAGCTGGTATTTGGCTGACTACAGAATTTTCGATCAGGAGTCCCGTTTTATATCCTGATAAACAAACTGGCAATCAGGACGTTCGGGCAAAAAATGGTGGGGGGAGGAGACCACATGGTGAGATCCCCCCTCCCCCCTCCTCTTCCCCCTCTCCCTCAAGCCTCTAATGACAAGTTTCATTAAGGTCCTTACAGAGTTAGATAGGTCACACGTGGTCACCATTCCATCTCCCGCATTCATTCTCTTTTTCAACATTTGTCGTTGATATTTTTTACGGACGTCTACGGAGTCGTGTTTGTTTACGTTTTTTTCTACGGATTTTATCAGGATTCTATTGGACAATTAAATGTCCGGAAATATTGCTTAAGGGCTGATTCTGGCAGGTGGAGGTTCGGGAGAAGAATAACACGATGTTTCACGTAGGCGTCCCATGTACGAACTGAACTGATTTTATTGTATAAACGTAGGGTGCATTTATGCAGGGTGCTGTACCTACTTGATAGGGTAGGGGTAGGTGTCTGCCTGTGTGCTAAATAGGGGATTAAATGGCCGTAATCTAAGTACAGAAGGTGCAATGACCTGGAGTATCGTTGTGTAAAATGTAGCAAGAGGCCCTTAGGGCGAGCGGGAGTCCTACCTATACCTAATAATATTCATAGGTATGAACAAATATGATGTATTTTTTATGACAAAATCACTATACACAGCCTGTTCATTTCTGTCGTTTGAAAGTCATATTATATTTCAGAACATTTAAAAATCCGATAGTTTCCTCATAAAGTGTAACGTAAGTAAACAAATAGCGAATGTATGTGTTCGACCTTAAGTTCGGAAAGTGACAGAGTCTGGGTCCCACTCTGTAGAAGACGGTGGGGTGGTTGCAGTGCCAGGGGGAGAAAAGTTGATATAAAAGTTAAAAGATAAAAGTTGCGAGATATCGCAGTTATGACTGAGATAAGATGGACCGACGACGACCCAGCTGCAGACCACTGCGGTATTGTTAACCCATTGAGGGCTGCAGAGCTGACTGCAGTGCTCTATACGGTTGAAAATTGTTTAAAAAACATATTTCTTACCTCTACCATGTGGACACTGATTACAGTTTTCTGAGTCATGAAGGGTCACCTCACAATAAAGTTCTAAAATATAATATAGTATCTTTTTAGTGTTTGTTTACGTTTTCCTCTGCATATTTAGGATGCTATTGGATATTTAAATGTTCTGAAATATATTATGCCTTTTTAATGGCCGAAATTAACAGGCTATGTTGTGATTTTACGATCGAGTGATTTTTGAATGTCAACAAAAATTTGGTCTAGAATTAACCAAACGTAAAATCACAACACGGCCTGTACCTAAATTTTGACCATTAAAAAAACGTAGGTATTAATTTTCAGAACCTTTAAATATCCAATAGTATTCTCATAGACTGTGCAGAGAAAAAACGTAAACAAATAGCAAATGTATATGTTCAGTTGGGAGTGACTCATAGAGACGTGCGTGATGTATTTACCAAAGGGGGTGTGGTAATGCAGACCAAGTCCATTTCCTGAAGGGCGTCCTCCACCCTACTCCAGGGCCAATTCCAGAAGACAACTTCCTGGACCCCCGTCAGGAAGGTTATTGAAACCTGAAAGGGCACTTATCAGCTACTTCCGACGAGAAAATGGCCTACAAATTGCATGAGACACTGATTGCAATTTCAAGTACTTAAACTTTGATTTGCCCATCGGAATTCCATCCCCTTGTTGGGGGGATGAGGTTGTTGAGGGGTCGGTTATTCAATTTGGGGAGGGTTGTTCTCTAACGTTGATTAAGGTGTTCGCTGAAAGGAAGGGAATTTGTTGCATGATTGCACGTGCTAATCAGTTTGGTCAATAGACTTTCAGATGGAGAATTGCAATTAGTCATGTATGAACAAGTGGAAAATACGGGCTGAAGGGTTCAGGGTGTTTGATGCAGTCCTATCCTTTCAGTTAAGGCCCCCTGGATTTAAGTATGTTATAAAAAATATGTATTAAAAAATAATTGTCTTCTTTTATTAAGGCTGGACTTCACCACTTTCTTATAGTATGCTGTAGTGTCTCCTTACGAACAGATTTAACGATAGGATTTATGTTATCGTCTGTTTAGCTTACGATAAGTGCCTTGCACTTGTTTCTCTGCGATCGGACTTGTCATAAGCTAAACATACGAAAATACAAATCCTATCCACTAGTGTCCCTTAAAAGGGATATAGTAAGAAGCACACTGGTAAGAAAACTTTGTAGGACTAATTGAGTTATCTACTAGTTAAAAATTATAGGTAACTTTAAACCTGTCCGATAAGGAACTGTTGGAAGCCACCCTTCTGGGATGGTGTCCACCCTGTGCTGCCAGGCATTCTTGCCCCCCATTCCCGGGTGCATCGTGTTTGGTCAGCTTAAGATCTTTATTCTCATAATAAAGACCGCTGAACCGAAGCGAAACGCCCGAGGAAACAAAAAGCACGCATAGTGCCAAAGCTATGAAAACCCTCAAAGGGGCCAAGAGGGAAATATGGTTATCCAATAATCACCCAAAGATCGGAAACCGCTACTCAATATATATGTCCGAAAAAAATGATCTTCGCTGGATAGAAGCTTGGAAGAATGGGGGGGGGGGGGCACATTTTCGATGATGAATGAACCAAGATGATCGATTTGCCATTGAAAGACATGCCAAGAGATAATAGAGAGACCGGGTTTTTATGCCCCGTCTACTGCCACGTCGATTCAAAATGGCGGCGCGTCGCAATCGGACGATTCAAGATGGCGGCGCGTCCCAGTTGGGCCGTGGGGAAATATACTTGGGTCGTGGATGGGTTTCCAAACTGTTTTTGCCGTATGCTGTATTCCCCCGCTGTCTTTTTTAGCCCCCACACGGCCGATGAGATATGTATTTTATTATTTGTCTTTTCTTTATCTTGTGACATCCTCCGTCTTTAGGGCTGGTCGGCCAAACTAATGGACTTCAGCACTTGTTCTGTTTTCTTCAGGAGTGAAGAGGACAGCGGGTAGGCACTTTCTTTTGTACCAGCTTAGACATTAGTCTCCTTATTATAATAAAAACATATATGAAATCCTTAGGGTGCGTCCCACCATGCCCAGTTAAAAAACAACTGGAGATTTTCTCGGAGAAAATCTCTAGTAAAAGTTAAATTTAACATGGTAAATCTCCAGTTTAATTTTAACTGGACGCACCCTTAGTCAATTTTTTTTCGAACGTAGGTAGGAGTAAGCAAAAACACACTGAAATGACTTTTGGTTACTTACTTCACAGTGTTTGAGTTACCTACCAAATATCAACTATAACCCACTGATCCTAAATGACACTGAAATATTGACCAAGGATCATCCTACATGTTTTTATTTCCAAAAGGAGGTTATAGTTTCTATGATAAAATGAGAAAAATCGCTTTGCTTTGGTTTCAAGGGAGCATACTTAACATCACCTCCCATGTCGTGTTAATGCATCCTTTGTATAGGTTTCCCATTTCATGGTAAAGATTTCACTGCACGGTATTGAAGTTGAAAAGTTTTTCCGCGACCACACTCATGAACTGAAACGTTAGCCGACCTTTCACACTCGGGTTTCAAACATCAATCTCCCGGTGAAAACAGTAATAAAGGACTGGCGCTGGGAATGCAAAATGGGTTACCCCCCCCCCCCCCCCCCCCTTCATGACCTCTCCTCACACACACCCCCAACCTTTCCTCAATAAACCTTTTTCTGCAGGTTGACTCGAAAAAAAATTGGTAAGGTTGTTTTGGGTGATAGGCTTCACGCTTCACCGCGCGATGGGGGGGGGGGGGGGGGGGGTGAAGAGGGGGGTGATTTTTCCTAATTAGGTTTCGTTCCTGCCCCGGTCTCCGTTCCCATGACTTTTCGTTTCCAATCTGTCACGTTCGAACTTGACGTAACCTGGATCAGGGAAAAAACAACAGGATTGTACCGTACCTATGACGCCACCCACTCTCAACAGCCTACAACGTCAAGGGACATTGTCAATTTGCTCGCTGTAGGGAGAGTTCGTTATAGCGACAACTCCACCTTTAGGTCCTACAAACTCACCAAGTAGGGTAAGCTTAGACAGAAAAATTAAAAAAAAAATACGTTATAAAATTGGTGTCAGAGGTGTAATTTAAAAATTTTTTTAAAATGAAAAAATGAATACTCTCAGTGTTAGAACGGTTTAACAGGTAGCCTCATCTCCTGAGAGGTGTGAGTTCGAGTCCCAGCATGGATGTAACACTCCTTGTCTGTGACACATTATATTTCAGAACAATTAATTATCCAACTATCACTGAAATAGCTTCTGCTGCCGCTGGGGCTTTCACACGATTCACGATTTTCGAAAATTTAATTATCGCGCCAAATCTCTGAAATGAAGTAAACAAGGCTGGCATGTAGACAAATAGACCAGTGACTATAGTAAACATTGTTGTATCGGGCTGTGGATATTTAGGGTAATTGAAAATGCATGGAGTATATGCACGGGTATAGCGTGTGGACTCAAGCCTGTGCGATAAATCAGTGGCGTCTCCTGCTTTTTCGGTTTGGGTGGCGCAAGGAACTGTTACATTAAATGAATTTATTACGTAATTAAAGCTTGAATTATTCTGGACATTGCGATATCCTTGGATCAAAAATATCTGCCACCGTATCGGAGCAATCAAGGTTTAAACGGAGGGCTGCATAGTTGAGTTGTGAACTCATGACAACCGCTGCCCGTGTTATCCGGGCATAACAGACCATGTTTTGCCCCTAAGAAATAGTACTCTCCCCGTAAGCCGCCCTTTGGTGAATGAGTTGGCAACGTGCGTAGTCCCTGTGAGAGGAACGGGACAATTTCTCATGGTTGAAGTAATCCTGAAGCGATAGCGGGTAGGTGGACGACATCCTTGAGAGTACGAGCCGCCACTGGAGCATATCGCAATATAGCGTGTATGGGATAAAGCCATCCTGTTTGTTTATTTATTGCTCTTTCGTTGTACCCCAACATTCATAAACGACATGAAATTTTCCGATAACTGTAGTTTTTCAATTCGACTTTCTTTTGACAGGTAAATAGGTGTAGCGTCGATATTGGTTTGACTGTGAATCCATCATCATTCATTCAAATGCTAATTTTATTTGTTTGATCGCTTACATTTTGTTTGGGGTTTTTTGTGGTCTGTATATTTGTGGCAAACGAATATCCGACTAGGACCTACCGAACCTACATGGGTACCTGGCCTTCACCAGCTGGGAAAAACTCGACTGTAAAGGGGTCAAAGAATGTAGGACACTATGGCCCGGCTTAGTTTAGTTGATACTCACTCTAATGTCTAAGAAGACAGACACTATGCTTGAGAAGGAAGCAGTGTTCAGGCCTTTTAAAAACTCTAGCCTATTTATTTATAGAATTCTAAGAAGACAAACAAAGTGTCTGTCTTCTCAGACATTAGAGTGAGACTTTGAAAAGTATCAACAAAACTAAGCCGGACTTTAGTAGGCACAATCCTATTTTCCCGACCTTTTTTTGAGGAAACTGTACGAGGTTTATGTGTTCTGAAATATAGTAGGTATATCTTTTTAACGTCAGAAATTAATGGGCTTAGGCTGAATTTCACCACTTTCCGATAGTGTCTTTAACGAGAGGATTTAACGAACGGATTTACGTTATCGTATGTTTAGCTTACGACAAGTGCGTTCGAAGAGAAACAACTGCAAGCGCAACGCATTTGTCGTAAGCTAAACATACGATAACGTAAATAAAATCCTCCCGTTAAAGACACTTTCGGAAAGTGGTGAAATTCAGCCTAGCCTAAGGTGATTTTACGATTGGTTAAAATTGGGACAAATTTTTTGTTGACAAAAATCTCTCTCGATCGTTTCAGAACATTTAAATATCCTATATAGTTTCCTCATAAAGTGTGCAGAAAAAACGTAAACAAATAGCTAATGTATGTTCGGTCTTAATGAAATGAAAGAGTCTCTTTAGTGACGGAGGGTGTGAGGCTGACGAACCGGTTGGGTTGATATTTTTGTTGAGGGTAATTAGCAGTATTACCTTAGGGACATAAGCGTAACATGTCTCATAAACCGCTCACCCCTGACTCCTGGGGGACCCATCCATCCCGAAAGATATGTTGCTGCTGCCACGTCCACTGTTGCCACGTTCCCAGAAGTCCAACAGTCAACAGCCGAGTGATCTAACTGTACGGCCGTCCTATCAAAGTTGCAACTCCTAAAATGTTTAGTTAGTGAGATGTATAGGCTGTGGTGGTTTGGAACGAACCCACCTGCAACTGTAGCTCCCCATCGTGTGTGTCTTGAGTGCGGCGAACTCCGCTTGCGAATATATTTTGAGCCTCTCTCACGTATTGGCAGATAGATGTGACTCCATTGTCACGATCGCTAAGATCAAACACTTTCTAGTGTACCTATAAAACCTGGCGCATCATCAATGCAGGTACCATTGAGGAGCGTGCTCTAGCAGGACAACAGCTGCAGACATGTTCGCGAAACTGATCGCTGTCGTAGCACTGGCTGTGGCCTTCTCCGGCCAAGCCAACTCTTGTGTAAGTTGCTTGAAATTCCTGAAACAGTTTTGGTTGGAAAAAAATTCCTCTAGGCAGGATTTGAACCTAATCTTCGTTTTTCTTGGTTTTTAGTGTCTTCCACCACCTTTGTGCCTGCCTTTCCCTCCCCTGTGCCTGCCACCCCCACCACCGCTGTGCCTGCCACCCCCACCACCGCTGTGCCTGCCGCCACCTCCTCCTCTCTGCCTGCCTCCTCCTCCACCAGTGTGTCTTCCCCCACCACCGCCACTGTGCCTGCCACCCCCTCCACCACTGTGTCTTCCTCCCCCACCCCCACTGTGTCTTCCTTGCCCACCACCTCTGTGCCTTCCACCCCCTCCACCAGTGTGCCTTCCCCCTCCTCCACCACTGTGTCTTCCTCCCCCACCCCCACTGTGCCTCCCACCTCCTCCACCACTGTGTCTTCCTCCCCCACCCCCACTGTGCCTCCCACCTCCCCCACCAGTGTGTCTCCCACCCCCACTGTGCCTTCCCCCTCCCCCACCAGTGTGTCTTCCTCCCCCACCCCCACTGTGTCTTCCACCCCCACCCCCACTGTGCCTTCCACCCCCACCACCAGTGTGTCTTCCTCTCCCACTCCCCCCTTGTTATTGTTAAAACCAACTAATTTTGTTGATTCAGTCATTGTTTTGTTTGACAATAATAATATTTGATTTTAAACTCTGATTCAGCATACCTTTTATACCAGATATGACATGCGTGTCTTTGTTTGAGAAAGTGTTCTTGTCTTCTTAAATGACAAGCTAAGAAGAGGGTCCTAGTGTATAAGAGAAGGGTCTTACGAAAAAAAGACGGTTAACTAGGTTGGGCCAGTAACAACTGTTTGCTTATAGTCTTTTTAGCCTGTTACTAAGAAGACAAGAACACAGTTTCTTTCTCAAACAAAGTGTCTGTCTTCTTAGGATAATAGAGACAAACAGGTCTGCGCTAAAGTTGGTTTGATCACAGGTAGTGTGACTTTAATAATTGAAGAGGTGGCATAGGGGAGACACTGTGGTGAGGAGCGTGGAGAGTTTGGATTCAGAGTCTCCATGTGTTTGAAATGCTATTAAGGCGCCCTAATCGATGACGATGCAACTCAGCGCGGCCGCAAGGAGCGACTATGAGCCTATAATGAGCCTGAGCGCGTAAGCCTGACTTCTTATGGCTGAACCAACTAGCCAGGTGAATTCAGCTTACTGTGCACTTTCTTATCTCATCCCAGTCCCGTGTAAGCGACGCCACTTTTCAATACTCAATCTTTCATCGTCACCAGGTGCCAGGTACCAGGATGATTCTGGAGTTCATCTTTGCACCCACGTTTTTTTTCATGGGCGTAGTAGGACCGAAAACCTGGGGGGGGGGGGTATGCTCCACAGACCTTCTCCTCACCGGGGGGGGGGGGGGGGGGGGAGGGGTAGGAATGGCTTTATGTGACGTAATGTGTAGTTCAGAAAAATCCTGGATGGGGGGGGGGGGGGTTTAGGGTCACGGGGAGGGGAGGGGGGGTGTTTCGCCTATATTTTTTGGTTTCACATTGGCCTTACCATGTTAATTTTCCGGTCATGGGGGGGTTTAACGCCCTAACCCCCACCCCCCTCCCGCGGATACAACTATGATGCCTCCTTCATGCCAACCAGCCCACACACGGCTATGGTTCCTAGATGACCATGAGAAGCAACCAAGAACGTATTCAGAAATACCTATACACACCTAGGACGTTCCCCCCTCCTCCTCCGAAATTTGAGAAAATGAGAAAAGGGTAAAAGGGGTGTAGGTACCTATATTAAAATATAGTTTTGAAGGAGCCGACGTAGAGCCGTTATGGGTCTTCCCACGATGGTTTTCAAAACAGGTGTCCATGACCAGACCCAAAACGGGAGGGTTTTAGCAAACCTGTGTTAGCAGTTTCTTATCACCTTTACCTAATGCCAGTTCTCAGTAATAGGTACTGATGCTCTGGAACTCTGCCAGGACCGCGCAACCTGTGGAGTACGTCCTACCGTTCATCGAGTAGCTCAAATTCGGTATGTAGGTACCTACCTAGTGCGTCTGGAGATGTTTTTGCGTTTTGTGAAACCATTTGGAGGTGGACCAAAAACTTGGGCCAATCTTGGCCCTCAGTGCCCTCACACCCACAAAAAAAAAACCGAGTATAGGTAAGTAATATGAAAATGAGTGAAGAAAGCAAGAAATGAATTTTAGCTTTTCCTATATATTTTAGGAAATTTATCCTCACATTGTGACAGAATGGGTTTACTACTTCAGGTTGATAATAACAAAATATAGTGCCTCTCAGCGGCCGAGTGGTCAAGGGGTCCGCTTTGTGTCCTGAGAGGTCCGGGTTCGAATCCCGGCGGAACGGAAAAAATTTTCCGCTTCCGACATGGATGTATTGGCTTCGGCCCACTCCTAAACTGGCCTCGGCCCACTCATATTCGGCTTCGGCCACTTCGTCTTCGGCTTCGATAAAAAAAATATATAAAAAAAAAAAAAAAAAAATCTAACAAACCAACTCATTGGCGTATTTATGTTCCCTGAACGTCGCGCGTTAAAAAAAAAAAAAAAAAATGAACACCTCATTCTCCTCAGCAGCCGAGCGGAGACCACTAAGGTCCGAGTTCAAATCCAAGCGTAAGAAAAAAATTCCGGAATTTTTGAGTTATCAAAATTTATCACAAAATTTATCCAGATATTTACATAAGGTACCTAAATACCGAATTTGAGAAAAATCGGATGAATGGTGTGACGTACTGGCGCGCGACAGAGTGGCGTATGTACGTACGTCTGACAACGGACATCTTTTAAAAACCTTCTTTTTTGACTCGGGGAACCTCCAGGATCATATGGGACGATCATGACGTTTTGAAAATTCAACCCCCCATCCATGGGCGTAGCAGGATCCCCCCCCCCCCCCCTACCCCTCTCCCGGGAATTCTCCTCATGCATGGCTTTATGTGACGTTATGTGTAGGCCAGAAAAATCCTGGGGCCAGCTAAACGGTATCTGGGGGGCTAAGCCCCCCCCCCCCCCCCCGGCTACGGCTATGCCCCCTCCCCTGCCTAAACGGTGCGTCGGACGAAAAACTTTTCAGACAAAAGTTGTAGGTAATACTGAGGCAAATCTATATAAAAAAAGAACTCGATACCACCCCTAGGGCACAAGTTATGAATTTTTTTCGCCAACCCCTGTTTTTTCACCCTTATTCAATCATGAAGGGTGGGATCAAAAAACGTTACAAGAAAAGTGGTAGGTAGTATTTACTGTTCACAGCTTGTTCTCAAGAAAGTGAAATATATCATATATATAGGTACAATTAGGTAAACTTTTGAGCTGATGGTGGTTTTGGAATACAGCAGGGATCATGAAACGAAGACCTGCGAAGAAAGTTTTCAAAAGTGAGACTACTGGTAGGTACGACTACCTAACAATAGGTAGATTTCAAAGAAAAATCTAAAATCAAAATGCAAAAAAAAAATAGTCTCTTTCTAAGAAATTGGAAGTAAAAACAACAATGGCATCTTGTTATCTTTCATTGGAAATAAACAACGTAGGTGAAGTCTTCAATAAGAAGGAGTGTGCGAAGTGCGGTAATTGTGGAGTACGGTGAACGCAATGTGTGCGTCTCCTAGGGCAGCTGGTCGGGTACTAATCGCATCAAGCCGTGCACTGGCTTTTTATGGCTGTTTTGCGATTTTTGCATGTTTTCAAACAGCCATATTTTTTGTTCCACAGGGAAATTGAAAAAACGGCTTCGATATAGTTCTACCTGCAACCTTCTTGTTTACAATTCCGATAATCTCAATGTCTTCAGTTTAGTCGTATTGAGGCACGGCGTTTTTTTGTGAACAGTGTTTTGCAGCTCTTCTTTTTGGAAAAAAATTTTTTGTTAGAAAACCAAAAGGAAATTCAAAAATCGGCTGCAATATAGTTCTAGATATTTATTCAATCTACCTTCGTGTGAAATTTCAAGAAGAAACGTTCAGTAGAAACCACGACAGACGTTTCGAAAGTCGCAATGTTAATTCAAATGGGGACAGTGCAACCTTAAGATAAACGGTGTCCTGCTCATGTGGGACCCCAACCACGTAACGGGATCGATTCCGCTCGCGGCGAGAGTTTTCCGCTTATTATACAACTTTTGACCGGCTGCCAACTTTGTCGGAAACGTTTATGTTCTCGCATATTTAGGCATTTTACTCAAGTACGTTAAAATTAAATACTTGGCAAACTATGGCCAGGGGATGGTCACTCTTTATAACGAGCATTTTGTAAATCCTCTCTTTAGCAAACTCTCTGTATAACGAGCAAATTTACGGTCGCTATAGAGAGAAAATCTACTCTCGTATTGCCGTAAGGGAAGGGTTCAAATAGCCTAAAGTGACTGGAATTATTTTTCGTCGCTGTTATGGCAATAACCTCAGTTTTGCTAAGATTTTCTTGAAATTTTCTGAACGTGTACCTGAGTCGTGGTTTTAGACAGGCGCTTGCCGAATTTAATCAAAATTGGGTGAACGGTATAGGGAACGGACCGACAAACAGACTTTCCAGAAACCACTTTTTTCGACTCAGTGCGGTATTCAAGTTCTCCCCTAGGTTGGGGAGAATAAAATCTCTTCACGTGGGAACTAGAACCTGTGCCACTCAGGTAACCCGGCTCACAAAACAAGCAGTGATCAGC
The DNA here is from genome assembly GCA_950004255.1 of Mesopsocus fuscifrons. Taxonomy (NCBI): domain Eukaryota; kingdom Metazoa; phylum Arthropoda; class Insecta; order Psocodea; family Mesopsocidae; genus Mesopsocus; species Mesopsocus fuscifrons. The sequence goes on from OX465376.1 coordinate 1,611,757, forward strand.
AGTGGTATTCCCTTTCTCGAACGCCAGCAAACCCACCCAACTAACACCTTCAAAATTTATTGTAAGAAGATAAGACACGCCATGATGTAATATACGGAGAACAGTTCTTCTTACAATCAATTTTGAAGGTGTTAGTTGGGTGGGTTTGCTGACGTTCGAGAAAGGGAATACACCTGCTTAAGTTTGGAGAGAAGTGACAGAGTACAAGAAGGGCGCGGCTAAGTTTCAAAGTCGTAGGTGGATAGAGTTCTGATTTGAAATTGGTGTGTGCACGAAAATCCTTTCAAAATGTCACCTGGTCTTATTTGCGATACATAAGTAATGCTTGTGCTTACTATGCGTGTCTGAAGGCACAAAACTCCAAACTCAGTTTCCCTCTCCGTACGAGTATACCATTTCAAATATTCATGACACCCTGATGTAGCTAACTGAATCTAAGATGGAAGTGTGGAGTTTGCAAACACCTGAGCAAAATAAGTTAATTCCGTGCTTTGTTATTTTAAAATCAGGTTCAAATGGTATATACATTTGCTATTTGTTTACGTTGTATATTTAAATATTGTGAAATATAGGATGACTTTCTAACGATCGAAATTAACTGGCTGTGTGGTCGTCATTAATTTTTCGTTGGAACAATGACAGAATATATGTAGGTACAGTTGTCACTCTCTTTAACGAAAACCTCTCTATAACGAGGGACTAGTCTCGTTTTTTAACCCTTGCTGTAAAGAACTCTCTCTCTCTCTCTTTTTGATCCATTCGACATCCCTTTGAACCTTAAAATTTTTCCATTGTTTTCTACTTCGTGTTATCCCATACTCCACGTGCTTCTGACTCCTGGATAAGCTGTAGGATTTTACAAAATGTATAGGAACCCAAAAATAAGTTTTGTAGGTATCTCTAAAATTCCTAATTAAAAGAAAATTCATTTTTTTTTTTTTTTTTTTGGAAAAGAACGGCCCCTGACTTAACGAAGAGATAGTTAAGGAGCAAAGGAGGGGGGAGAATTGGGGGGGGGGGGGGGGCACGACCTTTATCGCCGGTAATGAGGCACGCTGTGCTCTACTTCCGCACCAAGACGGATGAACCGATGAGGAAACTCATTTTCGAAAACAAAGAAGATGAACTGCTTTAACATTTAAGAGGACGCTATACCTGACGATGCATTTTTTGCCGCCCACAAGATTAACATTGCGAGTGGCGATTCATTTTCAAGGTTTACCCTTGGTTGGAAAGACACAAAATTTTGCCTGTACCTAGCCCTAACAATGTTCTAGGGAGTGTTCGAAGTGTTCGAAGTGTCTTTCCAACCTAGGTTAAACCTTGAAAATGAATCGCCGCTCGCAATGTTAATCTTATGGGCGGCAAAAAATGGACCGTCAGGTATAGCGGACCCTTAACGCTCGTAGCTGGGAAAAAGTGGCATAGCGAGACTTATGGCTCCATCAATTTTTCATCGATGCCATGCTCGAAATTGGAGATCGATATCTCGAAGAATCGTTCTGAAAATCGTTTATAATCAACGTACATATCGAAGTAGTGTGTCGACGAAATATTTATGTCAGAGTAGGTCAGCCTCGCACGACTGAGGTCCTGGGTTCGAATCCCGGTAGCAGCAATTTTGTGTTGGTAGCATGGATGTCACACCAAATATTCATTTAATGAACTTTAGAGCTTGTTGCATGATATCGAATTTGGAGAATCTATATGTACATCAACCTGCGATAAAGGACTTCCAAGCGGTTTCGTAGAACTCTAAATCTGTTCCAAAGGTCTTCTCCCTTCGAAGATATAGCGGGTTGAAAATTTTGATATCCTGTTTCATAGTTGAGACAGTAGAGTAGCTGTGTCCTTGCCAGACTTTGATATATCGATATTTATATCGATCTATAGTTGATGGTTTCTATAGTTAACTTCCAGTGAGGTAGGTAGCAGAAGACGCGGAGCTTAGCAAAAGGTGACGTAACCAAGTGGTGACGTCATGATCGCCTCCTATACCAACTTTAAAATCCAGCCACTTTAGAGTTTAATAACTTTTAATTTAGTGGTCAGAATCTACAATGCGATGAAACAAAAAGTAAGTCAGTCATCGGACTACATAATCCAATCATTTCCTGAGGGACAGAGGGTGATTATCGTCGCGCAGAGGCGGTGGACGTGGAGGATGGAGGAGGCGCTTTGATGGGGGTGGCAGGCTCACTAGAGGGGGAGGAAGGCTCACTAGAGGGGGAGGATGGCTCACTAGAGGGGGAGCAAGGCTCACTGGAGGGTGAGGAAGGCTCACTGACTGTGGAGGAGGAGGAAGACACACTGGAGGAAGGGGAAGGTTCACTGGGGGATGAGGGGGATGGCTCACCGTCGGCGGTGGTGGATACGGCCGGTGGTGGGGGTGGTGGTACATCCTCAAGGGGTGGTACTGGCAGGACCTTAGAAGAGACGTCCTGCAAACAAGTGATAATTCTCGTCAACTTTCTTTTACTAAATACTTTTTTTCCACCCAGAATCTGGTTGAGAAATTGAAATGGTACCCATAGGTAAAAAAATTAGACTTACATCTGCACTGGCGTAGCCGGTGATGGCCAGGGCGAGGACCGCCACAATGATTAGCTTGGCGATCATGATGCTGACGTTGCTGAAGTTAGCCCAGTCAGCAGTAACCTAGTCTTTATACTACTCCGTCTGTTCTTGACCCTGACGAAGGTCCTCAATTTCCATCAAACCGGCATTGCTTACGTTTATTTCGGGGTCAGCTGAGGTCACTAACGACTTAGTAGTGACCTTGCTGTGAATGCTGTGAATGAATCCATACCTTCTTTGCTGACTAAGTCCTACGTTGTTGATAGTTCAGGTATAGGGCACTGACCACGAAGCAAGAGCGCCAAGGTTCTAACCCCGAATCAACGAGAGTTTTCCTGGTGAATCAGGATGGGCATCACCGGCAAAGGGAAAAAACTCTGGCACGAATCCTCCCCTCTCATTCCCCCATTTTTCTAAAATAAACTGCTTCCTAAATTCCACCCCTAAAAGATCAAAAAAAGATCGAAAAATTGGCCAACTTGGGGTTGAAAGAGCGTTGCGGGGCAACTCATTTGCGGATTTTACCCTTAAGCTCTCCAGGGGCAGCCTTTCGGTTTGCTGATCTTTTTCGAAACCAATTACCCCCCGTAGTAATTGGTGACGTTATCTTGTGCATACCACCCCGCCCCTTCCCCGTTTCGCACCCCCTTTTGCGGCGGATCTCAAAGTTGGGGCGTTCACCCCTTTGAAGTTCCATCACTCTGTTGCATTGTATGGCGCACTTAAAAAATTTTCCACTCAGTTTTACGGAAAATATTTTGGGGAGGGGGATTTAGACACAATGCTCTTTTGTTTCGTTCGTAATAGAGACATTTTTGTGTCGTTATTGAGAGTGATCTACCAACCCTCTTCAGGACACCTTATGCCTAAGATGCACTATGTGCGATCCTCGGCCAGTGTAAGCCATCGCCATTATGTAGGCAGCTCAGCTGGCTGACGCTGCTACTATATCGCCCAGCATGGTCCTATATGGCCCACTGTGATCGTGTATGGGGTAGGGTGGTACAGTCCATTGTGTGGGGGGCAGCACTGACGCTGCTACTATATCGCCCAGCATGGTCCTATATGGCCCACTGTGATCGTGTATGGGGTAGGGTGGTAGAGTCCATTGTGTGGGGGGCAGCTCTGACGCTGCTACTATATCGCCCAGCATGGTCCTATATGGCCCACTGTGATCGTGTATGGGGTAGGGTGGTAGAGTCCATTGTGTGGGGGGCAGCTCTGACGCTGCTACTATATCGCCCAGCATGGTCCTATATGGCCCACTGTGATCGTGTATGGGGTAGGGTGGTAGAGTCCATTGTGTGGGGGGCAGCTCTGACGCTGCTACTATATCGCCCAGCATGGTCCTATATGGCCCACTGTGATCGTGTATGGGGTAGGGTGGTAGAGTCCATTGTGTGGGGGGCAGCTCTGACGCTGCTACTGTATCGCCCAGCATGGTCCTATATGGCCCACTGTGATCGTGTATGGGGTAGGGTGGTACAGTCCATTGTGTGGGGGGCAGCTCTGACGCTGCTACTATATCGCCCAGCATGGTCCTATATGGCCCACTGTGATCGTGTATGGGGTAGGGTGGTACAGTCCATTGTGTGGGGGGCAGCTCTGACGCTGCTACTATATCGCCCAGCATGGTCCTATATGGCCCACTGTGATCGTGTATGGGGTAGGGTGGTAGAGTCCATTGTGTGGGCAGCACCGGTGAAGGCTGCTTTCGTGATAAGCACTGGCCTGAGGCTTTTAGGAACTGTCTCTTAGCTGCTAAAAAATAGTGAAAATAAAATTAAGAAGTGCTATTCTATCGCTGTGCTTAAGAGGCTTACAAGCCTTGCTTCCTTTTAAACCAACCTTGCCAAGAAAATAAAACAGAGAAGAAATGTTTCGCAAAAGGTTCTGGGTGGAAGTTGTTTCATCGGAGCGTGCAGTTTATTGTTTTAGGTTTATCAACCTTTTCTGTGTTGTTTTTAGAGGGTTTAATGGTCCCTAGATTTACATTTGTCTTCAGAAGTTCATCGTCCACCAAGCCGCGACACGGAAGAGTGAGACCCAGGTTCACGGGGAAACTAGGTTCCGCGCAGTAGCTAAGTGGTTAGGTTGCTCAACCGTCTGGTATAGGTTTGAGGCATCGTTTCTTTACTTATTGCAAGAAACCAGAGGTGTCTACCATTATTAGTTGCTTCGTAATGATTTTTTGAAAATAACCTTACACGAAGAGAGCAATGGTTTTTTCGAAAATTAATTGCTGAGCTACTAGAGGTGATAAAGACTTCCGGTTTTTTGTAACAAGTAAAGAAAGTAATGGCCTAAACTAGTCTTACACTGATACAACAATAAGTGACCGACCATACGTATTGCAGAAACGTCAAATTTTAACTGCAATTTTTTATTTATGCTTGATTTGATAAAGAGGACTAGGTTTTGACTTACAAAAATTCTTGAACATTGTCAAAAATAGTTATAAAGGAAAAGGAACAAATATAGCGTCCGGAAACATGTTTCTAGAGTGAAGACCGCATTCCTAATGAAGTGGGAAGGAAGGGAGACGACTTCGCCTTTGCAACAAAAAGTCAAGAAGTCGCCAACTTTGACGACAAAAACTAGTTCCGGGGACAAGTGAGGCAAACTTAGGGGGGGAAGGGGGGTCGTTTGCCCCTTTCTCCCCCCCCCCCTGAAGGACCGTTACTTCCACAACCGCAGGCGCTGCCCAACTTGCCCATTATTGATGGTGGGGGGGGGGGGGGGGGGCGTTATAACCAAGCCACACACGTACGAACTGACCCAGCCATTTATTTTTGAGCAGAGGCGATTTCTCTAAGACCGAGCAATCATTACATTAAGTTTCTGACATTTATAAGGGGAATCCCCTTGAGAACGAGGGCTGCTCCTCTCCCTCGGCTGACCCTTCGCTGAAACTTTGATTGAAGTTGACGCAGGCATCAAACATCAAAGAATGTCAGTTTTACTTAGTTCTGGAGTCCAGAACAAGAACAAGATTTCTCGGTAAACTCAGGTAGTTTTTTAGTCCCAATTTCGTAGAAAGGGACTATTTTGATGGCATGTCGAAAAGTTTCGGAGGAATTGTTTTTCCTCAGTAACTCCCTTGTTATGGAAGTTACCGTTACAAAAATTGGTTGAACGCCTAATTAGAGGGGCCAACGTGTCTATATAAAATTTCAGGGATGTCTTAATAAAGGGTTCGACAATGGTCGCACTTGACTTTCTCGCAATTTTTATCGAAAATTTGATTTTTTTTTTTTTTTTTACGTAAATAATTGTCAAAATTTTAACTTTTTCTAAAAAGTTTTTTTTTGTCTCACACTGGTCGATACTTTTAGGCACCTGCATACCGAATTTCAAACATATCCGTCAAACAGTGAAGTGTCGTTCGACGCGCAAAGTATATGTTTTCTATTTTGCATGTCACCGTCTTAATTTTTAAGTAAATGAAAATCTATTGTAAATGCCCTTGAAGCATCTATCTGAGACCACTTTCACCAATTTTCAAGAAAATCCGTCGATTAGTGTTGTTGCAAATGTGGTTTAACCAATCAAAAACGTGATTTCCATTTTTGGAAAATTTTTCCTACGATAATGCCAATATTGGCCCAAATTTTTGGCCAATCTCAAAAAGAATAAAAACGATCCTGTAGCATCTATTTGGGAACACTATTGCGAAATTACAAGGATCTAACTTAATAACTGTAGTGCCAAATCCGTCTTGACCAATCAAAAACGAGATTCTAGTTTTTTTCCCTATTTTTGACTTTATTTTGCCTATATTGGCCGCAATTTTGAAATGATTGAATATTTCTTCAACAGACCTTTAAGTAATGTTATTAAGCACAAGTTTATGGATTTTTGTGAAATTCCGGCTAATACTGTTCATGGGGCCAAGGTTTTCACGTATGGGCCAAGTTTGGCCCAAATTTTCGGCCCATCTCCAAAAAAATAAAATTGGTCCTGGAGCATCTATCTGGGAACACGACTGCAAAATTAGAAGGTTCTAACTTTAGTACCGTACCGTGAAATGCATCTTGAGTAGACAAAAACACGATTTTGAATTTTTTTTGACACTTTTTTGTCAATAGTGGGCGCAATTTTTGAGTAATGAAAATTATATTAAAAATGTGTCTCGGAACTGATTTTAGACATCTATATTCCAAATTTGAGCCAAATCGGTTGACTGGTGTGACCTGTAGCCGCGCTACAGACAAACGTACGTACGTACGTACGTACGTACGTCGGACGGACATGACCTAAAAACCATTTTTTTGGTATCTAGGACCTCTGAAACGCCTTTTGCAATGAAAATCTCAAAATCGAAATTTCGCACGATAACATAACTTTCTCAGCCCATGTATTACATACGGGCGAGAAAGTAAAAACGAAAATTTCGTACAAATTTGGACACCTCGCTGCATATCGCCCGTTGCACCATCCTAATGGCCGTCTTACACTCTTTCAAGATGAAGAAGGGGAGTTTTAACATAATATTGCATGGTACCAGTAGACAATGTCCACGTGGAATGAAATTGGGACTTCCCCGCTGTTGCCGGGGATATTTGACTTTTCCAAGATACCGTAGGTACATAGCGGTCATGAATGGCACTTGCAAGAAAATGATAGAATCTTGCATCGTGGACCACTAAGCAATCCCCACGAGAGTGAGGGCTGCTCCTCTCCCACAGCTGACCCTTCGCTGAAACTTTGATTGAAGTTGACGTAGACATCAAACATCAAAGCGTGTCAGCTGCTGGGGGCCATTTTGGTCCGCGGTGAGTCATCTTATGTTAATCGAGAGGGGTAAGTTTTCTTCTCACTTTCGAGATGGCTCTTTGGGGTGTCTCACTTTCGAGATAGCTCTCCGCCGGGTTTCCTCACTTCTACGTAACTTAAGGGTTGGGGACTTTGGGGGCTGCCTTTTGCCTTTGAGGGAAGTTTAGTCGAAGGGCTCAGAAAGCGACCGAAAGGTCGGCCATTTCCAGAACTATCCACCGTGCTCAGCTGGCAGCAGTATCAAATAGCAGCTTCCCACCCATCGTGTTAATACAGGACAGGGACCTACAGTTTTAGGTGTTTTTCGAGCCACCACAGCCTCGATATACATTCCACTTGACATACTGAACATATCAGAGGTGAATGCCGATCAGAAAAACTTAAATAGGATCAGGATCGAACCGGTGTGACCCAGCTCTCAGTCTTTCTCTAACATGAATAATAATCATTCATTCTTTTGGAGAGGGATGAAATTTTTTATCACTGGGGCACACAGAGCTCTCTGTATTCATTTGTTCGTAACGGTCATTACTTTGGCATGACCTCTTTGTGAATTTTTTTCTTTTTTTCATCCCAGGGGCAGGTGAACAGGGTCAAGTTGACTCAGTTACTGCTTTCAGCTTGGATTTTTTCAAATTATACACTTTTTAATTTTTTGAAATTTTTCGTTACCTTTGTAGGTACGAGTGCTTGAACTGAGCTATTGACTCTTCTTAACGACCGGTATCTTGTAAATTTGCTCGCTATAACGAGAGTTCACTATACAGAGTGTTCCAAAATAAGTCAGGGGTTGTCAAGGACCATAGAGTTATAGAGGTTTTTGTTATCGTGACCCACATGGCAGCAGCATGATGTTGCTTCCCAGTTTTTAAGGCTCTGCTTGATATTTAAATGATCTATTTCAGAACAAACAAATGTCCAACAGTTTCCTTGGAAAGCGTCTTGAAAAATCGTCAACAGATGTCAGAAACATAAAGATAATTCCCCTGGTACATAAAAATTCAAAACTTTTCCATCAACCTGAAGAAAAGAAACGTTATGATTAGGGGTAGGTTGGCATTTGGGGCGGGAGCTACCATTTTCTAAGGAAATGGTGTTGATGATGTTTATTAGGTGAATGAATCACCTGGCAGGGGGTTGGGAGGGGTGATGGGGGGTGGGGGGTGATGAGTTTCATTCCCAGAAAGCATTCGGCCATCATCGGTGCAATGAATTAGAGAATTACACTATCCATAATTTGCCCCCCGGGGGGTGAAATCATCCCCCTTTTCGTGCTGTGAATGGCAATCTTGCCTTATTTTTGTATTTGAGTAAACATTGGGGGAGGAAAAAGTAAAACGATGATGGGTAAACAAACAGCTGTTCTGTTTGAAAAATAAATCCACTGCGTTATTTTTCCGGCTTGAATTTCTGAGTGAAATATTTTTTTTTTGTTTCATCGTGAAATTTGTAAGGCCTTGTGGAGTGGTGCCCTACTTTGGTAAAATATCATTTAACCATATGAAGGCCACCATACATTTGCTATTTTTTTACGTTTCGACTTCAAACTTTGTGAGAAAACTATTTTAAATATTCTGAAGTATAGTATGTCTTTTTAACGTCATTACTCATGAGGCTATGTTACGATCGAGTGATTTTTGTCACCAAAGAAATTGTCCCAAAGTAACCGATTGTGAAATCACAACATAGCCTCATCTCATGAGAAATGACGTTAAAAAGACATATTATATTTCAGAATATTTAAATATCCAATAGTTTTCTCACAAAGTTTGAAGTTCAAACGTAAAAAAATAGCGAATGTATATTCAGCCTTAAGGGGGTGTGGGAGTCGAAACCAAAACAATCTATATTATAAGATTGAAGGGTACTGACACACTGACTCACTCACTCATTTATCATAATTCATTTTCTTCGCTCCTAATTGCCCGATCGCAATGAAACTTTTTGCAGGTTGTAGGGGGTCCCAAACGGAGTTGAACGGGGGTTAAGCGATCCCTGTCAGCAATTGCTGAGTCAGCAAAAAATCGAAATCAAAATTTTGAGCCGTCCTATTTATTGAGCCAGCGCGACGGTACTTGCAGGGTAGAGTGCCCCAATGGCCCCCATGACGAATATGATGTGAATTCGCGAAAATTGTAATTAGCCAGGGTCGTAGCCAGGGTCATCCGAAGGTCATGACACTTTTCATTTATTGAGCCACGCGGACGGCAGTCGCAGGGTACAGAGGCCTGGTGGCCCCAGTGACGAATATAGTGCGAAATGGGGGAAATTCGAATTAGCCAGGGCCGTAGGCAGGATTCACCGAGTTCGATGACCGCGTGTTGTTTATGGACGGATCGTTACGATGGTCACAGGGTGGTCTCTACTGTTGATACCAGTGACGAATATGGAGAAACCACAGGAATGGACGCATTATTCAGGGGCGTAGCCAGGATGAAAAAAGTTCGGACTTTTCATTTATTGAGCCACGCGGACGGCAGTCGCAAGGTACAGAGGCCTGGTGGCCCCAGTGACGAATATAGTGCGAAATGGGGGAAATTCGAATTAGCCAGGGCCGTAGGCAGGATTAACCGAGTTCGATGACCGCGTGTTGTTTATGGACGGATCGTTACGATGGTCACATGGTGGTCTCTACTGTTGGCACCAGTGACGAATATGGAGAAACCACCGGAATGGACTCATTATTCAGGGGCGTAGCCAGGATGAAAAAAGTTCAGACTTTTCATTTATTGAGCCACGCGGACGGCAGTCGCAGGGTACAGAGGCCTGATGGCCCCAGTGACGAATATAGTGCGAAATGGGGGAAATTCGAATTAGCCAGGGCCGTAGGCAGGATTAACCGAGTTCGATGACCGCGTGTTGTTTATGGACTGATCGTTACGATGGTCACAGGGTGGTCTCTACTGTTGGTACCAGTGACGAATATGGAGAAACCACCGGAATGGACGCATTATTCAGGGGCGTAGCCAGGATGAAAAAAGTTCGGACTTTTCATTTATTGAGCCAGGGGGGCGGCAGTCGCAGGGTACAGAGGCCTGGTTGCCCCAGTGACGAATATAGTGCGAAATGGGGGAAATTCAAATTAGCCAGGGCCGTAGGCAGGATTAACCGAGTTCAATGACCGCGTGTTGTTTATGGACGGATCGTTACGATGGTCACAGGGTGGTCTCTACTGTTGGTACCAGTGACGAATATGGAGAAACCACCGGAATGGACGCATTATTCAGGGGCGTAGCCAGGATGAAAAAAGTTCGGACTTTTCATTTATTGAGCCAGGGGGACGGCAGTCGCAGGTTACAGAGGCCTGGTGGCCCCAGTGACGAATATAGTGCGAAATGGGGGAAATTCGAATTAGCCAGGGCCGTAGGCAGGATTAACCGAGTTCGATGACCGCGTGTTGTTTATGGACTGATCGTTACGATGGTCACAGGGTGGTCTCTACTGTTGGTACCAGTGACGAATATGGAGAAACCACCGGAATGGACGCATTATTCAGGGGCGTAGCCAGGATGAAAAAAGTTCGGACTTTTCATTTATTGAGCCAGGGGGGCGGCAGTCGCAGGGTACAGAGGCCTGGTTGCCCCAGTGACGAATATAGTGCGAAATGGGGGAAATTCGAATTAGCCAGGGCCGTAGGCAGGATTAACCGAGTTCGATGACCGCGTGTTGTTTACGGACGGATCGTTACGATGGTCACAGGGTGGTCTCTACTGTTGGTACCAGTGACGAATATGGAGAAACCACCGGAATGGACGCATTATTCAGGGGCGTAGCCAGGATGAAAAAAGTTCGGACTTTTCATTTATTGAGCCAGGGGGGCGGCAGTCGCAGGGTATATTGCCCTACTGACCCTCATGAGGAATATGTTTAGAAGTGGTGGAAATTCCAATTAGCCAGGGCCGTAGCCAGGGCACCCCAGATTGTGCACATTCTGTTCATCAACCGATCGTCATGATATTCACTAGGTGTAATATACTGGTGGTACTAATGAAGAATATGTGACGAAATAACAGAAAGTGCGCATTAGTCAGGGGCGTCACCAGGATTTGTAAATTATTTATGGACGTAGCAGGACGGGAGTCGGAGGGTGTAGTGCCGGAGTGACCCCGAGGAAGAATATGTTGCGGAAAGTGGCGCAAATTCAAGGAAACCAGGGCAGCATCCAGGATTACGAAACATTGTGCGATACATGATGTTGATGCACCGGACGTTTTCACTGTAACGAGGTGCTCTCTACTGGTGGTACTAACGTGGAATACGTTAAAGCAGAAGCGTGTACGAGTTTAACTGAGGCGTAGCCAGGTTGGGAAAGTTCTGACTTCTCATTTTTCAACCTAGCTGGACGGAAGTAGGAGCATGTAGTGCCCCAATGGTCCTAATGAAGAAAAGGCGGAAATTTTATGGAAATACGTGGTAGGCGGATCTGGCGGATCATAATTTATTAAAAAAACATGTCCAGATATTTACATTAGGTACTTACGTACATATCGAATTTGAGCAAAATCGGATGAACGGCGACAGACTGTCGTACGTATGTACGTCGGATGGACATTTTTTAAAAACCACTTTTTTGGACTCGTGGGACCTCCAGGATCATGGGAAACTCAAAATCTTAAAATCAAAATTTTGCACCACGACATAACTTTTTCAGCCCATGTATTACATACGGGCGAGAAAGTAAGAAGACAGGAAGGTCGCTATGTATATTTCTCATGGTATGGTGACAATTCTCAGAGTGAAAAATCTAACTATAGGAAAAAGCAAACGCAACCATCTGAACAGTCAGGAATTACTATAAAAAAACGTAGAGATCTCGGCCAAAAAACCATTCCAGTGACACCTTCACAGTGCCAAACTCCTAAAAAGCGCGGTCGTCCTAAGTTGTCTAATCTAACCCGAGAGCAACAGCTAACCGAAGCAAGCAAACGTTACGCTAAACAAAATCCAGACGTACACAAAAAAGCGGTAGCTAAATATACAAAAACAAAACCGGAAATTCACAGACAAGCAGCAGCTAAGTATGAGAAACAAAACCCACAGGTCAATAGGCAAGCAGTAGCTAAGTATGTGAAACAAAACCCACAGGTCAATAGGCAAGCAGTAGCTAAGTATGTGAAACAAAACCCACAGGTCAATAGGCAAGCAGTAGCTAAGTATGTGAAACAAAACCCACAGGTCAATAGGCAAGCAGTAGCTAAGTATGTGAAACAAAACCCACAGGTCCATCGCCAAGCTGCAGCTAAGTATCAGAAAGAGAAGTCAGAGGCTTATAGGGAAGCAGTCGCTAAGTACCCCAAAACGAAAACAGACGAGACGCGTAACCGAAGGAAGGTGAAGACACTTTCCGTGACTAAGGGTGCAGGTTTTGACTACGATCCTTTATGTAATTACTCCAGTAATAAATCTATGGAAATTGGGGAAATGAGCGAGGTAAGACAGGGTCGTACCCAGGATTCAAATTTGTCGAGACGTCTCACTATTTATTTAGCCAGGCGGAAGGTAGGCATAGGGTATATTGCTACAATGCCCCCATGACGAATATTTGATAATACGGTGGCAAATCCAATTCGCAATGGATCCTGTACCCAGGATAAGTCATATTGTGCAAAAACTGACGCCGCTGATCAGTGGCACCGATAATTTCAGGAACGGCGGTGCCGCTGGGGCGGCGGCGGACCAATACAAGACGCCGAGCGGCGCGAAGCGCCGCGAGGCGGCTTGTATTATTATAAAGAAACTTAGGGTGCGTCCCACCATGCCCACTTAAAATTTAACTGGAGATTTTGTCCTATGTTTACCATGTTAAATTTAACTTTAAAGTTAAACTTAACATGGTAAATCTCCAGTTTAATTTTAACTGGGCATGGTGGGACGCAGCCTTATTGAAATAAAAACACTGTAAATCCTTAGTCAATCCATTTAGGAACATTTAAAGTCAGGAAAAATTCATTAAGGGTGCGTCCCACCATGCCCAGTTAAAATTTAACTGGAGATGTACCATGTTAAATTTAACTTAAAAGTTAAATTTAACATGGTAAACTTAGGACAAAATCTCCAGTTTAATTTTAACTGGGCATGGTGGGACGCACCCTAAGGTGACTAATTGAGTAACCGAAGATTAACTTTGTTTTTGTCCAGGATAAACATCAGTCGACCCATTTCACCTTAACTCTTCGTACTTATACGTAAATTCTTCTGCTTAGCCCACTAGAAAGTGAAGGAAGGTATTTCAATAAGCTGGAGCCCGCACTTCACATTCAACTCGAATATATCCAAAATTAACCGACTTTCCCTCGTACCAACACACTAATGAAGAGTCAAAAGAAAATGGCCGGCTAATTTGCTTGAAACTCATCAAATTTTCCCCGAGTTAATCTCTGAATCTGGTAAGTAGTTGCTTAATTAAAAGTTTGCATGTGAAAACTCTGTAAATAACTGCTCTCACTCGTTTATGCCCTGCCAATCACTTTGGCACTTTCGACTTTACAAGTCGAAAACTATCGAAAAAGGAACTTCCGGAAAACCTCGGATCACTAGTTAGTAGAGAGGTGGAGGGACCTACAGTTTTAGGTGGGTTCCGAACCACCACAGCCTCGATATACATTTCACTTGACATGCTGAACATATCAGAGGTGAGTGCCAACCAGAAAAATTTTGATAGGATCGGGATCGAACTGGTGTTTCCTCTATTGGCAGCCATTTAGAACCTAGACTACTCAGCTGTCTTGGACAATGACCTGAAATATTCTTCTGCTGGTAGACCAGACAGGCATGTGAATGTGCTGACTCGTTTGGTGCCTAATTGCTGATTTATGATTTATGTAATCAAAGTTCTCAGCACTCAGCGACCAGCGTAGTACCTACATGTCTAGGATTAAGAGGACACTATACCTGACGATGCATTTTTTGCCGCCCATAAGAATAACAATGCGAGCGGCGATTCATTTTCAAGGTTTACCCTTGGTTGGAAAGACACAAAATTTTGCCTGTACCTAGCCCTAACAATGTTCTAGGGAGTGTTCGAAGCAGATTTCCCATTTTTTTACTTGTTTTCGAGATACAGCACTTTTCTTGAGGTATGCGATGCTAGCATTTGCAAAACAGTTGCAATAAAAGAAACGAGTGAGAAATTGGGAAATCTGCTTCGAACACTCCCTAGAACATTGTTAGGGCTAGGTACAGGCAAAATTTTGTGTCTTTCCAACCAAGGGTAAACCTTGAAAATGAATCGCCGCTCGCAATGTCAATCTTATGGGCGGCAAAAAATGCACCGTCAGGTATAGCGTCCTCTTAAGTTCTTTAGTATTATCAACTTCTCCTGGGGTGTAATGACTATTTTGAGAAATTACCCCACCGGCTCTTAGGAGTCTTAGATGTGTTGCGAGGAAAGATTGGATATTTAAATGTTATAAAATATAAACGGCTGTAATTAATAATCGTATAATCACCACAATCTGTTAATTTCAGCCGTTAAAAAGATATATTATATTTCAGAACATTTAGATATCCAATAGTTTCCTCATAAAGTGTGCAGAAATAAAGGGTCCGACAACAGTCGCACTTAACTTTCTCGCCCCGTATGATTTTTTTTTTTTTTTTTGTGGATTATTTGAGATTTTTTTGCGGGCGTAATTTTTAAGCAATCCAAAATCGGTTGAAAATGACCCAAGAGCATCTATCCGAGATCACTCCCACCAAGTTTCATGGCTGTCATTCTATTACTGTAGTCCCAAATGCGTTCCGACCATTCAAAAACGTGGTTTCTCATTCTCAACTCATTTTCGACACTTTTTTGACTACAACGACCGTAATTTTGAAGATAACAAAACTATGTTCGACAGATGTTTAAGTTACATGGTTCTACACAAATTTACCAAATTTCATGACAATCGGTCAATAAATGTGAATGGCGCCGAAACGATCGAACTTTGGTCCAGAACGGCCGTAATTTTCAACCAATTCAATTTTAGTTGAAAATGACCTCGAAGCATCTATTTGTCAACACACATACCAATTTTCAGTGTTATAGATTGAAAAGTGTACCGTCGGCGCTTGTCTAAGTAACCAAAAACACGATTTTTGAATTATTTTGGCGCTTTTTTGACAATAGTGGCCGCAATTTTTGAACAATCAAAAAATCCTTAAAAATATGTCTCGGCAGTGATTTTAGACAGGTCCATACCAAATTTCATCAAAATCGGATGAACGGTATAGGCGCTAGAGCACTGCACGGACTGACTGACGGACTGACGGACTGACGGACGGACGGACGGACGGACAGACTTTTTCCAGAAACCACTTTTTTGGACTCAGGGGACCCCCAGGATCATGGGAAACCCAAAATCTCAATTTCGAAATTTTGCACGAAAACAATACTTTCTCGCCATATATGGCTAGCGAGAAAGTAACATATATGGCTAGCGAGAAAGTAAAAACATAAACAAATAGCGAGTGTCCGTTCCTTTCTTCTTGTCTTCGGTATAGTCGTATTGAGCCTCAACGTTTTTTTGAGGTCTGTGTTTTGCAGTATTTCTTTTTAGAAAACATTTTTTTGTTAGGAAACCAAAATAAAATTCAAAAATCAACTTCGGCTGTGAACTAGATACTTATTTATTCAATCTACCGTCGCGCGTCGTGTGAAATTTCAAGAAGAAACGTTCAGTGGAAACCACGACAGACGCTTCGAAAGTTAATTCAAATTGGTGAAGTAGAACCTTAAGCAAACGGGGGCAACCTGAACCTGTAGCAGGTATAAAGTGTCGTATTTCCTCGCAAGAAAATAATTTTTCCTCCCCAAATTATGCATAAGCACGCGCCAACTTTTCCTCCTCAGCCTTTTGTAGTTTTATTACTTCGCCTTAGGCGCGTTTGAATGGAAAATAGGTCGCGACGACCTCAGTAAGTTCCTGCAGGCCCGCTTAGCGCAGTAGTAGAGTACCTACTGCACTTCTTGCAGGTCACTTCTTCAGAAATTCTTTATTGTCCCTGCTCCTTGTGTTTTTGTTTGTCAGGTACTATTGTTTGTTCGCGAACATCCGGAACACTTCCCTCTTAATTAATATTTTCACTCGAATAAAATTTCGTTCAATCTATGTATCAATGCATGTAGGCAAATTTGCTACCTACCTTCGGCTGGGAGAAAACTGGACTGTCGGTGGTGATTCTTACCACATCACCCCATCATGTGACCCACTAGACGTAGGTTGATTTTTCTATTTAGGAATATGGTCAGGCACAGAAAAAAATTTGCCCCGATGCGGAATGGAGCATCGGAATGAAAGTAAGCATAGGGAAAAGAGTGAGTGTGAATCACAGATGTAAATAGCTCTCTAGACGGCCTTTAGGGCTTGAACCCCTTTATATTGCTGCCGGGGGAGGGGGGTCGTAACCTATAAACGCCCCCCCCCCTTTTGTGGACACACGGCACAATATGGCTAAACCCCTGCTTTATGGGGTCAGCGCCAACAGTGTTGCTTGAGAAGTAGACTAGCAGTAGTTCGAGTCCTGTGACATGTATTAAGGCTGAATATACATTCGCTATTTTTTTACGGTTGGACTTCAAACTTGGTGAGAAAACTGGATATTTAAATATTCTGAAATATAATATGTCTTTTTTACGACATTACTCATGAGGCTATGTTGTGATTTTACGATCGAGTGATTTTTATCACCAAAAAAATTGTCCAAAATTAACTTTAAAAAGACATTATATTTCCGAATATTTAAATATCCCATAGTTTTCTCACAAAATTTTAAGTCCAAACGTAAAATAATAGCTTGAATTTTTTAATGACGATCAGAAAAACTTTTAGGTAGGTGCGGGATCGAACCGGTGTGTCTCATCTCCGCTAAAGACAGCCACTTAGAGCACACGGCTATGGAAGCTGTTGCTGGAAAGTGGTAACAGTAAGCCCTTAAGCTGAGGTTGGCCACGCTGGAATGGGACTAACGGATATAGTCCTTTGTTCAGGAAATTGAGCTTTGTGAATGGGTGCCATTGAGGGTTATTACTTATTACGTTCCTAAGGGTGAACTCTCTCCCTGAAGTGAATCGACCATATTGTATGGCAGCTACCGGAAATGCCATACTAACGACTTTCGTTCCTTAGTTGTGCTGAATGTACGTATATTATATTTCAGAATAAGACACCAAACAGTCTTTTAAGTTATTATTGCTGGATATTTCGCTAAAGCTGTTAAAAAGTGCAGTGCCTATAGTACTTAACTGGAGATAAATTTTGGGAATGGCTGTAAATTTTCAAGTTAATTCATGAATATGTGGGAATTCTAAATGTAGTCGCTTTTATGAGAGTTCACAGCCGCTATTAAACCCCCTTCCCCAGGGGGAGGGGCGTAAAGAGAGTTAAGGGTGGTTTTCCTAATTAAGAAAATTAATATATGTTGAAAGTTATTTATATTACACAGTCAGAACTGTCTAATAACGGTCCTAAATTTGTGTTTTTAAATTAAGGAGGGGAAAAACAAGTATGTTTTTTACCCATTTTTTGAGGATAGTGTTGGATATTTTTCTTTTGTTCTGACCTATAATATATTATGTCTTTTTAACTGCGAAATTAGTTAGGTTAGGCTCTAATGTTAGAAAGACACATTATACTTACGTCAACAAGCAGTAGTGTCTTCATTTTCAACCCCAAAAATCTTCCATATAATTTCCCAGCTGATGGAATTTCCCCTGAAGAGGGTAGGGTGGGTCAACTCGGGACACAATAGACGCAGGCCGTGTAAACACTATCTAGGTCTATAAGGGACTGAAACCCATTTTTCAATGTCACCCTCACTTCCGGTGAATACATAGGGGAAATAAAAAGTGGTCAAGTTCCCCCATTTCCCCTATGGGGGGACATTTGAGGAAAAATTTGTTCCCTTATTTATGATATACATTATCGTCTGACAAGAATTGACGGTAGGAATGTTCTGTTTTCATTGGGTAATGGTGCGGAAAAGTTGTATTAGTTTATTCTTACTCCCTCGAGCGGCCTCTGATCTTCTCTTTTGTTTGTACCAAGATTTATTGTTTTCTTTGCCCCCCCCAAGGCACAGAGTAAATGGTAATTGTGGATTGGTTGCCATTAGGGGGTTTTTTTTAAAAAATCCGCTCAACCGTGTTGTTATTTTTTTGAAATAATTGTGCTGTGTTTTCTTGGTTTCACTGTTTTTTGTACCTTTGAGATTTCTTTGGCCAACAGATTTTATTGCTGTTGTTGGTTTAATAATAATATAGAATGTCCGGACGGAAAAAACACATATTATATTTCAGAACATTTAAATATCCAATAAGTATACTCGTAGACGTATACGCCCTTAACCATGAAAATATGCATATAGTTAAAATGTTGATATGGGGGTAGGGTTAGGGTAACCTGGTTTTTGCTGTAGGGCACGAAATTTCCATAAAGACATGAAAAACGTGTACGGCGTGTCACGTGTGCCTTCGCGACAGTTACCGGAAATTGGATTTCCGTCGTAAGTTTCGTTGAAAAGCTCCAAACGCTTTACGGGGGATGATAAAAGAACGCCGCCACGCAGACCTGCGACAAAAGGATGATAGGAAAATGTATGGTATCTCGATAGGTACTGGTAGGTGCGCCGCCATTAGTGCAAGGTAGTGCCTCGGGCTGGGCAATGTTTATAAACAAACGCATACAACAATCCAGTGCAACACAATAAACAAACACCATTTAAGGTGCGACGTATCATAGAGGAGAACAGCGGTTACCATGGAAACAGTGTCGATATTATCGATCGATAATTTCGACGAAATGGTGGTGCATGCACCGGTATTTATTGAGATTCGATAGGAAAAGGCCTAACGTTGGTTTGGCAGTCCTGTACAGTAAGTGTCAGATAACGCGTCAAATCCTTATCAGCTAAGCGCTCTAACCTAACCTTCAGTTAAATTTAAGTCAGGATTATCGAACCTTGTTTGTCACCCTGCAAAATCTTCGACTAACTTCAGGCTCCTGAATATTCAAATTGGGTCTCCTCATTCTTAAAGAAAATTTTCCCCATCCTGGATTCAATCCTGCGGTTAGACGTCTGTCTGGCTAACGGGAAGTTAAATTCAGAATCTCAGGCGTGTTGAGTGACCTGGAAAGGTATGCATAAGTACGCCCGTGTGTTCTTTAAATGTAGGGGAACATGCTTGAAGCTCCATCGTTATTTATACATGTGTAACCTGATATCATTTTTCCCACAGCTTTCAACGTGCCGACCCCACGTTTACCTCCTTACCTTCTCCCCTCTATTTTGTCTCTTAAAACATTTCTTTTTCAGTCGTAATTCTGACTGCTGCGCTGTGCTTAGATAACCCAATTTTTAAGTGTTATTTTTGGAAGTTCAAACTAGACGTGACGTAACAGATAAGAGGGATATCTCAAAAAACACGTCTGTGAGGTAACACAACTTTCAAGGGGTATTTTGCTATTGTTATTGCAGATTACTTTGGATTATAAAGAGAAATGGACTAACAATAATACCTTGTGGAACACCAATTTTTAAAGACTAAGGCTGGATTTCACCACTTTAACGTGAAGACTATCGTGTACACGATAGCGCTATCGTATCGGTAAAAAATGTTAACGGCTTTCACCATGCACCGTTACCGTTTCGTTAGCTTTCGAGTGGATTATCCGTGCGTTAGCGAAAACGATAATTTTCATACCTGCGACTCATTTGGTGTAGTCTAATGTAGTCTAATCAACATTTTAACTTCTTTCTCCGAAAAAATAGGGGTTTTTTCACGTTTATTTCCACTTTTAGATTGAAATTGTTGAAATAAATTTGACGTAAACAAAGCAGGCAAATTCTATTGACACAACAAACCTAACGAGAGGACGTCTGCTTTTTCGAATCGATAACTATTCGAACGTTAAAAGGCACTATCGTGAGGTGGTGTAATTCAGCCTTAGGAAAAAACAAAGTTCTTATATGATTTTTAATAAGGTTTCGGACTATTTATTCAATAAGAACGAAGTGCTGTACCCTATCATTAGTGGAGAAATTTTACTCCAATAAAATATCTGATCAACCCTGTCAAAAGCTTCGCGAAAATCCAAAAGCACTACTGTGGAGTTTTCTCTTGATATACAATAGTGCGGAAGATTTAGTTTCAAGTGCATAAATACCAAGGTACTCGATCTTACTTACTTCAGAAAATAACACAACAGAAAATAAATAGTAATAAATAAGCCATAAATAACTTCATTTTAATATAGTCATTTCGGTAAATATTTATTCATCTCGTTGAGACCGTTTCGAACATTTTCAACGCGATCCCCCTGCTATTACATGAATTGAACAGCTCAATAAATTCCTCTGTAATGCCCTCATTTGAAACTAAATCGAATTCCATAAGATTCCAAAGTCCGTTAACCCTTCGGGTATCAGCGGGCCTTAATGTGGACTATCTGACATTAAGAGTCATGTCAAATAAAGCTTCCCATTTAAGGCTGCACCCACAATGCTTTATAAACGTCTTCAGTCTTAACCTGCACTCAGTGCAGCACTGGTATAGTAGCGCCACCCTGACCTGCCTGGCCCGAGGGCATTCTACACTGATCACTGTTCACAGAATGCCCTCGGGCCAGGCAGGTCAGGGTGGCGCTACTATACATTAGTGTTTGGTAAATCGAAACCAGAAGTGTACCTGTGTGCGTAAAAATGTTTTTAAATATTGCTTTGTTATTTACATATAGCTTGAACCACCTTTTTTGACGTTTATTACGTAGTTAAAAAGACATACCTGTTGTATTTCAGAACAAGAGTTTCCTCAGAGTGCCTTGAAATTCCTCCGGTAAAAAATCGTGAAGGTACAAATTTTTATCGTTAAAAATCCATTTTCCACTCATGAAATTTCTTTTTTATTGACGTTTTGAAAATAGGCCGTAAAAAAGGTACGTTGAATTAATATTAAAGACTTCCCCCTTAATGCATAGTAGGCAGACTTTTCCCCCCTCTGACGCTCTCGCTAATACTTCAAAAGGATAAATATATTGGAGGGGGTGTGGAGAATTACGAGAGATAGCCACGCAGCCCTCCCCCCTTCCCCCCTTTCCCCCCTTTAATTCAGATGTTAGCATTTAGCACTTTAGCCTGCAATTAACAACCATTACCAAACCCCTTCTATCCCCCAATACCAACTTGGGGAAAGGGGTTTCGGGCCAAGTCATGCGGCACCCTGAAAACTGGAATGGTTTCAACTTCGAAGACAAGAATGAACCGTTGAGGTCCGGTTCGATCCCGATCCTATTAAAGTTTTTCTAAATGTCAAGTATTTTTTTGATGTATCGTTTACCTTTTCTTAGACTAGATGATCGAGAAAGCTATACTAGGGTATTAAGACATCCCTAATATGAGAAAGAGTTAAGTACTTGCTAAGCTAGTCGTCCAGCTAGTGACCCTTAAAAGTTAACTGTACCGTTATATCCTCCGGTAAAGAGAAGTTGGTGCCTTTCACCATCCTGCCAATAGCGCCTTAGCTAGTGGATAAAGTTTTCGGTGACTTTATCTGGAAAATGAATTTTCTAACTTTATCTGTACCTACGTTAAGGACTGGAGAAAGCCACTCTTATATGTCCGCTACCAAAGTCAAGACTAATTTTATGATTTTTTTCATTTTCAGGTAAGAAAAATGAGGGGTTGGACGACTCCCTAGTGGGTCATTTGGAGGGTAGGTAATCTCTAAATAAAAGTCAGAAGTTCCGGTTAGTTCGCCGTTCTTTCACCCTTTCTACTAACGGGGTGGTCAGCAAAAGGGTCACCCCCCCCCCCCCCAAAACCCCTTTGGGGATCTGACTCGTCATTTATTTCAATCAGCTACCGACCCTATATACCCCCTCCCTTCACTGAAGACATTTGCTAATGCCTGCTTTTTGAATAACGGATGACGCGACCGTACCCCCCGTTACTGAAAGGCCTAGGGGGTGGGGGGGGGGGGGGTATTCAAAGACTCCCCCTCTGTAGGGGACGGTTCTTTATCAAAATATTGTTGTTCCCGCACATTCCTTGCCCAAATGGACATAGGAAGGTTCATGACTCAGGCCTATGTCCTCCCACTCTCATTCATTCTATTCATTCCTCTCTGAATTATAATATTTATGGCAAACCCTCTGTAGGAAGCGTTAATTATGTTAATCCTGCCGTTCCATGCCAAAATAGCTTTTAATTATGTTTTTCCTATGATTCTGCGGGTGCTCTGAGTCGGTAAAACAGGTTTCCGAAAAAAGTCCATTCGTTCCCTCTCCCCTACCTCCGACACCGTTCACCCGATTTTGATGAAATTTGGTGTACATCTGTCTAAAATCACGACTCAAATATACATTGAAGGATTTTTGGAACAACTTAACGTAACAGCAGTTATTAACAAAAATACGAAAAAAAAAAATCCGAAACGAAACTGCAGTTCGATAGCCCAATTGTTTCCCTAAAAAATGACCGTGTCAGAATTTGAGTAAACTTTATGGTTCGCCCATCTCGAAAAAACTTACGAAATGTATCGTAAGTGTCTGACCACATAGAAAACATCTACAACCTTGAGAATAGATAAAGGGATTGTGAGAACGTAGGTAGGCAAATCGGCAGCTGAAAGTTATGCCTCACTCAAGTGCTGTTTGCCGAACCCAAAATCGCGAACTTTCCAGAAGTTTATTAATCAAAGATACTGAATCCAAATATTTACCGTAATCGTGTAATACCCGCCTGCGGAGGTTGTCTTTGGCTACGGCTTGAATCCGAGTAAATTTCCGATAGGGGATGTTAGTTCGCAGCCTGGCCCTAATTGGAGTGGGGGGGGGGAGGGGGGGGGGGGGGGAAGGATCCCCGAAACAGGAAATCCGGCCTCGGCTCCGTGCAGAATAACAAACGCTGTTCTACTGCCAGACTGATCAAATTTTCACTTTCATTAGCGAGCTCTTAGTCTGGTTGGATAATGCAAAGGGGAGAGATGCTTGAAGGAAACGCTCTACATTGTCCCTTTATGAGCCATTGTAGTGATGCACGATGCAAGAACAAGAACAAGACTTCCTTTGCAAGAACAAAGACAAGAACAGAGATATCTTGATATCCTAAAGGAAGTCTAGTTTTTGTTCTTGTAAAGGAAGTCTTGTTCTAATTCTTTTTTTTAGAAAAGAAGTCTTGCTCTTGTCCTTCTTAAAGGAAGTTTTCCTCTTGTTCTTGTTCTTCGTCTTGTATTTGCAGTAGAAATCATTAATGCAAGAGCAGGGGCAGGACAAGAAATGTTTGTGGATCTTTATATACCTTATGGTGACTGAATAAATTGTTCCTGTATTTTGGGCAAACACTTGACGCAAATGAAGGCTTAACCCCTAATTAATAATGGAAGAAAATTAAGAGGAAATGGGAAACCTCTTGGCCGAATTCCTGAAAGCGGTCCAAGGGGGTCGAAGTTCGTGCAAGGGCTGCTCTCAAACTCTGAAAGGTTATCAATGCGTCACGCGGCGATTTAATTAGCCTTTTCAGTGGTCACAAGTTGCGGCTTCACTAAGAACCCTCCCCCCCCCCCCCCCCAAAGAACCCCCCCAAGGGCTAATCCCCCCCTAAGACGGACCTTTCTGCCCCCCACCGCCACTTTCTTGTACTAATTTTGAGGGATGACACCGGCCAATTTGGCGGGGTTGTGATCTCTTTCACAATGCTAAGCCCCCCAGGATTTTGGGGGACCTGCTGAAGGTTTACAACCCTCCCCGAAAGGTTACGTTTACAGTAATCCCCGTGACATAGCAGGGGTGAGGCTGCGTTGGCAGGTAGAGTTCCTTTTTTCACATTTTGCAGGAAATATTTTTTTCATTTTATATTTCGTTACTGGATTGCCTGGGGTGTTTTGGAAATTCCGTCTTACCCGCCCAAAAATTTCCCTCTGATTTGATTTTGTGTGCGTGTAATGGTGATGTATGTATGCGACAGCCCTTCCAGCATTTTTTCTCATAACTGAACTAACTTATAGTGAAAAAAAAAACTAACTGAAAATAGGTGGGAGGAACTGGGAAATACACGTGGAAATGTAGGTGGGTTCCGAACCAACACCAGCCACGATATAGGTAAATTTTAGACATGACATTCCGTTGGATGAAAATCGGAAAAATTTTGATCCGGTCGAAATCGAACCGCCCATATTTGGGAGAACACGTGGCAAGGTTTGGGCTTGTGATCAGCAATCGGAAGGAATGAAGTGGGGGTCATTAACATGACAATAGCGAGCCCAGCTCTCTGAATGCCTGGAGCCCTCCGTTTTCCATGTTTTCTGCGCCATTGCCTCCCCGCTTATAGGGACCATACGCGGAGACAACCTTTCCCGGAACGCTCCTTTTAATGAAGCAAGATATCCATTCCCAACTTGAGTAAATTTTTTCTGGTGAATCTTTCCCGGCTGGGGGAAAATTCGACTGTCTGGAGTGATTCTAAACTCTAACCTTGCGATTAGCTAATACCTTAGCTCGGAATATTCATACAATGAGGCTGTTCCATATGGTATTGAGTTTGGAGATCTACACATCAGCCCTGATAAAGGACTTCTAAGCGGTTTTGTAGAACCCTAAATTTGTTCCCAAGGTCTTCTCCCTTCGTTGATAAAGCGGGTTGAAAATTTTGATTTCCGGTTTAGTAGTTGAGACAGTAGAGTAGCTGTGTCATTGTCAGACTTTGATGTATCGATATCTTTAGTTGATGGTTCCATCAGATAGCTTACAGTGAGATCGGTAGGAGAAGATGCGGAGCTTAGCAGAAGTAGCCAAAGCTGACGTCACTTTTGGTATTTTCACCTCCTGTACCAACCTAAAATCCGGCCACTTTGTAGTGTAATAACTTTTTATTTAGTTGTCAGAATCTAAAATGCTTTAGCATAGAAACTAATTCGGACTATGGAATCCTATCATTTCCTGAGGGTCTGATTTTTTTCCATTTATCTTATGATTAAGGCTGTATATACATTCTCGACGAACTCCACTAAAACCACTGTGCGAAAGTAAATATTCGACAAAACTAATGTTTACATATTAGTACTCCCGGAGACTGGTAATTGCAATATCGTATTGATTGTGTCTACTCTAAAAGCTAAACATAGTGTGCTATTTGAACGTGAAACGAACGAGTGAAAGTAGGACACTATGTTTAGCTTTTACAGGAGAAAAAGTAGAGAAATGGTGTTGCAATTACCCACTTCCGTAAGTGAAATAAAAATTGCCAAAATGTAACATGGCTACGGTAAATAGTACAAACATTTATCAAGCTTTTCTACTAAATGTGACGATAAAATCATACATCTTTTAGTCCGAAACGTTACAAAAAAATATTCTGCGTGAGGTAGTGTTGTGTTTTCGCGATCTGTCCAAAAATCATGTGGGCTGGTAGTTGACTGTTTAAAACCGCTCCTGTGGACTTATTACTCCATTTCATGCAAAAATACAACACTACCTCACGACAAAGAGTCTCAGGTTTACATCCCCCTATAAACACTTTTCACTCGCCCTGTAACTTCAGAGTAGGGCTTGAAGTACGTAGCATTGCGACCTTAAGTCGGACTGGTGAGACCTACCCTTAATCATCCTCCCTTCCCTTTTCCCCCCAATCCTCCCCGTGTTCGTCATCTGGCAGTCAGCACTGGCCCGTTTCCTGCTTTGATTCCCCCATGGATAGCTGGTTAGTTCCGTTCATTTTCTGTTTGTATGGTCTAGGGTAGGCCGTCTTGGGAAATATCTACAGTTGTTATATGATTTCCCTGTAGTATTTGTATTTATTTTATACTCTGAATTACTGTTGCGTAGTGGTCCAGATGAGAGCCAGGTTCGATCCCGATCCCATCAAAAATTTTCTGATCGGCATTCACCTCTGATAAGTTCAGCATGGCAAGGGAAATGTATATCGAGGCTGTGGTGGTTCGGAACCCTCCTAAAACTGTAGGTTCTCGTACAGTGGATGGGAACTGGTATTTCCCGGTACTGCCAGCTGAACACCTCTAAAGTTAAAGGCGACCTGACATCGTGTTTATTTTTTCCGACAAACACAACATAGCCATTTAATTCGAACAATAAAATGATACCTATATTATATTTCAGAACATATACCCAACAGTGGGATTAAATTTTTTGTAAGATGTAAGAATTAGATTCAACAGAAAAGGGTGGAACCGACACTAAGGGTGCGTCCCACTATGCCCAGTTAAAATTAAACTGGAGATTTTCTCGGAGAAAAAGTTAAATTTAACATGGTAAACATAGGACAAAATCTCCAGTTTAATTTTAACTGGGCATGGTGGGACGCACCCTTAGTAAATAAGTCACAAAATCTTGTCAAATTCAGTACCACCCTACCTACCGAAGAAAAATCTGTTATAAAGTGAAATTTGAACGGAAGGGTATCGAGAAGGTAACATTGTGAGCCTCGGGTGGTGCTGACCTCACCGCTAAGGGCGGCAGTGCACAAAAGGTTGCGAAGGTACAAAAGGTAAAATCTTAAAAGGTTTTGACGTCCCTGTGCCTGTGATCGGATCAGTAGCGCGAGGGTTATTCAATTTTCTATTTGAACCCCTGAAGAGTCGTTATTATTTCTAAAGAATCCTCCTTTTCTTCTTTTCTTGCTACCGATAACTCGAAAAATTTTATTTGCCAAGATCTTTTTTTCTGTGTTTTGTGGATCACTTGGCTTTGTTGTATGAAGAAATTTCTCAGCTTGTTGCATGGTATTGAATTTGGAGGATGTGTATATCAGCCGCGATAAAGGACTTCTAAGCGGTTTTGTAGAAGCCTCAATTTGTTCCGATGGTCTATTCCCTTCGTAGATATAGCGGGTTGAAAATTTTGAGTTCCGGTTTCATAGTTAAGACAGTAGAGTAGCTGTGTCCTTGTCAGACTATGATCTATCGTTATAATTAGTTGATGGTCCCTACAGTTAGCTTACAGTGAGATATGTAGCAGAAGATGCGGAGCTTCGCAGAAGTAGCCAAAGCTTACGTCACTTTCGGTATTTTCACCTCTTATACCAACCTAAACCAACCGTCAAGACCACTCGGGTATCGAGAACTGACCTTCAGCTAGAAAAACATGTTCTGTCAATATTTCCACCCACTTTGTCTGGAGAAGTTTGCAATTGTTTCGAAACTTGCCAGAAAAGTTGGGCAGGTAGCTTCATCAAAACTGACGCTTCCTCGAATTCCGCGGAACTTAAATTGATAGAAATTGGACGCTTGCAGAGGATATAGAACTTCAGAACTTACTTTTATGTTGCAGTATTGATACTTCCCCACAGTCCATCCAATCAAGTTCTCAAGGAGAGACAACGGTTGACAATACGGGGAAAGTCATAAAATCCTAATAGCTTGGAAAGACGTAAAGTTGAGACCTCAATATGGGACAATTTTCGTGTGGATATTTCGTAGAAGCCAGGTTCGAATGCCGGTCGCTGGAAATTTTCCTCCAACGAATTGTTGACTCTTGGTACGTGGGAAAAATTGTTGACGTTTCTAAGCCCCCGATTACACCTTACAATTTCCAATCCAAATAGGATCATAAAAAAATATGATCAAGAAAAATTGTAAGGTGTAAAGTGAATTGAGTCAATTATGATACAATTTGTATCGGCCGGTACAAATTGTATCATAACTGCTGCAACTACCTTCCTCTATGCTGCGTGTGTTTGTTGTTGTTTGGTTGAAAATGGCGGCTGAGGTAAGTGGAATGGAAATGACCCGTATTTTAATAGAAAATGTGGAGGAGCACGAATTTCTTATAACGATGAATTGAAAGAATATAGGAGAAATTATTTAACCTAAAACGGTTCAAAAAAGGACCCTAAAAATCTTCGAAATTCTATTTTTTTACCATGTCAAGTTGGCGTCTTTGCTAAACATGATCCTATTTTTATTGTCAAGTGTATTGCAGTTTTTCTAAAATTTTTATGATGCTAAAAAAATAGGATCATATAAAAATAGGATCATATATTTATTGTAAGGTGTAATCGGACCCTTAGTGATCTTTTTCTGAACGAACTGTTTTACATTTATTTGTCCTGAAATGTAATAAGTAAGTATGTCTTTTTAAGACGAAATAGGTATGCATTTGCTATTCGTTTACGTTTATGTTGACACTGTCGGATATTTAAATATTCTGAAAAATAACCTGGCTATGTTGTGATTTTTACAACGGAGAGATTTTTGTCACTAAATTTGTCCAAAATAAAGTTACCGTATTATACTCCAGAACGTACCAATATTTAACATTTTCCTAAAAAATGGGCGGAAGGAAGGTGTCATGATTTTTTTCATCACTGTAAAACTTTACAACCTCAATTGACGGTGTACGCGCTCAAAACCAAATTTACAGCTGGAAAAACGGTGGAAAATTACTGGAAAAATGTTGATGTACACTAGCGAAGCTGCGGAAAAGTCATGAACTGCTGAAAATTGTACACAACGAAATTAAGCGCGGGAAAAACATTGCCGGGTTGTAGATTGTCCACGTAATGAGTCGGACATACAACACTCGTCCTGCAGCTCTCAATTGTGAACGTCCGAAATCGCTGACGAGACCAAAAAATGTAAAAAGAGGCCTGAGGGTCAGAGGATTCTGCGCCGGGTGAGGCTGCCCTCTGTTATTTTAAATTGTACGGGCTTTTGAAAAGCAAATTAACGAAGCGAGGGGCTGCCAAGAATTTTTATGAGGAGGAAGACCAGAGGGCAGCGTTAGTTTAAAATCATTTTGGGGGGTTGCGAATTTAAAATTTCGGACACGGCCATCCCCCCATTTGTACGGGGGTCGCTAAATTGCACCTGACCCTGATGAAGCCACAGTAGGGGGTGTCCTAATTGGAAAACAAACCTTGTTCTAATTTACTTAACAGATAAATCAGTAAATCTGCTGGAAAGTTTTGGAGTTTGGTAGGTATAGTTGAAAGTTCAGACCTTCATGAAGTTGGACTGATCTCTATCAAATACCGTTGTTATGTAACTTAAGAGGACGCTATACCTGACGATGCATTTTTTGCCGCCCATAAGATTAACATTGCGAGCGGCGATTCATTTTCATGGTTTACCCTTGGTTGGAAAGACACAAAATTTTGCCTGTACCTAGCCCTAACAATGTTCTAGGGAGTGTTCGAAGCAGATTTCCCAATTTCTCACTGGTTTCTTTTATTGCAACTGTTTTGCAAATGCTAGCATCGCATACCTCAAGAAAATTGCTGTATCTCGAAAACCAGTAAAAAAATGGGAAATCTGCTTCGAACACTCCCTAGAACATTGTTAGGGCTAGGTACATGCAAAATTTTGTGTCTTTCCAACAAAGGGTAAACCTTGAAAATGAATCGCCGCTCGCAATGTTAATCTTACGGGCGACAAAAAATGCACCGTCAGGTATAGCGGACCCTTAAACGATAGCCGAGACGATAGCCTAGATGTTTCTTTTTCGAGGAACACAG
The DNA here is from genome assembly GCA_950004255.1 of Mesopsocus fuscifrons. Lineage (NCBI taxonomy): Eukaryota > Metazoa > Arthropoda > Insecta > Psocodea > Mesopsocidae > Mesopsocus > Mesopsocus fuscifrons. Next base: position 1,641,553 of record OX465376.1, read on the forward strand.
AGATGTGTCACACAGGTTCGATCCCGTTCCTGTCAAAAATATTCTGATCGGCCTTCACCTCTGATATGTTCAGCATGTCAAGTAAAATGAATATCGTGGCTGTGGTGGTTCGGGAACCTCCTGAAACTATAGGTCCCCGTCGTGTACTAAGTGGGGAGCTGGATTGGGTAGTGCTGCCAGCTGAGCACGATGGATAATTCTTGAAATGGTCTACTTGCTGGGCTTGTCCCCCGCCCTAGGAAGCAGGGGTGGGGTTGGTGTGAGGAAGATATCAATATTTACGTTTGCCCCATTTCCGGGCCTTAAATTCGATGTCCAACAGCTAATTAGTCACTGCCGTGGGCCCTTCCTCCCCCGGAGAAGGGTGGACCTCTGCTTAGTCCATGCAAATTACCCCCGAACCATATCCATCCCTTAAACCATCGCTCATCATTTAGGAATTAGGAGTAGGAACTACCGATTATTTTGAAAATTAAGGGTCCGACAATGGTCCCACTTGACTTTCTCGCATTTTTTGCGCTACTGAAAAACAAAAAATTTGATTTTTCATCACAAAGATATTTTGCACATCCTCAAAGAATAATGTTAGGCACATGCATACCGAATTTCAAGCATATCCATTGAACGGAGAAGTTTCGGCCTGACAGGTCTGGGTTCAAACCCAGGTGTAGGCATTATTTTCCGAGCTTATTTTTTTTTAAAAAGGTTTCGGGAAATGGTCTAGGCAAGTTTGAAGGTTGGGGGCAGCGCGTGCTTCTCCCTGCTTTTTCTATTTCCTTCATTTCTTTAAGATGTTGGATTTTGAGGTTGGCTGTGTCAAGTGCAAGGACGCAAGTTTTACCCTGGCCTTTAAGGTTGTTAGCGCAGTTTTAATGGGAAAAGGGCTGGTTGAGGAGTTTTTTTAACGCTCCGGTGCTTCAAGTCCGCCATGTCTGGTCTTTTTCTGCTCTCTACTTCTTATTTATTTTTATTTATTTTTTTCCCCTTCTGCCATTGACGTAATGTGAGGGCCCTTCTTTTTTTCCGCTTTTTGTGGTTGCTACTAACCATTTTCAAGGATGCCTGGTTTAATTGGTATACCTACTAAGGCTGGATTCACCTTTCTTTAAAGTATACTATAGTGTCTCCTATCGAACAGATTTAACGTATGTTTAGCTTGTGACAAGTGCAATCGCACTATAGTGCTAAAATCCAGCCAACCATAACCTAACCATATTAAGTATGTTTGTTATTTACTGATTACTTTATTGATTTGTTCTGAAATATAAGACGTCTTTTTAACGTCGGACGATAGTTGTGAGTCTCACAAATGAGACAATTATTGGATAGAAAGAGCTAACTGACAAATTTAGTCGAAAAGACATATTATATTACAGAAGGAAAAAATATCCGTGAGTTTCCTTTCAACATTTAGAGAGTTAATGCGGGAAAGTGAGGTGGGAACAGAGTCATCCCATTTGTTTGCCATGTTTTCTGGGCTTTATGTGAGTTTGGTGGAGATGTAGAGCGCGCGTGGAATTGACTACTTACTTTATTTTTCTCCCATTTATCTCTATATACCCTCCGAACCATTTTCCTTTTACCCACAGCAGTCATTCAGGAATATTGAGAGAACGGCGGGAGATATTGAGAGAATCCACCACGAAAACACGTTTCCAAGCTTCAGAGCACTCCCCTTCAGAGAGATGGTTCTCTATAGAGAAGGACAGGTTCGATCCCGATCCTACCAAAAAATTTTGAGATGTGTTCAGCATGTGGTGGTTCGGAACCCACCTAAAACTGTAGGTCCTCCTCCAAGAGGGGTGGGGAGCTGGTGTTTGGGAAAATTCTCTCTCGAGAAAATGAAGGGAAACCCGTAAAAGGTAGATAGGTAACTTTCCCCCTTCATACGTTTTATAGAACGGGTGAGGACGTTGCATTAAAGTAATTCATTTTATCTCTCATAAATTTGATGTAACGGGAAGTAAAGTATAAGTTATTGCTCATTTGATGCCCTCATGAATTGCATTGGGGGGGGGGGGGGGGGGCTAAAGGGCATTAAGACCTCCTCCTTAACCTTCTTTTTAATGGTTCCTTTCCCGAATTACTAACTTGAATGGGCCTTTTAACATAGCCCTGAATCGAAACGTGACAAACCAAAAAATTGTACAGTTTTAGGTGGGTTCCGAACCACCACAGCCTTGGTATACATTCTACTTGTGTTTGTCATGATATGACGGTATAGGCTTATGTTGAATCATCCTTATTATGACGTATATAGGCGTGTGTATACGTTGAGCGTACGTCCGTCCTAGTTCTTTGAAGTAAATAAAGATGTCAATACCTGATTTGTTATGTGCCAGTAGTAGGGTATCGGTTTTATAAATCAGAAAAGAACCAAGCATATTTTTCATTCACTCAAAAAACCCTCATGAATTTTTGTTGAAGTTTTTGAAATACCCTTTCAATACGGAACTGCTTCTGACAGAAGGGTTGCTTTGAAATTGGGGGGGGGGGATATGAGAATCAACATCTCATGTCCGATATCTACGTCCAGCGCCCCTGGCGTCACGAGGGGGGTTCCCCCTATGGGGGGGATGCCCATTACGAGAACCGCAGTGAGAATGAGGTACTCGAAACCTATACTTAGCTTGCGTGCAGGGGACATGATTAGACTTGACACCCTATTCCCCCTGGGCATGTTGTCAACATAATAACCGGGGACTGTTTGACGTGTGACCGCCTTCCAGCAAACAGACTCGGCCCCCGTAATATGGTTTCTCTGCTCCACTGCAGCGCCAGTTCCATTCAGATGCTTCGTTGGTTACTTGCTTGGTATTTACTCTCCTTTTAGGAGAAGTTTATTGGTTGTTTGCTAGCCCAGACGCGGATTAAGGCCTTGCAGTACCTGGCAGTGCATTTCTGACGTTTCGGCCCCCGTAATATGGTTTCTATGCTCCACAGCAGAGCCAGTTCCATTGGGATGCTTCGTTGTTTGTTAGCCCTGGCCTTACTTAAGGCTATGCATTACCTTGCGATGCAATTTTGCCACTCATAAGATCAACATTAATTAAACCTCTGTTCTTAGAACATGGGAAAATATAAAAAATAATTCGCCGCTGGAAAGAAATGCTCCTTGAGCTGTAGTAGAGCCTTAATAGGTTAGGTTACATACTTGTGTAGGTACAGTAGCAACCTAGAAATGCTGAGAAACAACAATTTTAGTTTTTTTCACCCAATAAAACACACCCCTTAAGGGCAACCACACAATCATGTTTGTTTGTGTTCTTTCCGGCAATTTTTTGAGGGCACTATTGAATATTTAAATGTTCTGAAATATACATGACAATAATTAATTTTGGACAATAATCAGTCAATCGTAGTTGCTTTCTGACGTTAAGAAGGCATATTATATTTCAGAGCATCAACCTCAAAAAGTGGTCGAAAAAAACGCAACTTTTTTGGACAGATTTTGTGTTTTTTAATCCATTTATTGAGTCGTTTATTTCCCTCTTGGCTGGCAGAAGCAGAGCAGGGTTGCCAACAGAAGAGGACCGAGGAACAATTCAAAAGGCGTTAATAAATCAAACAGAGAACTGGATTGTGAACAGATTAAGTGTTCCCTGCTTTGTGCCTTTTTTTTCGAGAGCTTCTTTCGTCAGCTGTTATCAAGCCCATAAATCAAAAGTAAGCAATTGAAAAATAAACTCAAACCCCCGTTTTGCCACCTGGATAAAGCGCGAGCCTCTTTATTTTGAATATCTCAAAAAATTCGGATGAATTTAATATGAATTTATGACTTGGCGCCTGCAATTTCATGATTAGATAGTCGCTGTGCACAGTACAGTGACCCCTTGAAGTTTCGGGCGTCTACGCAGTCGTGTTTGTTTACGTCTTTTCCTGCACATTTTATGAGAAAACTATTGGATATTTAAATGTTCTGAAATATAATATGTCTTTTTAACGGCCGAAATTATAAGGCTATGGCTGAATTTCACCACCTCACGATAGTGCCTTTTAACGTTCGAATAGCTATCGATTCGAAAAAGCAGACATCCTCTCGTTAGGTTTTGTTGTGTCAATAGAATTCGCCTGCTTTGTTTACGTCAAATTTATTTCAACAATTTCAATCTAAAAGTGGAAATAAAAGTGAAAAAACCCCTATTTTGTCGGAGAAAGAAGTTAAAATGTTGATTAGACTACATTAGACTACACCAAATGAGTCGCAGGTATGAAAATTATCGTTTTCGCTAACGCACGGAAAATCCACTCGAAAGCTAACGAAACGGTAACGGTGCATGGTGAAAGCCGTTAACATTTTTTATCGATACGATAGCGCTATCGTGTACACGATAGTCTTCACGTTAAAGTGGTGAAATCCAGCCTTAGTCGGGGGGGGGGGGGGGGGGGGGGTTTCAAAAGTCAAAGTTGACCCGAGCAACACCAATAGCGAGGCTCGAATTTGTTTGGTTACCATAGCAACTGATTCAAAATGCCTCGTAGAGTCATCCCCAAATTTTCCAGAATTTTCCTACTGAAACCTGATGTGTCCAAAATGCAAATGGCGACCATGAGTGACATTGTACCGGATATTGTGACGATGACCATTTCCAAAACCGGAAACAGTTTTCGGTTGAATGGCTACGCATTGCGCGCCAATACTACCAGTTCCAGTTATATCAGTCTGTATGAATCCTGTTGTTTGTAAAAGTCACCTTTGTATGTTTTGTTGTGTCATTATGCTTTGGTGAAAATACACAGAAAACTGATTACTACCTCGTTAATTAGTACTTCATTGTTATTTATTATTCCTTAGGGTGCGTCCTACCATACTCGGTAAACGGTTAAGGGTCCGCTATACCTGACGATGCATTTTTTGCCGCCCGTAAGATTAACATTGCGCGCGGCGATTCATTTTCAAGGTTTATCCTTGGTTGTAAAGACACAAAATTTTGCCTGTACCTAGCCCTAACAATGCTCTAGGGAGTGTTCGAAGCAGATTTCCCATTTTTTTTTACTGGTTTTCGAGATACAGCACTTTTCTTGAGGTATGCGATGCTAGCATTTGCAAAACAGTTGTAATAAAAGAAACCAGTGAGAAATTGGGAAATCTGCTTCGAACACTCTCTAGAACATTGTTAGGGCTAGGTACAGGCTAAATTTTGTGTCTTTCCAACCAAGGGTAAACCTTGAAAATGAATCGCCGCTCGCAACGTTAATCTTATGGGCGGCAAAAAATGCATCGTCAGGTATAGCGTCCTCTTAATGAATTTTGGCTTACTTTACGTTCTTAAAAGAATGGACTAAGGGTGCGTCCCACCATGCTCGGTTAACGGTTAAACTCCAGTTAAAGTCAGTTTTTACCGTGCAATAATTGAAATTTAACTGGAGTTTTTCGTTAACCGAGTATGGTGGGACGCACCCTAAGTGCCTTACATGTTTTTATTGCAATAAGGAGGTTAGTTTGTATGAAAATACCTATGGGAAAAAGTGCTTTGTTTTGGTGAACTTAAACACACATGCATCAATTGTCCCATTCCACATTAACTCTTCTAGGGAATGTAGATATTTCTGAAAGCCATCCTTTCTCTGCTTTTGCTTCAGTTAACATAAAAAAATATGAATGTTGCGATTTTAACTTTTTTACTTTAAAATGAGGGATTTTGTTAGATTTGTCTTAAATTGGGATTTCAGAAACCAATTTTGTGTAGTTGCTTTGCGAAGCTTTAGAGTTAAATGAGAATCTTAATAGAAAAAATTCCATTACGTTTTCTTTCACTTTGAAACATCCCAGTATTTCGGTAATGGGTTACTTTCCGGATTGCTTTCTTGGCTAACGAAAAATTTTGTTTGCATCCATTTCAACCAATTACCGTCCCTCATATTTGTGTTATATTATATGATGAAGATGAACCTCGTTAGTCAAGCGGCTTTCAGAAAACCGAGAAGAACGGTTTGATCCCACCTAAAACTGTAGGTCCCCATCAGTGGGGTGCTGGTATTTGCTAGTGCCGCCAGCTGAGCACGATGGATAATTCTAGTAATGGTCTAGTCGGCACGACGCGACATAACCAGTTAATTAAAGAGGACCGCTATACCTGACGATGCATTTTTTGCCGTCCATAAGATTAACATTGCGAGCGGCGATTAATTTTTAAGGTTTACCCTTGGTTGGAAAGACACAAAATTTTGCCTGTACCTAGCCCTAACAATGTTCTAGGGAGTGTTCGAAGCAGATTTCCCAATTTCTCACTGGTTTCTTTTATTGCAACTGTTTTGCAAATGCTAGCATCGCATACCTCAAGAAAAGTGCTGTATCTCGAAAACCAGTAAAAAAATGGGAAATCGGCTTCAAACACTCCTAGAACATTGTTAGGGCTAGGTACAGGCAAAATTTTGTGTCTTTCCAACCACGGGTAAACCTTGAAAATGAATCGCCGCTCGCAATGTTAATCTTATGGCGGCAAAAAATGCACCGTCAGGTATAGCGGACCCTTAAGGCTGTAAACTGACATACGTTGTTTCGAGTGGTTTCAGTCAATAAAAAAAAATTGCCCGAAATTAACCAATCGTCACAGCCTATAAATTTCGGCCGTAAAAAAAATAAATTAAATATCAGAACATTTAAATATCCCGTATTATCCTTATGAAATGCACGACTGTGTATAGACTCACAAAATCTTAATAGTTTAATTCCGCACGATGGAAATGCTTCCTCGCCATATGGCTAGCGAGAAAGTAAAAAGCCTTAGATGAGGTACGCCAGGTATCATGAGGGTGGTCAAAAAATTTAGGCATCCGGCCATTGGATATTATGAACAGATGAATGCCTTCCAGCCCCGGATACACACAACCGGAAGTTATGGAACACCCCGGAAGTCAGTTGGTGGATGTTCAATTAATTTTAAATTGAATCTTATAGGCCTTAGAAATCATATAAAATCAATTTCCGATAGGTTTATTTCAAACTCTAGCCTTTTAGCAGTTTTATCAATGATATTTTAATTTAATTTGTTACTTCAGGGGAACACCTGTTCGATCCCGATCCTACCAAAAATTTTCTGTTAGCATGTCAAGTGGAATGTATATCGAGGCTGTGGTGGTTCGGAACCCACCCAAAACTGTAGGTCCCAGTCGTGTATTATGGGTGGGGAGCTGGTATTTGGTAGTCCTGCCAATTCTTGAAATGGGGTAGTTGCTGTGCCTGTCCCACCCAGCTAAGCATCTAATTTTATTTCGAAAATAGCCTTTGAAGTTGATGTAGGTATTGAAGTGGATGTATTGTAGGTATGATCTAGGCAGTGATTGTCAATAACAAGGGACATAAAAGCACTAATTGGAAACCGTTTCAAATTATTATTGCTATTTTGTATCGAAATAATTATTGCCAACCCCAGTTTTCATTTTAATGGTTTGGTTTGCTTTGTGATACTCGTCAGATTTATCTGCCTGATATTTTTATTCTTTACCCTCCAATATAAATTTAAAAAAAAAACAAGTTTATTTTTGTCATGAATTTTCATGGATTTTTTATGGATTTTCAAATTTCACCCCTATCGTCCAGAGAAAATGGTTTTACTTAATTCTTTTTAATATAAAAGTTGTAGATAATATTAAGGCGTGTTCATAGCAAAAAGAATTGCGCCGATACCGTACCAAATAAGCGAGTTATTGCGTTTTGAAATTTCAACCCCAGTCCTCATGGTGACGGTACTTCGGACGAAAAAATGTTTCAGACAAAAGTTGGAGATAATATTAAGATAAATTAAAAGCAAAAAGAGCTAACCTGATATCTTATTTATTAAGTGAGATATGTATTTTTTGTTTGTCCACCCCCTGCAACAATGTAGGGTGTGATGAATAAGCTTCAAACAAGAACTTCATTATTCTCTATGTTATTAAGGGAATAAGTAATTGTCAAATTTCCATTTTTTGGGATCCGATTTTCATCCCCATGGGGCTTAGTACCTCATTAAGATTTTATTCGTTTGCTGAGTAAAGTCAGCAGTCAGGGGTGAGGGCAGTAGGAGGTGGGGTGTCAGGTCAGTAAAGTGTCAAAAAGAGTCCGTCAGGGTTGTAAAATTCTCAAGGGAATGACTCGAGGATTGAATACAGAAGGGTAGGTCAAAATGCGGGAAGGGGTGAGGTTTAAGGGGTATCGAAACACCCTAGAGATCTATATAGCGTCATGTTAAGGGTAAAAAACAGCCCCAAAAGCCGAGGGGTGTAGATGGTTCTGTTAAGAAGGACACTGGTTCGATTCGGACCTTGAAATAAATTTTTTGAACGGGATTCATCTCTGATTGGTTCAGCATGAAATGTATATCGAGGCCTAAAACTGTAGGTCCCCGGTATGAGACAGAATTCCCCAGTAGATTATTTATTTATCATTGCTTCATCACCGTTCTTTACTAAAATGTATTCAGAGCCTGAGGTGTGAAATTGTGACTGTGAATATTCTAGAAGGTTGCAAAGACGAAGAGGGGGAAGCCTGAAAGAAGGTGGAGGTTGCATGCGCCATGGTAAAATTAGAATTTAAATGACGTTATTAACATTTCGTCTCGTTTCGAGGAGGGGGGGAAGGAGGGGAGGGGAGGGGTAGGTCACGGAGGTGTCGAAAACAATCCGAGAAACGTAACATTCTTAAGGCTCTGCTGCGCCTCAAGGTGCATTGCTGCCACCTATAACTGCTGAAATATTTTTAATTTTTATGACAATCGCATTATAGTAGGTATACTGTACGCAAAACATCATCGTGCAGAATTTTTCATCAAACCTCCAAACAGTTTCTTAGTTCACGAACAATTGAATGTCAGAATTCTGAAATGACCAATAGGTCATAGGTAGAATATAAGTACCTACCTATTCAATAAGTGTGTATTATATGTATACCAATATTATATTACATATAATTAGAAGTTACCTCCCTCTTGCAAATTCAGTTTCAATAATCCAGCCCTGTTTACATTGTTATATGTTTGTTTATAAACACCACAATGTCATCTAACCTAACCTAACCTAACCAAGATATTTCGCAGTAAATCATTTTTCATGCTGTCTTGTCTGTAAGTTGTTATTGTTTCCTCAGCATTACTTATAGTTACCATACTCACCGCTTGACGTAAACCACCCCAGGGTGTTTCCACACCCCTTCCGTCTCACCCCTTCCCGCATTTTGAACTACCTTTCTAAATTCAATCCTCGAGTGGCTCCCCCGAGAACCTGACATACCTTTTTGACATTTTTGAGACTTGGTAGTTGTAGAAAAATGGGGGCCCAAGCTATTGTGTCAGTACACGACGGGGGCCTACAGTTTTAGGTCGATTACGAACCACCTCAGCTTCGATGTACATTTCACTCGATATGCTGAACATATCAGAGATGAAAAACTTTGGCAGGATTGGGATCGAACCGGCGTGACCCGGCTGTCAACAAGATCGTCGTGTAAAACTAGCAAGAAGCTATTTATTTATTTATTTGTTAACTGTCTAGATGCAGTAAGCAATGGAAACTATCTGCATTTCGCTGAAATCTCAATTTGTGTGACAGAAGATTTTTCGTTAGGAGACAGAAAAGTTTCTTTTGAGTTGTCCTGCTTGTGATTTCCATGACCTACATAGCGGGTGACACCTCCCCATGAGAATTCCCAAGTAACGGACGTTGATCGTGCATTGTCGGAGACTTTTCTTCACTTTCATTCGTGACGATTCATTTATTTTCTTAATGACGTCTCTCTGAAATGACTTGATTATTTTTTCTTCTGATATATAAGATATTTAATTTTTGTTGCTACCGTTCACCCCTAAAGTAAATAAAGTATTGGATACTTTTATACAGTGTGAATAGATCAGTGGTTCAAAACTTTTGTGGCCTCTGTGGGTACGAAAGATTCAAGTGGAAAAGTCCAGCCAAGTTGTGAGTAGATCTTGCGTCCTCTTGCTCCGAAGCTCAGTGCCCTGTTAAAAACCTTTTCCTGGTTTTTGGCTAACCTGACCTAACCTAACCTAATGTAGGTACTAAAAATATACGTTTTACTGGAGAGTCACCTCTACTTTTCGAGTTCTTGAAGGAAGCATTACGTTTTGATGGATGTCAAGGACATGTTCGGCAACATTTTCAAGAAATAATATTTTTCGGAGAGCAAACGGTTATGTATTTATGACTTGAGACGTGTGTAGGGGGGACTAGGAAGCTGTCAATACGTTGTACGTGGATATTCCCCCTCCCCCCTTCCCCCCCTCTATACTTAGCAACGGTTCCACCCCCTCGGGACTATATGCCGCGTCTTAGCACTGACAGCCCCTCTCCACCGTATTATTCTAAATTCTGAGGGGTGGCGCTCTAAAATCCCTGAAAAAGAATTATCCATCGCGCTCAGCTAGCAGCCCTACCAAATACCGCCTCCCTGCCTATCGTGTTAGTACACGACGGGGACCTACAGTTTTAGGTGGGTTCAGAACCACTACAGCCTCGGTATACATTTCACTTGACATGCTCAACAAATCAGAGGTGAATGCCGGTGAGAAAAACTTTGGTAGAGTCGGGATTGAACCGCGGTGTGAAGACCTATAGACCACTCAGCTATCGAAATATAAGAACGTTCCGGAAATATGAATTTCATATCTTGAAACTCGCCTGAAAGCCATTACATTGTATTGGGGGTGGAATGTATTTGTTTAATATTGCTTTCAGCAAAGTAAAAAATAACAGTCCCCCCCATGTGAAACATCTGAAAACACCCCTATCCATTATGAAAGTCATATACTTTTAGTTGAAATAGCTTCTCTCCTTATTCCATTAACTTGTATATAGAAAGGGGAGGATAAAATTGGATTCCCTGTATTTGATAGCATCGAGAAATCGATATAGAGAGGTTGGAGAAATTTGATTTACAAAATAATATGATTGTCTGTGGAAGTCCGTTGGATCATTTTATCAAAAAAAGTCGAAACGTTGATCCGTCCTTTGGGATCAACCCCTACGTGACCTGTCGCTTAATGTCACTTGATCCAACGGCAATATTGTCCGTCGAGGATTTCCTGAAGCAGTTAAGAGGACGCTATACCTGACGGTGCATTTTTTCCGCCCATAAGATTAACATTGCGAGCGGCGATTCATTTTCAAGGTTTACCCTTGGTTGGAAAGACACAAAATTTTGTCTGTACCTAGCCCTAACAATGTTCTAGGGAGTGTTCGAAGCAGATTTCCCAATTTCTCACTGGTTTCTTTTATTGCAACTGTTTTGCAAATGCTAGCATCGCATACCTCAAGAAAAGTGCTGTATCTCGAAAACCAGTAAAACAATGGGAAATCTGCTTCGAACACTCCCTAGAACATTGTTAGGGCTAGGTACAGGCAAAATTTTGTGTCTTTCCAACCAAGGGTAAACCTTGAAAATGAAATCGCCGCTCGCAATGTTAATCTTATGGGTGGCAAAAAATGCACCGTCAGGTATAGCGGACCCTTAAGGTGGATTTCATCAGGTCTTAAAGTGTACTATAGTGTCTCCTAACGAACAGATTTATGCTCTAGTTTATAATGCTATCGCAAGACTTAGTGGATACTTGTCGTAACCGAAATATGATGAGATAAATCTGTTCATTATAGGAAGGAGACACTAAAGTGTACTTTAAGGTCTGGTAAAACCTACATTTGGAAGTACACTCTTTGGCACTACATTCCGTCATTCAAGACCTCTGTACCGAATAGGTGATTTCGTTAGAATTACGTCAGAGAGTTGAGTGCCCCCCAACCAATGAATACCAGGGCTGGGTAGTCTCGATCTCGATCTGGGTCCTCTTGGTTCACAGAAACATGTTCGATCTCTTGCTTTCTTCTCCTTAGTAGTCTGAATTTTCCTCAGCCGGTAGAGGTCAGAAATGAAGTTACTGTTATATGAATTTTCTGAAATATTAATATGTCTTTTTAACACCCGAAATGAACAGGCTGTGTTGTGTTTTGCGATCGATTAATTTCAGACATATTTTTTTTTGACAACAGATTATATGTCAGGACGTTTCAGTATCCAATAGTTTCCTAATAAAATGTGAAGAAAAACAAGTTACGAATGTATGTATGTTTGGTATTAACAATCCGAGTACGTAGTTGTTGCCGAAAGCGAGCTCAGAATATAAATATAAATATTTGACATCTGAAATTTTAAAATCTAAAAATAAAGACCGAGGGCGGTGAGGTAAGATACAATCAGGAAGAAAAGTAAATAAACCAACAGGAAGTCAAAGACAGGGCCGTATCCGGTTCCTGCTAAATCGGGTCACACCGGTTCAATCCCAACCCTATCGAAATTTTTCTGGTTGGTTTTCACTTCTGATACGTTCAGCATGTCAAGTAATATGTATATCGAGGCTGTGGTGGTTCGGAACCCACCTAAAACTGTATGTCCCCATCGAGTCTTCTGACCTCACACCAGTGTGCACAAATTTCCGAAATCTATTTTTGTTTCACCGCACGAGTGCAGTGCAGAACTGGGTCTGTTTCCTTGGCCCTGTTGCGTCTATTTATAAATCGGGCCAGTAAGTAAAACAATGTATCTGAGCAAATAGTTTCACAGCGTTACCTTGGCTGAATGTAACTAGCAGTTAAATGGTATTTGGCTTGAGAACATATGCTTAATTGTGTGGAAAAATTGTTGAGCCCTCTTAAGAATTAAGCGGACATTCATTTTTTTTGGCCTTGACATCAACATTAACTAGAACTAGATCATTTCAGCGCAGCTGGCAGCACTACCAGATACCAGCTCCATCGTGCATGTTATTACACGTTGGGGACCTACAGTTTTAGGTGGGTTCTGAACCACCACAGCCTCAATATACATTTCAGTTGACATGCTGAACGTATCAGAGATGAATATCGATCAGAAAAATTTCGATAGGGTTGGAATCGAACTTGTGTAACAGTCTGGCTGGATGTTTTCAACTGTTTCTTCCCTCTCACTCCTGCTAATGGAATTGTTTTGTTCCAACAAAATGACGGAAAAGTTGATCAACGTAGTTGGAAAGTAAGAAGACGTCGAAGTAAAGCGATATTGATGACAATTCAGCACAATGGCTTCCACACCTTTTGTTTTCCTCTCCTTGTGTATCAAACTGTGGATAGATGGAAGACTCCGAAGCTTTTCAGAGTATTCTTTAACTTTAGCAAAAGGAAAGTAGAATGGATTCTGTTTTGTTGATCTTTATAATGGATTTTTGTCACACCGGTTCGATACCGATCGTAATAAAAAAAATTTTGGATCGGTATTACCTCTGATAATATGTTCAGCATGTCAAGTGAAATGTATGTGGTGGTTCGGAACCCATCTAAAACTGTAGGTCCCCTTCGTTTATTAACACGATTACATCAAGGCTCCCTACACTGACCTGTATAGTATACGTTATAAGTACCTATGCGTGCCTACAAGAGATCCAAAAGGGTTACCCCCCTTCTCCCCCACCCCGTCCCCCCGATATCAACGCATAAGCCAAGTCTGACAAGGCCAGATAACAGCCTGCCTTATAAACTCGTCAACTTTATGAAGGGCAAGACGCTAACACTGCGTGATATTGTGCGGCAAGGCGCTAAAGCCCGCAACACACTATGGGCCAGAACGTACCACTCTGGCCCAGGAAAGCAGCGTTCAGCAGTGCTGCTGCCCACACAATGGACTCTACCACCCTACCCCATACACGATCACAGTGGGCCATATAGGACCATGCTGGGCGATATAGTAGCAGCGTCAGAGCTGCCTGCATAATGGCGATGGCTTCCTCAGCCAGTGTAATTCAGGCCTAACGCTGCGTGATAACGTAACGCTGACGCTGCGTGATTTTGCCTCATATTGGGCCTTAAGAGGCACCACAGGAGTGAAGTTATCGCTGACCAGTCACAAACAAATCACCGAAGTATGCAAATTTGACAAAACTGAGTTTGTTTAGGTTTTCAATGTTAATTTCTCTCAGGCGTTTTAAGAGGACGCTATACCTGACGATGCATTTTTTGCCGCCCATAAGATTAACATTGCGAGCGTCGATTCATTTTCAAGGTTTACCCTTGGTTGGAAAGACACAAAATTTTGCCTTTACATAGCCCTAACAATGTTCTAGGTCGTGTTCGAAGCAGATTTCCCAATTTCTCACTGGTTTCTTTTATTGCAACTGTTTTGCAAATGCTAGCATCGCATACCTCAAGAAAAGTGCTGTATCTCGAAAACCAGTAAAACAATGGGAAATCTGCTTCGAACACTCCCTAGAACATTGTTAGGGCTAGGTACAGGGAAAATTTTGTGTCTTTCCAACCAAAGGTAAACCTTGAAAATGAATCGCCGCTCGCAATGTTAATCTTATGGGCGGCAAAAAATGCACCGTCAGGTATAGCGGACCCTTAAGGAGGCTGAGATGTTTAAGAAGACAGACTGTTTTTTTTTTTGTAAGGTGACCCTACCAGAATCATCTCTTATACACTCCAGAACTATCTTCTTAGCCTATTATTTTATAAGACCCGAGAATAGTTTTTTCCTAAAATAAGTGTCTGTCTTCTTAGACATCATAGAGACAGATAAACAAGTCTGCAGTATAAGTTTGGCTGGACTCAAATCCGGACCCAAATGATGTCACTTTATTAATTTAATATTTTTCACGCAGGCGAGAAAGTAAAAAGAAAAAGTAAATGACGGGCTTAGGGTGAAGATCAATACTGAGGCAAATGACTGGCTAGTTCAGCAATTAGCTGCTTCACACCCCTTGCGCTCCAGGCAGTCAGATTCAATCTCTTTATGCGTTTTTACATTAGTTTTCTTTCGCATGTTTTTCGCAAATCGATCACTCGGAATTGATGGCTGGAGATTTATTATTGAGAACCGATGATGTTTTTTGGAGCTATCACCAATCAAATCTGTATATGAATATACATAAATGTCCTATCAGTGATTAATTTTGACGAAGTCCGCACGCGAACCTTGGCACTGCACGCCAACTTTGCGCGACTGACAAGGCTTCAGGGCAGATACTCGTGTGTTCGTACACAACCACCTAGCAGGGAACACAGTATCAAGTATCAATTTCATAGGTAACTAACTTTGTTGCTGGAACAACGAAGGCGGGAAGCCATACAGCGTTGCGAGATTGCTTTGGCTGATATTAAGACCGAACATACATTCGCTATTTGTTTGCGTTTTTTCTGCACACTTTATGAGCGAGGGGTGAACCCCTTGTAACGGCAAGGATGTCGGAGAAGAACTCTCTAATATATTTTTTCACAACGGTTTATTGCGGATAATTATCACAATATGAAAACACTATAGCACAGCGAGAACGCGGATTGAGATTCACGATAGCACTGGCGGCGTTTCCCTTCTCGTAGTTGCATGGCTTCTGGCACTTTCGAGAAGCAGCCCCGAACCGGTCGTGGTAAAAGCACAATCCTGAATTTGTAGAATTGTACCTGTGTCGGCTGCGCGAACGTGAACGGCTGCGTTTATTAAAATTTCGTTCGCGGGGGCGGGAACGTTCGGTTTTCAGCGCAGCTAGCTCCTGCTGAATGGTGTTAAGAAGGCTCATAATATCCGGCGAGGCTGGCTGGGCGGGGGCAGGCTGTACTGCAGAAAGTGGCAGCGGGGGCTGGCTATGCATTATTACCTTGTCTGCAGTTTTGGCTAGCTGTTCGAGGTCTCCCGTGCACGTAGAGATGATGGCGCGCACGTGATTAGGCAGTTTATTCATCCATAACAACTGTAAGATGGATTCAGGTGCCCCGGACTTCCCTGCCATCTCTTTCATGCGGCGGAGCAACTGGGAAGGGGTTTGGTCTCCGAGCTCGAGCTGTTGCAGTCTCTTCTCCTCACTTTCTTCTAACGCTTCGATGACGCGGGCCTTCAGGGTCTCATATTTGTTGGTCTCGGGAGGAGTGAGCAACAGGTCGGACACTTGTAATGCTGCGTGAGAGTCTAAATTTGCCACTGCAAAATGGTACTTACTTGCGTCCGACAGCTTGTGATTATATAACAATGCTTCCAGTTGCGCGAACCAGAGCGATGGCCGCTCTCTCCAAAAAGGTGGAGCCTTCACAGACGCAGAAAGAGCAGAAATTGTAGGGTCTTGAGCTGTAGGTTGCACTGTCTCGCTGGATTCCGGCATCTTGCAACGTCACAGTAGAAAACGGTAGATGTAGGAAAAAATTATCACGTCGGATGGTCACCAGTTATAACGGCAAGGATGTCGAAGAAGAACTCACTAATATATTTTGCACAACGGTTTATTGCGGATAATTATCACAATATGAAAACACTATAGCACAGCGAGAACGCGGATTGAGATTCACAATAGCACTGATTGCTGGACTGAACGAACTGACTATTGATAGGTAACTGACTGTTTGAACTGACTGACTGGAGAGAAGTCGGTGAGGTCTGAATTTATACCGGTGCAGAATATTCTGGAACAAGCATGAAGGTACCGAGGCGGTTGGAAACAGGTAGAATATTCTGTCCATAAACGAAGTAGGTAGGTAGCCTCTAGAATGATCAGGAACAGGGTAGTCTGTTTACCTGGGGTAATGCCTGTCGTTTCCGCATGAGTGACTTTACATGCACTGTCCATTAGGGATGAGAAAGGGGTGTAACTTTCTGGTAAGTTCTCGATATTCTTTGTGCTATGACAATGGCACACCCTCGTTGGGAATCTTGTGGGGAATCATTGGAAATCTTTAATAAATCTCAGGGAATATTGGAATTTTTTTGGAGTGGTTACCCCTTCGGGGTTCATATTTTTCTATGAATATCGTTGGGAATCTTTGGAAATCTTTATGGAATCTCAGGGAATCTCAAGGAACCTTCGGGGTTCATCTTTCTATAAATATCGTTGGGAATCTTTGGAAATCTTTATGGAATCTCAGGGAATCTCAAGGAATCTCTAGATTCTCTGGAATCTCTGGATCTCGTTTATGAGGAAACTATTAGATATTTAAATGTTCTGAAATATTATTTGTCTTTTGATCGGCCGAATTTAAAAGGCTGTGAGGTGATTTTATAACCGAGTAATAAAGCCATACACAATATATTTATTTCAGAATATTTATTTACCAATATTAGACCAATGTTAAGCATCCTTGGCCGTTGTATTCTTCGATGGGACGCCTTTCGAGCACAGTTTTACCTGTTCGATCCCGATCCCATCGAAGATTTTCTGATCTGATCTGCATTCACCTTTGGATAGTTAATCAAGTGATATGTATATCGAAGATGTGGTGGTTTGGAACCCACCTAAAACTGTAGGTCCTCTTTGTGGAAGGAATTTAAGAGGAATTTTTTTAGCTTTTTCCAACGGTCTAGAGCTCTAGAAAGTTTAACTTCCTGTAGTGAGGTCCCTAAATATTTTATTGCAAGAGTCGGAATCAAGTTACGTGTATCCAGCTTACCTCTCTTTTCATTGATTTTCCCTATTTTGCTTCTTTCTTTTATTTTCTTTGTTTCACTTTCTTTTCGGACTTTGAAGTGCTGACCTAAGGGACCTCTGAGAGCTGATTCACACCGGTTCGATCCCGGTCCAACAAAAAGTTTTTCTGTAGAGTATGAACTAGTCATTATTATTTTTATTTTTTTATTTTTTTTTAATCTGCACTTTCATGGATTAGTGTGGACTATATGCAGCCTTTGACGGATAACTTGTGGGATTTAAAACGGAACACCTTTGTGGGTATTAACGTTTCAGAGTATAGAGAGATTATAGATTACGTTGAAACCCTCCAAAGGACAAAAAATGACAATAGGCGCATGGGGTGGGGGCGTAGGGGGGGACTGATCTAATCAATCTGACGTTTGCGATGATTGATGGAGGGGATTTCCCCCCCCCCCCCCCCTCTCCAATACCTCTCCAAAGCCCCTCCAATAATATTGGGGTAGTGAGACCCCCGATGGCGACAATATTGTTGTTTCATTGCGTTGGATGAGATTGCACAACGTAGTACAATAGTGCCAAGACCCTGCCTACCCTAGCCGCGAAATATGTTCAAATACTACATTAGGCCTCGATAGCCGAGTGGACTAAATAGTCGGCTTTTGAGGAGCAGTGAGAGCCGGGTCACACCGGTTCGATCCCGATCCTACCAAAAAGTTTTTCTGCTCGGCATTCACCTCTGATATGTTCAGCATGTCAAGTGAAATGTATATCGAGGCTGTGGTGGTTCGGAACCCACCTAAAACTGTAGGTCCCCATCGTTTACTCGATGGCTGGGGAGCTGGTATTTGCATGGTAGTGCTGCCAGCTGAGCACAATGTATAGTTCTTGAAAACGGTCTAGCTGCTGGGCTTGTCCCCCCAACCCTTAGCTAGCTATGTTCAAATACTCGTTATAGAGAGGAAACATAGCTTTTAAATGCTCGCTATAGAGCGTTAGCTCGTTGTATGGCACAAGTTAGCTTTGTATGGCACGTTGCATCAGTCTGACAGTTTATAGTTAGTACTGTAGCGTGCTATTCACCAATTATACTAGCCAGCACTCAAAAGTTTGCACTCCTCCCTGTTATGTAACATATGGCTGATCCAGCATTGTATGGCACATCTTGTATGGCACGTTGAATCAGTCTAACAGTTAACAGTTAGCACTGTAGCGTGCTATTCACCAATTACTAGCCAGCACTCCTCTCCACCTTCCATGCCGCTTGCTGACACTGCCGGCCAAATTACGAGGTGCGTGCTTCCGCATTCGGCCAACCCCCTCCGCGCTGATGGCTTCATTTCTTGGCCGAGTGGTCTACTTGGCTATCTTTAGAGAGTCAGGTCACACCGGTTCGATCCCGGCCCTAACAAAATTTTTCTAATTGGCTTCGGAGCCCACCTAAAACTGCAGGTCCCCGTCGTGTACTGGCTGGGCAGTGCCGACCCATACGTTCCTTTGTGGTTGTTCTTTTCACTGTGGTTGAACACGAGCGCACAACTTCATCGTTAATCAAAAATTCCCAACACAGCGAGGGATATGACACTGTAAAAAAGGTTGAAAATCACGTCAAAGGCACGGCAGTCTCACGAGGTTCACAATTCTTTAGAGGAAGGTTCTTAAGGATACAAAAAGAAAGAAGACAAGTGCTAAATAAAAGCAACTCCATTAATCAAAATCAGCAGAGCCTGAACACTTTATTTTGTCAAACGAACACAAAAGGCAGTGGAAACGCAGGTGCCGTAAAAAAGAAAGCGCTAAACCGGAGATTAACCATCGATTAGCTGAGACAGAAAGAACAAAACCGGAGGTTAACCATCGATTAACCGAGAAAGTAACAAAAGGAAATACGTGACTGACAAATGGAGAAAACTTGAAAAGTTTTTTTTTCTTTCGTGCAATAGGCGATGAACATGGTGTTTCCAAACTTAACCGACAGTTTAAGAGGCCGGTCATTTACGTTGTTTGATTTTTTGTTTGTCTCTGCTTTACCCCCTGCTGCATTTCTGCCACCGATAAGTTTAACATTGCGAGCTTTATATTAATTTTAATTTTTTCCCTCGGTGCAAGAAACTCTGAATGTCTAGGTGTGTCTATATACGCAGTTGTGTTTGTTTTCGTTATTTTCTGCACATTTACTATTGAATATTTAAATTTACTAATATATAAATCGTCTTTTTAACGGCCGAAGTTAAGAGGCTGTGTTGTGATTGGTTAATTTCGGACAAATTTTTTGTAGACAAAAATCACTCGATCGTAAAATCAAATCATAGCCTGTTGATTTCTGCCGTTAAAAGGATATATTATACTTCAGAACAATAAAATATCCAATAGGTAGATTCCTCAAAAAGTGTGCAGAAAAAACGTAAACAAATAGCGAATGTTGGTCTCATTCCCCAATTTCACAATGTGAAAATAATTTGGCTTTTTTTGTGTGGAATTTTTTCTATAATTTTCCTATTTGTTTTACTTCTTCCGAAGTTTAAAACTGGCTAACATTCATGTTAACGGGCGTTAAACTAACGTTTTATACTTGTTAACCGTGATTGAGTTCACGTCACTTTTCCGTTCAACCTCGAAATTCTTTCAAGCCGTTCACTTTCACGACATGCTAGCATTCCGACCATCCCTAGCCCTAAAAAGACATCAGCCCTTATCTGATAAACACTGAAAGCACCGTCTTCTTAAAACGAGGATTATTTCCATGTCCAATATTGTAAGGATTTTGTCTTTCCAATATTTTAAAAATAAATTGCTACGTGTGAAATTTTAAACACATGACTTACATTTTAAAGGGGAAATATTTTTAAATTTTCAACATGTGTGCCGTGAATTTGAAAAGTTTCCTCCGAGATCACGAATATGGAAAAACCAAGGGAAAAAAGTTTTGTTGGTAAAGAAAATACAAAACGTTCAAAGAATTTACTTTTGTCTATTGGATTTTGCCATACTTTGTAGACACAATGGCGTCTCTACTTTCTCGTTGGCCAATGGAAAGTAGTGTCTCTCTATAACGACCGTTCGCTATAGAGAGACTGACATTGTGGAGATAGGGTTCGTTGAAATCTGAGCTCATACGGCCTGAAAGAAGGCGGTAGGTACCAACCCTACGTCTGTCCATCCGTTTGCCAGTCAGTCCGTCTGTTTTCTGCTCTAGCGCCTACATCGTTCAACCGATTTTGATGAAATTTGGTACGCACATGTCTAAAGGGTTAACCTAGAGACGGTTTCAAGGAATTTTGAAAAAACCTTACGGAACACAAGTTATTGAAAAAAAAAAGTGGTGGAAATTCATTGTGTTTGATACTCAAAAATTTGAATTGTTTGTTCTGAAATATAATATGTGTAAAACGTCAGCGCCATCTAGGTTTCACAGTCTAGACTCAGCAGTAGAGGAACGAAAACATGGGAAATCTGAAGCAGCACCTCGCTTGTAATTTAGCGCTCCTGATGAGATATCGATTTTGGAACTGTCTGGAGCTCCACGATCCGACACATCTCGCATGTATCTCATCCTTCAATTGCATCCTAATGAGGAACTTATTCCGAACTCCTCGACAGCTGAGTGGTCTAAGTGGCTGTCAAGAAAAGCACTGTCACCCCGGTTCGATCCCGAACTTACCAAAAAAGTTTTTTGATCGGCATTCACCTCTGATATGTTCAGTATGTCGAGTGAAATGGATATAGAGAATGTGGTGGTTCGGAACCCACTTTGGTACTAACACAATGGCTGGGGAGCTGCTGAACGCGATCGATAATTCTTGTCTTTTGTAAATTTGTTCCTCTAAGGGTGCATCCCACCATGCCCAGTTAAAATTAAACTGGAGATTTATTAAATTTAACTTTTACATGGTAAACATAGGACAAAATCTCCAGTTTAATTTTAACTGGGCATGGTGGGACGCACTCTAACTAGTCTAACTCTTTACTGAACTTCAATAGCGACTTTGTTTGTTTGTGATAGTCAATATCATTGATTATAAAGGAAACCGATAAGCAATAGTTAGCGAACTTAGAAAACGATCCCATTGGTAGCTGACTCAGCGTTTTATTTCTGATTGTTGTTCAGAAGACTGAGCTATTAACCCCGACCTGGCCATCACCGGCTGACGGAAAACTCGACTTTTTGGCTTGATTCTGACCAGATCACCCCCTTGGGTCTGTCTGACACGAAATGTGACAAACCTGGTCTATAGTTTTCTTTAGTGTATAGTACGAGAAAGTGAAATGTGACCGTTGTCACCATTTACTAGTTTGTGAACAATTCCACTAGCTTGCGTTATAGAGCGTTAGAGTGTCTGACACGGAAAAAGGCTAGATTTTTTTAAAATGAATAGTACGAGAAAGTCAATTGTGACCGTTGTCAGCATTTATTAGTTTGCGAACAATTGTGCTTGCTCGCAAACAGTCGTTATAGTGAAGATGAGGTGAGGAAGCTGGTGCTGAGGTTGAAGATAGAGATAGTTCCGTAGTGAATCCTTTTAAGTATCTCCCAGTTGTGCACAAGTTTTATGCTAATATGGATACACTTTACTTTGTATGATAAGTAGGGAAAGCTCCATAAAACAACGTTATTTCAAATTATAGAGGGGGAGATATCCTTGCTGGAGGCTCAAAATGTCCCTGCAACTTTCTCCATGCTTCCTCCATTGCTTTTCTGGAAATGGTATTCTTGTATTGTTTACGAAAAATATATTCACGATTTGTTTACGTTTTTTCGGCCATTTTTTGACGTTTTTACTTTAAACTTTGCGAGAAAACTATTGGATATTTAAATATTCTGAAATATAATATGTCTTTTTAACGTCATTACTCATGAGGCTATGTTGTGATTTTACGATCGATGATTTTTGTAAACAAAAAAATTGTGCACGATTAAGGCTGTATATACATTCTCGACGAACTCCACCAAAACCACTGGGCGAAAGTAAATATTCGACAAAACTAATGTTTACATATTAGTGCTGCCGGAGACTGGTAATTGCAATATCGTATTGGTTGTGTCTACTCTAAAAGCTAAACATAGTGTGCTTACTTCCGTAAGTGAAATAAAAATTGTCAAAATGTAACATGGCGACGGTAAATATTACAAACATTTATCAAGCTTTTCTTCTAAATGTGACGATAAAATCATACATTTTTTATAGTCCGAAACGTTACAAAAAAATATTCCGCGTGCGGTAGTGTTGTGTTTTCGCGATCAGTCAAAAAAACATGTGGACTGGTAGTTGACTGTTTAAAACCGCTCCTGTGGTCTTATAACTCCATTTCATGCAAAAATACAACACTACCTCACGACAAAGAGTCTCAGGTTTACATCCCCCTATAAACACTTTTCACTCGCCCTGTAACTTCGGAGTAGGGCTTGAAGTACGTAGCATTGCGAACCAAGTACGTGTAGTCGACCTTAACCGATCGTGAAATCACAACATAGTCTCATGAATAATGACGTTAAAAAGACATAAGTATTATACTTCAGAGTATTTAAATATCCAATAGTATCCTCACAAAACAAATAGCGAATGTAAATTTCGCTTTAACTGTTAAATATTTTCTAACACGGAACACGGGAATGTAAAAACAGGGAGCATAAAAAAAGAGTAGCCTGCTCGTATTAATATCGCGATCTGAGCGAGGAATTTAGCAAAGGGATAAAGCACAACCCTCGTTAAAAATATCATGATCCTGATATTACACCCTCCTCAATTTATATTGTTCCCCTTAAACCTTAAAAAGAAATTATAACTTGGAATTTTTGTAGCCGTTCTCCCTCGAGCAACCCCCTTCATCCAAACCACCAGATTCAACCCTTCTTCCAAAAACAGAAAATAATAACTGTTGAGTAGCTTTGTCTGTATGCTACTGCTTTAGGGCATACCCTCTTAATTGTGGCTTTAATAGAGTCTTTACTTTAAGGCCCTGTTCACACGGGATACAAAACCCTTGGAAGTTAGACAAGGCCGAACGTACATTCGCCAATTGTTTGCGTTTTTCTGCACACTTTATGAGGAAACTATTGGATATTTAAATGTTCTGAAATATAATATGTCTTTTGAACGGCCGAAATTAACAGGCTGTGTTGTGATTTTGTATCACTTTTCGTCGTTTAAAAGATATATTAAGTATATCATTTAAATATCCAATAGTAACCTCATCAGGTGTGCAGAAAAAATCGTAAACAAACACGACTGCGTAGACGCCCTTAATTTTAAGGGTTGCTGTGGGAAAGCTATGGCAGAAAAACCAAAAAAGAAACAAACGAGAGTGATTTGTAAGTTGCCCAACTGTTGCAGTATCAATGTACATCTCGTATATGCAAAGTTGTATCTGTCACTAGCGCTGAATCAGTGGAACAATTGCATTTGCCACTGTTTGCTGATGTCACAATTTACTGTTTTTAGCTGACTTGTGAGGTTTTTCCATTCCTCTCTTTTTCCTGCCTATTGTCAGTTGGTTTTGGTCAAAATTTTCGTATATTGTTGGGCTGTTAATATGTTCCCTATGGATGGAGATTTCAGAATATTTAAATATCCAATAGTTTTCTCACAAAGTTTGAAGTCGAAACGTAAAAAAATTGCGAGATTTACGATTTGTGTACGTTTTTTCAGCACATTTTTTGAGGAATCTATTGGATTTATTAAATATAGTGTCTTCTTATAACGTCAGAAACGGTGTGATTTCACAATCGAAAGATTTTTGTCAACAAAAAATTTGTCCGAAATCGTAAAATCACAACAAAATATGTCAATTTGAAGGACACATCATATTTCAGAACATATAGTCTCATCTTTTGTTCATAACATCCCCCTGGCAACCAAATTTTCGGGGTGCTGCTACAAAACCTATCTAACATATTGCAAGAAAGTGGAAAAGAAACTCCAAAAACTTGGCTAGGTAGGTAACAAAAAAGTTTTTAACTCAATACCTTCCGTCTGTACGCGGGGAGCCGCAGAAGAATTCGGAACAAGTTTGTAAGTAACATCTGGACAGACAGAAGGGAAGTAAGACAACTTGTAATGCTACCTCCAAATCTAATTACCGCTAGCCCAAACTCTCCTGTTCCGCCCAAGTAATCGAGTTACCCCGAGAATTTTTTTTTCCTTTTTTGGGGCGTGGGTTATGCTCCCACCTTTCATGAACTCTGGACACAATCTTGTCAGAATCACAACTGACAGTTGAGGTTTCCCGCAGCCGGTGTAGGCTGGGTTCCATAGGAGCCAATTTCACCAGGAAAAGTATTAAGAAGCCAGAGTTCCCTCCAGTGTCCTCGTGTGCCTCATCCCTCAAAGAGCATGATCTCGTTAGAATCACACCCAACAGTCGAGTTTTTTCCCAGCCGGTGGAGGTCAGGTACACATCGGAGCTTTAGTAAACGCAACACTAAGGACTTTGGAAGCTTGTGATAGATACCCTAACTCGAAGGGTGAACCACTCCAGAGATTGCTTAAAATTGCCTGAGATTGCATGCAGATTTCAAAGATTTCTTGAGATTCTCAACGAGATTCGTGGAAAGATGTACCCCGAAGGGTTAATTACTCCAGAAATTTCCAAGATTCCCTGAGATTTCATAAAGATTTCGAATGAGATTCCCAACGAGGTTCCCAAAGAGATTCCTTACTTATCCAACAGGAGTGGTTCTGGAGAAATTTCAATTTCTCATTGGTTTTTGAGATTCGCACTGGGCTAGTAGTAGGTATATAATGAAACCAACCATCAACCTGTCTATCTGTCACTATTATCCTAAGAAGACAGACACTTTGCTTGAGAAAGAGGCAGTGTTCTTGTCTTCTTAATAACAGGCTAAGAAGACTGATGGAGTGTATAAGCAAACAGTTGTTACTGGCCCATCTTACAAAGTTAACTGTATTTTTTTCGTAAGGTGACCCTATCAGACCGGCCCTTCTCTTATACACTAGGACCCTCTTCTTAGTCTACTACTTAAGAAGATAAGAAGATTATTTCTTTACGAAACAAAATGTCTGTCTTCTTAGGATAATAGAGCCAGGTAGACCTCTGCGACCTCTGTACAAGGGGGTGATTTGTTCAGAATCACTCCCGACAGTCGATTTTTTCCTCATTCGGTGGCGGGCAGGCTACTAAGCTTTACATAGAGACCCTTCAATACTGGTGATCCAAGGAACATAAAGCAAAGCAAACCCTTGCGATCACGAGAAGTTTCGTTTTCCCAAGCCAGGTATTTAGTGATAAACTGATTAAATTTGCATAGAAACACTGTAAAGAACAGGGTGAAAGAAAGGGAAACAATTGTTGAGAGTGGGGGTGGGGGTGGGGGTTGAAATAACTGGCGCCTCACGATCTCAACATTCCAAAACCTCACTCGGATTTCTGGAAATGCGTGTCTCTTGAGCGACAGCTGTGTACGACACGTGCTCCAGTTAACCGGGAGTTAGCTTAACCAGAGGTTAAACTGCTATTAAGTCAAATGAAATAATTACAGAGCAATCATAGCGGGGTGTTGGCGAAATCAAGACGTGTTTTAAATGTTCCTTATTTTCAAAACGAACCGGGAATTATATTTTTTGATGTCATTTTTTTTGGAATAAGTTATGGCACGCTATACTTTTTCTCACGAAACGTGAATGTAGGAAGATTTGAGACACTGTTTTATTTTCTTAAAAAATTCCCTAACAAATACGAGTATGTTACCTTAACATTTAACCCTAAATTAAATTCCCTCTCCCCCCCCCCCTTTTTGGAAGCAGCCTTAATAGCCGAGTGGTCTAGGGGTGGCTGTGGTAGTTTAGGACCCACCTAAAACTGTAGGTCCCCGTCGTGTACTAACGCGATGGGTGGGAGGTGGTATTTGGTAGTGCTGCCAGCTGAGCACGATGGATAATTCTTGAAATGGCCTAGTTGCCAGGCTTGTCCCCTCTAACTAGGTTTTGTCTGAAACTTTTATTAAAGCTAGTGGAAAAGGAATTAGGTACCTGCAGGTGTATTCCCTTTCTCGAACGCCAGCAAACCCACCCAACTAGCACCTTAAAAATTTATTGTAAGAAGATAAGGTACGTCATGATGCAATAAACGGAGAACAGTTCTTCTTACAATAAGTTTTGAAGGTGTTAGTTGTGTGGGTTTGCTGGCGTTCGAGAAAGGGAATACACCTGCTGAAGGTTCATTTGAGTGGAAAACTGCATTAGCGAAGTCATTTCCGGTTTCAAAAGAACTGACGCGTGGAAAGACGAATTCGAAAATTTCCTCCCCATGCACTTTACGGAAAATTACCTTTTTGTGCAGGGTACTTGGGTAATGCAATTACTCACCGAGGTGTTTCTATACGAAGTTGGCAGTTAAGTGTTAATTTTCTCTTAAGTTTAAGTTAGTCTGTGATGGTTTTCCGCAAAATCACGTTTGGATGTTGGTAATTACCTTTTTCTTTGGCGACAACACAACTGCCATAGTAACTTTCCCATAGAAATGATGTAGGTATAGGTATTGACGGAAATAATGTTGTGGTGCTGAGAACTAATTCTCAGATTGTAATAGCAAAATAGCCGTTTTGTAGAAAAATGATTGGTCTACCGATTCTACCGAACCATATAGTTGATATCTTGATAGGGGATCCTGACGTGATTGGAATTTTTTCATCGCGTTTCAGTCAATTAATTGATATTTGTTTTTTTGAAATAATTTTATTAGCCAGCTGCATACGAAATTTGTTCAAAATCGAGTCAAATCAAAACGGACAGACTTTTTCCATATACCTACCCCTTTTTTCGACTCAAGGTACCCCCAGGATTATGGGACACCTAAAACCTCAATTTCGAAATCTTGCGTGAAAATAATTCTTTCACGCCATATTGGCTATAGAGAAAGCAAAAAATTGATTTACTAGGGGTGCGTCCCACTATGCCCAGTTAAAATTAAACTGGAGATTTACCATGTTAGATTTAACTTTTAAGTTAAATTTAACATGGTAAACATAGGACAAAATCTCCAGTTTAATTTTAACTGCATGGGCATGGTGGGACGCACCCTAGTTGTAGTAGCAAGTTCTGTAATGGCTTCCGTCTCCCCCAATATTCAAAGTTGCCTCTGAACAAAAAATTCCAGTTTTAGCTTCCCTGCTGCCGCCTAGCGAATTGGGGCAGAAATCTGAAGTACAAATTACAAATTGCCATTCACGCTCCATTTCTCATTTTAATAAAATAATACAAATTTGATTTTGATTTTATATATACAAAAACCAAATGGAATATTTGAAACGATGGAATCCAACTTTTAAACAGACCAATTAATTTCCTATTTGTTTTCCAGACTGGATTTTGCTTCCATTCAGGGTGGCTTTCAGGTTAAGTCCACTATAGTGTTCCCTAAAAGTTCATTTTAGTGTTATCCTTTCAAAAAGAAACGTAGTCACTACTAAATACCATCCATCGTGTTTGTACCACATCCTCGATATACGTATACATTTCACTTGTAATGATGTATACAAAATAGTACCTAGTACTCTTCCACAGTGTGACATTGCTACATATTGTTTACGTTGTGTATGTTTACGTATTGCACATTGTAGTTGTATTCCTTTTCCATAGTAGGTATAGGTACATTCTGAAAACTCTGATACCTCACAAACCATATTTATTGACAAGTGTGCCTAACATCGACCTATTCGAAGAAAACACTTATTATTTGGTATCGTTGCACAAGTTTAAGGGTCCGCTATACCTGACGATTCATTTTTTGCCGCCCATAAGATTAACATTGCGAGCGGCGATTCATTTTCAAGGTTTACCCTTGGTTGGAAAGACACAAAATTTTGCCTGTACCTAGCCCTAACAATGTTCTAGGGAGTGTTCGAAGCAGATTTCCCAATTTCTCACTGGTTTCTTTTATTGCAACTGTTTTGCAAATGCTAGCATCGCATACCTCAAGAAAAGTGCTGTATCTCGAAAACCAGTAAAAAAAATGGGAAATCTGCTTCGAACACTCCCTAGAACATTGTTAGGGCTAGGTACATGCAAAATTTTGTGTCTTTCCAACCAAGGGTAAACTGGGTAAACCTTGAAAATGAATCGCCGCTCGCAATGTTAATCTTATGGGCGGCAAAAAATGCACCATCAGGTATAGCGGACCCTTAAGTATAACCACAGTAGTCTCTCTATAGCGACCGTTAAGGGGCCATATCAATTTGGTCGCTATAGAAAGAGTTCACCGTGTAGTACCACAGAGTAACAACAGTATAGAGTGGCAGGTAAGTGGGATAAAGTTGGTCATACGAAATAACCTAGATGAAAGAAAAAAAAACCTACTTTACCGAATAATTCATTCAAAAGTTTTCTCTAGTTTTCCCTATTTTAGATATGCCGACAGACATCCCAGTCCAACTATAGTTTGAAACAAAACAACAGTTGCAGAGTCCCTCACATGATTTCGAGTCCCAAACTTTTTCCAAGTTGTCGCATTAAAATGCTATTATAAGTTCTGTGGTTTACTACAGTGTGTTTGACAAATTCCATTTGTTGGAGGTACAAAAGGTGGGGGGGGGGGGGGGGGGGGTAAGTTGGAGGACGATATTTCTGAGGAGTTCTGGAAAATTCTGCACCTCCTTCCCATTTTGAATTTCAAGTTTGGAATGATGTGAATTTTGGATTAGTGGAAGTCAAAGATAGGAATTTTTAATTGGTACTGTATAATCTCTCTCTTTATAGAGAGGACTCCGTTGTAGCGAGTGACAACTGTATGTTAATTTTGATAATACCTGGGGGAAATATATAACACTGTAATTTGTTCTTTTTCTTTTTACAGGTAAGCCAGGATTTTCCAGAAATGTCTTCGCGATCCATAAAGGTATAAGTACCTTTTAATTTATGATGTTTCAAAAAAAAAACAAGATGGCTGAAACTCAAAAACCTCCTTATCGATATATCGTTTGTTTGTCTCTTCTGACGTCACATCTAGCTGCCCTAGTGGCTTAAAGTTGTCTTCCCACGTGGAGACACCTATTTGACCTCTTCCCGCCTAATTTATTGTAGTTTCCTGTGTAAAACCAAGATGGCTGCCCAAGTATAGTACAGCCACTTTAAGCTGCCTTTACCTAAGCTCCGGTAATTGTGTAATCAGGCGTGAAACAGCCCCTACCGTTTCATAGAGTAACGGTTCAATGCAGGTAGCAAGGTTCGGGGTGGTCCCTCAGTGAACATTCCCAGCGGCTGCACGTACGTAGCGGAGCCTGTTTATACAGCCTATATGCTTGCAGCCTATATAATAATTAAGTTGCTATTTTAAGTTTTGCAGAATATAGGTACTTAAGCCACTTTCGTCTTCTGCTTCTTTGCGGAGCCCAATGTACAAATTTATTATAATTTGCTGCGATTGCTCGCTCAGAAATTGTCCAGGCAAACAGGGCGCTTTTAATACGAATTCAGGAGGGTTATTTTCATTATCCACTGATAAACTCTTCAGTGGAACCCCATTGTCTGCGGGAGACAGTGTCCTTTTTCGGACATATCGAAGCGGGTTAGCCATTCTAATGTACTGCACACTTTCGCAACCAACAGCGCAATGAGACAAATAATAACTGCAGTCGCCAATGGTATCACACTTAACTTAAGTACCTAGATTGTTAGAAGATTGGGTTTCTAATATTTCTGTCATTGTTAACCCCATCTCCGCTAACCAACATATTTATATTAACTTATTAATAATAGCGAGTGACTACGTGTCGTTGAGTTATTTCTAAAAGTAGATCGTGTCACTAACATCATATCAATAACATCATTCTAGTGTTGTATTAGCTGTATAATTGTCAACTTTCCATAACAACTATAGGTAGGAACGTTAATATTTTCCTATAAGCTTAAAAAATTCTACCAACCCCACACTGAAAAGTCCTGGATGAAATTGTCGACGATGAAACGTCTTGTACCATTTCTGTACCTAAACCATTTTTCAATAGATTGTACATGGAACAAGCAAATAACAATAGACCCATTACAAGAACATGATCTTCCTTTCCACATGAGTGAACGGAATGCCCTCAGGGCTGGCAGCTTAAACTGGCTGTACTATACCTCCTTATCGTTGTATCGTCTGTTTGTCTCTACTGACGTCACATCTAGCTGCCATAGAGTGACCTAAAGTTGTCTTCCCATGAGGGGACACGTATTTGACCTCTTCCCGCTTAATTTACGGTGGTTTCCTGTGTAAAAACAAGATGGCTGAAACCTCCTGGGGCGTTTCCGAGATTATTAATGGCTGCCGAAGGCCCTGAGCAACAGGGGATCGGACACCGGGCAGTAGGTGCCTCGATAAATTTACCTTATTAATAGCAGCAGAGCAGTTTGAACAAGATGTTGACTTTACCAGTCGAGCAAAAACTTTTCAAAGTTAACTCAGTCATGGTTTATCTCCTCTTAACTTTATTGAGCGGGTTTTTGTAATAAGATGAAGTGGCTTTAGGCAACTTAAGAGGACATTTAACACAGAAGTGTCTCTAGACGGCTGAAACGTAAACTAAGTTTAAGGCTGTAGGCGTAGTGCTGTTTGTTTGACTACCTGCAATCAGCTCTCCCGTGTCCTGTTAAGGGTCCGCTATACCTGACGGTGCATTTTTTGCCGCCAATAAGATTAACATTGCGAGCGGCGATTCATTTTCAAGGTTTACCCTTGGTTGGAAAGACACAAAATTTTGCCTGTACCTAGCCCTAACAATGTTCTAGGGAGTGTTCGAAGCAGATTTCCCATTTTTTACTGGTTTTTGAGATACAGCACTTTTCTTGAGGTATGCGATGCTAGCATTTGCAAAACAGTTGCAATAAAAGAAACCAGTGAGAAATTGGGAAATCTGCGTCGAACACTCCCTAGAACATTGTTCGGGCTAGGTACAGGCAAAATTTTGTGTCTTTCCAACCAAGGGTAAACCTTGAAAATGAATCGCCGCTCGCAATGTTAATCTTATGGGCGGCAAAAAATGCATCGTCAAGTATAGCGTTCTCTTAATGGTGTTTCTTAAAAAATATTCCTTTCTGTACTAGATGTATTGAACAATAATGACCTTTGCTGGATGCAACTGAAAAATGAATACCTATAGGTACATAACACAATGATTTTTGGTCTTGACGGATATATGGAAAACTGGTTTTGTGGGCGGTTTGGGAGCTGTAAAAGCATTGCTGTGGCTTCGTTTTCATTTTGTTAAATTAAAAACGCATTGTGTGGCTCCATCGCGGTTTCGTTAAAAATTCAT
The DNA here is from genome assembly GCA_950004255.1 of Mesopsocus fuscifrons. NCBI lineage: Eukaryota > Metazoa > Arthropoda > Insecta > Psocodea > Mesopsocidae > Mesopsocus > Mesopsocus fuscifrons. The sequence continues at coordinate 1,673,167 of OX465376.1, forward strand.
TACATTTCTTTTACAAAAAATGGTCGGTAAGTATTTTGGGGGGTTTATTTTGTGCTAATCTTCATATTTTATCATTCGTGTTTGGGGACCTACAGTTTTAGGAGGGCTCAGAGCCACCTCAGCCATCATATACATTTCCCTTGACATGCTGAACATATCAGAGGTAAATGCCGATCAGAAAAACGTTTTTGGTAGGATTGGGATCGAACCGGTGTGACCCGGCTTTCTAATGACGACTATGCTACCGAGGCTGTTACATGCCTTACTAACTCCTGGTAGCTCCTTATTTGGTGACCTCTGTAAACTAGGATATGATATAGTCAGAATCACTCCCAACGGGTGAGTTTTCCCCTTCCAAGCAGATAAAATTTTCGACAAGTCAGGACTGGACCCTCGGTTCTCTTGCTTCGTAGCTCGGTGCCTTGCCACTGGGCTATTTCGGAGCAGTCGAAAGTCGTAAAAAAATGTAAATAAAGCTCACCAGTAAACATTTCTCTTCTCGCTGAAAGAGAGTGTTGTGAAAATAGTTTTATTTTTTTCAAAACTCTCCCAAAAAGCAAGATATTTGAATATGAAATAAGACGGTTCCATTAAGAATATAGGTTTGTTCGTCTTTTAGGCTTTTGTTCGAATAAAATGTTGAAAATACCTTTTGTTTGTCGGCTCCCCTTCTATACCTTAAGAATTGGGCGCGAAAAGCTCAAAGGGCACATGTACTTTGATACTCCTCATTCCCACTCTCATTTCTTTAAAAACAAGAGAGGGGCCTCTTTGTTATATTTTTCCTTTGTCCACCATCTTTGTTGTTTTGATGTTGTCCGCCATCTCTTGTATTGAAGCTGTCCACCATCTTTATTAAGCTGTCCACTATCTTTCCTGTTGTTTGAAGCTGTCCACCGCCTTTATTAAGCTGTCCACTATCTTTCCTGTTGTTTTGAAGCTGTCCACCATCTTTGTTGTTTTGGAACTGTCCACCATCTTTGTTGTTTGAAGCTGTCCGCCATCTGTGTTAGTAAATTTAATGGCTACGTAGGTACTGCTTCATAGACGGCCGGAGACGAGGGGTTTTGCGAGACTTCAAGTTATGGGACTCATTGGTTACTGAAAAAATTTGTGTCCCAGTATTCCCCATGTTCCCCTATAGATATCTACAATCAAAGTACAAAAATTAAATGACTAAACCATTGGTCGACATGAATATGTGCCTCTCGTTGGGCGCCAAATTTTGAATTGATGAGAACGTTTGTGTCCGAATGTTCCCCATGTTCCGCTACATACCTGCCTGGTGGTATACAAAAATAACATGACCCACCATACTCAGTTAACAAAAAAACTCCGATTTTTTTTTGGAAATTTAATATGGTAAACATGGGAGAAAATCTCCAGTTTTCTCTTAACTGGGCATGGTGGGACGCACCCTGAATGTTGAAATTCTTGCCCCACGTTGGGCGCCAAGTTTGAACACATTGAGAAAACCTTTGTGTCCGAATATTCCCTGGTTTCCCCTATAGACCTATTTAGTGGCATTAGGGGTCAGTGGGTAAAATGACTCAATCTGTATGAGCTGGTCGGTTGCATGGCCTACCTCATTACGCGTTACGGCCCATTAGCGATATTGCCTACGCTGAGTCAGCTAGTCAGCGACTCAGTGGTTTATAAATCAGGAAAATCACATTCTCCATCTAATACAATAATAATACCCCTCACTTTCCTCCTAGCTTACGATAATCTACGTCCATGAAGAGGCAAACTGAGTAGGGGGTCCGCTATACCTGACGATGCATTTTTTGCCGCCCATAAGATTAACATTGCGAGCGGCGATTCATTTTCAAGGTTTACCCTTGGTTGGAAAGACACAAAATTTTGCCTGTACCTAGCCCTAACAATGTTCTAGGGAGTGTTCGAAGCAGATTTCCCAATTTCTCACTGGTTTCTTTTATTCCAACTGTTTTGCAAATGCTAGCATCGCATACCTCAAGAAAAGTGAAGTATCTCGAAAACCAGTGAGAAATTGGGAAATCTGCTTCGAACACTCCCTAGAACATTGTTAGGGCTAGGTACAGGCAAAATTTTGTGTCTTTCCAACCAAGGGTAAACCTTGAAAATGAATCGCCGCTCGCAATGTTAATCTTATGGGCGGCAAAAAATGCATCGTCAGGTATAGCGTCCTCTTAATTTTAAGTGCAAAAGGGTAGACCTGTCGCAAAAAAAAAATCCCCGTGCTACAGCCCTTGGACGGCCAGGGCCTATACTGGGATTCGTTAGTTCTGTACACAAGGGGGTGATGTGATCACTGTGATCAGGATCAGACAGTCGATTTTTCCCCCAGCCGGTGAAGGCCAAGGTACCCATACAAGCTGGTCACCAAAAAAAACTTCGACGGATCGAGACTTGAACCAGAGTCCTCTTCTTGCAATGGTTGACCTCAATTCCCGAGTCTGCGAGACCTCAGGAATGCTGGATTCCTCTTCTTTATTCTTTTTCTAAAGGGAGAATAAAAGGCTATCAGACCGTGGTGAGGTATACTGGGGGGAGGATGGTGTTTTGGAATTCAGGGGCTGTAGGGTAGGGTGGAACAGATGTACCATGGGGCAATCGGCGACCCAGGAATGTCAGCCTAATATTTCTTCCCTGAGCCTTTTTGCCCTCCCTATATTAGACATTCCTTCTCGTGGTTCATAAGGTATCCACATTTTTATGTTTTAAGGAAACCTCTTTTTAGAACCTGAACCCCTTCTCCTTCCTCAGACCCTTTCAAAAACTGTTCATCGTTCTCAGCTGGTATAGAAATACCAAACACCAGCTATCAGTGCTTTTCTATAGACACACACAGCTGTTTTCAAAAACCTGCATCCGATCCTGTGTTGAACCTTGAAAAATAGATTCAAGAGATGCCACATGCCACATCCTCATTTTAATGGTAAACAATAGAACTTGTGTTCTTTGAATAATAGAAATCAAAGTGCAGTATCCGTTCTGTGACGGCGGTAACAATGGTGCAGTGTAATTATTGAATATTATTATATTATATATTATTATTATAAAACCATAATGCAGTTACCGTAGTCACTTGTTTTTCCTTCTCACAACATGCCCAAGAATTCAAGGTAATTGTCAGCTTTCTTTTACCTTATTCCTGCTAATATTGGTATTACCAAAATTACTCAAAGTTCAGACCTATACACCCCTTAAGGTCACCATCCGTTTAGCCGCGTCCCGCCGCGCCGTCGTTTCTGATGACATGGAGCAGCGCTGCTGAATGGTCACTAAATATTTTTCAGATTCGTCTGTATATTACTTCTTGCTGCTATTCTGTGGATAAAGTTGCTATGTCTGGCGGAAAATCAGACGTACCTGAACCTTCAGGTTGTCAAATATGGACAAGATTTTGACCCTGTTCGGTTTTCAGAGTTCGATATGACAATTAATCGAGTTAATGCGGCCGAAAATGGAGGTCAACCAAAATTTTCTATCTCTATTTCGGCAACATTTCGTGAAGTTGTAACGTGTGAAGCTATGGTCAGTATGTTCAGCTTAAATGGGAGAAGTTGTGTTGTGAATTTTTCCCATGTTATTCCTATAAAAACATTGCGAATCCTTAGACAGTTCTTTTAAGAACATAAAGTAAGCGAAAATTAATTAGGACTTTTGGTTATTGTTAGTTCCTATGACAACTTGAGAAAAGTGCTTTGCTATGGTTCAGGTATCCTCTCCCATATCCTGTTAAAAGTAGTAGACAAATAGAAATGTATTTACAGCCTTCATCAAAACATCATAATTTTGAGATTTTCTATTTCTGTTGGCTTAAATTCGTTTTGGTCCGTTTATTTTTTGAGTTTTCCAGATTAGCTACAAAGGATTTGCCAGTGTGAGGGATAAGTACTTATCTGAGCCTACCTTTCACAGCGAGATGAAAGTGTCGAATATAGTTGGAGGCTCTCAAAATACAACTGCTGGAAAGATGCTGGAAGGGCTTATTAATTGCCTGGATGAGCCATTTGTCTGCCCTTTCGTGAAGGTGGGTTCATATTATTGTAAGAAGACAGACGCTCTGTTTGAGAAAGAAACGTAGTCTTCGTAAATAACAGGCTAAGAAGACTGATGGAGTGTATAAGCAAAAAGTTGTTACTGGGCCATCTTACAAAGTTAACCGTCTTTTTTTCGTATCAGACCGTTCTCTTATTTTATAGACTAGGACCCTCTTCTTAGCCTGTTATTTAAAAAGACAAGAACACTGTTTCTTTCTCAAACAAAGTGCCTGTCTTCTTAGGATAATAGAGACTGATAGACAGGTCTGCGCTAAAGTTGGTCTCATGTTTATACAGCAGTGCTCCATTTCTTCTTAATATTTTCGCACGTATTCGGATATTTCAGGGTAGGAAAATATCAGGGAAAAACTGTGAGTTGGCTCCTACACTGACGAAAATAGTTATATCCCGTAAGTGGAATATTTCGGCTGAGTTCAAATATCCTGACGAGACTTTTATCGCTGCCTTGTGGTTAGAAGTCGAATTTGACGAGAATAAAGCCAATCGCGGCAGAAGGCCATCAGCTGCGCAGAAAACTAGAAAACGGTTATAAAAGAGTGAGAATTAAATTATAAATACCTATTGGATGCATTATACCTACAAGTTTGATGAACCTTTCTTGCTATTTGTTTACGTTTTTGGTTACTATTGGATATTTAAATGTTCTGAATTGTCTTTTTAACGGGCGAAAGTAACAGGCTGTGTGGTGATTTCACGATCGGTTAATTTCGGACAAATATTTTGTTGACAAAAATCACTGTTGTAAAATCACTACATAGCTTGTCAATTTCAGCGTTTAAAGTAACCAAAATGTTATTTTTACTTACTTTATTTTTCTTGAGAGAATTGTCTATGTCTGGGTACCACCCAGTTATATATTTTTATTTTGGTAATAGTGGACTGTATATATTTTAATGGAGTTTTGTAGGTATACCTACTAATGGGAAATATGAATCACAACTTACCCTCGTTGACCGTAAAGGTGCATAGGACAATTAGGTTCGTAGGGTAGGTATAATGATAATGTAGAAATAAGGGAGAATATGGGAAATACAACAGAGATAATCAGTGGAAAGGACGAACCAACTCGCAGTGTTCCTCTTAAGTATTCCAGTATGGATGTCACGAGAATAAGCACTCGAAAATATCCTCAAAACACGGCTTACTAAGCCTGATAGAATAATTATAGCCGCAGTATTATATTGTCGCGGGAGCCTCTGTACCTACGTCTAATAACGAGGGCGGTACACCGAGCACTGAGTAATAACAACGCCGGTAGCGCTACTTATCGGTACATTATACAACTAACAATAATAATGAATTAATACCGAAGTTATGTTCGAACTCCGACATCCCGACCACCATGATTGACCAAGGGAAATCATTGATTAAAGAGTAAGAACATGCAGTTAATAAAAGAATAGTGAATAGATAATCAGATAATAATGGGTTAAGATTAGTGAATATTGAGCATAAATAGGTTAATGAATAATGAGATGAATGTAAATAGTAAAACATTATACCCATGATATAAAAACAAAGGATATTATAATAGATTAGTAATTAATAATTAACTTAAGAACGTGCTACTTAAGCGTGCACAATCGGGATTAAATATGGATGCTTGGAATTTTTGGGGAGAGGGGCGTTCTCTAACCTACCACCAACTCGCACCAGTCCAGAGTTTGGGTCCACATAGGGAGTAAGGGATCGCAAATGTTTAGGAACTTTGCTCCCATTGAACAGTTCAGGAAAATATGCCATCTGAACCTTTAGTAGTATTTTCTCCGAAGCTGCCTGAAGCTCGCTAACGGTAAGAGGACCATTGTTCCGAGGAGTACCATTTGTTTTGGCTTTCGCATTGTTTATAAATCTTCTCGCCCAAGCGAGAACGCGTTTTAATTTCAATAAGGAGCTGAATTTCTCAAATAGCTCGTGGTCTAAGCACGGTGCAGCGTCGGTGCAAACCAATGCAGTTTTTCTTAACTCGGGCAACTCTGAGGGCTGCACTGATGTAGGCTCAATAGATGGCCACTCAATCGGTTCTTTCTGTAAGAATTCAGGACCTGCCCACCACAGCTGGTTTTCAACCATCGCGGAAGGGTTTAAACCGCGGGATGCCGGATCAGCACAATTATTTTCCGAATTAACATGCCTCCATTGTTCCACATCGGTCACACTAAGAATGTGGGACACTCGATTCCCAACAAACAACTGCAATTTGTGCGGGGGAATCCTTAACCAGGATAGGAGAATGGTCGAGTCAGTGCAAAAAATAGTTTCTGCGATGGGGAGGTTCGCCAGTCTGGGCAGAACACTTTTGTACAAATCGACGAGTAATTTTGCTGACTGAAGCTCTACTCGGGGTATGGTCAATTGTGGCTTCGAGGGGTTAACACGCCCTTTAGCACGAATCAGGTATATTCCAACCTGCTTTTCCTGTATGCAACGCAAATAAATGCAGGCAGCATGAGCAACAGCTGACCCGTCACAAAATCCAATCAGTTCCAGTCGATTGCATGAAAATACTGGAATGTATCTAGGAATTTTCAGTAGTTGCAGTTTCGGCATTTCCTGTGAGTAATGACTCCATTCTTCACAGAGCGAGGTGGGGAACCTATCGTCCCATCCCAAATCACTTTCCCAGAGTCTCTTGATAAAGGCTCGAATTGCGACTGTGATTGGCGTTAAAAGTCCCTTGATATCGAAGAGACGTGCAGCATAGCCGAGGACACTTCTCTTAGTCATTGATCCATCGAATTCTCGAACATTATATCGAAAATCATCACTGGATGGGCTCCAACATAATCCTAAAATCTTCAAGGTGGCGTCCTGGTCACCGAAGTCAATATCTTCGCAGTGCTCAGACGGCAGATCACTAGTAAGCTCAGAATTGGCGCTAGCGAATTTGCGCAGCTCAAAGCCGCCCCTTTTCATCAAGTCAATTAACTCATTCTTTGCTTCACACGCAATCTCTATACTAGGGTAAGAACATGCCAGGTCATCTACGTAGATCTGATTCTGCAAAGCATGAGAAGCGAGAGGGTAGGCTGTACCATCGTCCTCTACTAACTGTTGGATGGTTCTTTGGGCTAGGTACCCACTTGGAACCATGCCAAATGTAACTCTCGTCAAGGCGAATTCTTGAATTTCCTCCAACGCGGAAGGTCGCCACAAAATGTGCTGGAACTTCCAATCGTCCTGATCGACAAGAACCGAATTGTACATTCGCTTTACATCGCATACGAATGGTACAGGCTGAAATCGGAACGACAGTAACACATCGAAAATGTCAGAGTGCAGCGACGGTCCACACAACAGCTGCTCATTGAGTGAGTAGCCGTGGATATCCGGGCTACTCGCATTGAAGACGGGCCGAACCTTCGTAGTGGTTGAACTTTTCACCACAGCGTGATGAATTAATTTATATTCGACTGCATTTTCAGCAGGCACCATCATTCCTGTCTTACGATATTCGTCGAAGAATTCATTGTACAATTTCGAAACTTCCGGCGTTTTCTCGAGCTTTTGCTCCAACTTTTCGTAAGCCTTTTTCGGGGGATACTTGTTTGCATGGAGTTCAGTAACGTCTGAACGAAACGGTAACTTGACTACATAACGCCCATCTGGGTCACGCTTAGTGGTCTCTTTATAAAATGTCTCAGCTGCCTGTTCTTCAGGACTTAATATAGGTACTTCGGGAAACTCCTCTAGTTTCCACATTTTCTCTACAGCACGGGTAAGAGTGTCATCTACTGATAGCAATGAAGTAGTTTGCAGGATACTGGCATCTGCAATACCTACGAGGACATATCCCAGTGAAGTGTACTGAGCTACCAAGCTGTTGGTTACGTTGACTATAGGACGTTCAGCTGACAGAATTTGGGCATAGACTTCTGCTCCTAACAACATATCAACAGGCCCTGGTCTTCCCCAAGATGGGTCCGCGAGTGGAAGGTCTGTTGTCTGTGAGATGGCTTCCTCACTCACTAAGCAACTTGGCAAATCGTTGCATATTTTTGGTAACACCAATGCTGAAACGTTGAATCTCTGATGACTGAATCGTGATTCACAATGAAGATTGACCTTTCCCTTTGAAGAGGTGGTACCTGAGATTCCATTAACTATTGTGCGATCGCACGTACGTGCACATCCAAGTTTTTGTACGGCTCGCTCAGTGATAAAATTGAGATGTGAGCCTGAGTCAACAACACACCTAATTAGAACAGGACAGTTAGAGGTATCCCGGACCTCAATGATAACAGTAGCAAGTAACGCTTGAGCATTCCTTGAGTTGCATGATAGGGCTTGCGTATTCAGCGAATTATTACTTGGCTGGTCGCCAGAGTACCGCGTGTGATTAAGGCTGGGTGCACCATGCACCTTTATCTCGGCATTTTCGTTTGGACTGAAGCTTCTTTGTCCTTTGCACAACAATGAATTATGATCACCACCGCAGGTTCTACAGCTGAATCTAAAAGTACAGTTGCCTTTGTGCGCCTTTAGGCACTTATAGCATAAATGCTTTCCCTTTGCACAAGCATACCTTTCTTCCACAGGAATGGTTTTAAATTTCTCACACTGGTAAATAAAATGATCACCAGAACAATAACCACACTTTTTCTGTGAAGGAGAAGTAGTGTCGTCCTTGATAAGAAGTGCAGACTTGGCGAAAGGTTTTCTGATGGGAGCTGACTTTACACCGTCAGGCTTAAGAGTTTCCTTAGCATCCCTTTTAGTATTCAAGGAAGCGATGTCATTCAGATCTGACATTTGAATTTGATCCTTAAGAAATTTTAGAAGATCTGCAAGGGTAGGAATCTTCCTGCTATCTTCAAGCGATCGTTCGTATGCCATACGGAGCCTTTTCTCCAACTTCGAGTAGAGAATTTGGAACAATAAAAAATCTCCTAAGTCCTCCATCTCCACTTTCTTAACGGAAGAAACAGTATTCTGGAAATGATTGACAAGACTGGCTAATTCTGCTGGCTTGTGGTTGCCGGGCAGAGAATCGTAGTTCAGTAGGCTGGTAACATGTTTACTGGCCTGCCGACGAGGATTTCGGTAATGAGAAATCAATGCTTCTTTAGCAAGTGGGTAATTTTCCGCTGATATGGGTAAAAATCCCGAAATGATTGCTTTTGCATCTTCTGACAATGCATTGGATAGATAATGAAACTTCAAGATTGCATTTAGGCTAGGATTTTTATCCACAAGAGATTCAAATAATCCCCAAAAATATTCAAATTCATCAGCTGAGAATTTGGGAAGCTCAATTGGCTTTAGGTAACTTCGGACAGATTCTTGACCTGCCACTGGCTGAGAGGGAGCTGTGGGAGGAGCCTGACCATTTTGGAGTTTAGCTTGAGCAGTAATCGCTGCTGTATTGATGAAATCCACACAATCCGCAAACTCTTTCTGAAGATCATCCTCGAGAGGAATTTTCTGGTTCTTCCTAACCGAACTGTTATACAGAAAACATTGATTTTCCACCTTATCCCAAGTAGGCTGATAAGATACATCTACTCGCTTTGCTTTAGAGAGGATCTCCCTAGCATGAGTTTCCACGTTTAGCTCTTTGATTTGTGCTACAACTTCACGAACTCTGCGCACGAGGTACTGTCTCTGCTCAGACAGAGCCTTCGCATTTGGGCCTTCCTTTGAAGGACCTTCGTCACACATCCTGGACTAGGTAGGTATAGTTAGTTACCAATGACAATAAACCCATAAATAATAGAGATAACAATTCTTAGAGATTACGAATCCCACGCAATTATGCCGACAGCGACCAAGCAAACTTGGCAGCGGCCCAACGATAAGAAAGTACAGTGTCAGCAAACCTGCCTGACGTTTGAGGCAAAATGCTCAATTCCTGATGCTCGACTTTTTACCTCAATGTATAAGGAATAAAATAGAGTATATCGATAATACAAGCTAAGAAGACGGGTACACCCATGCACATTCTATAGGAAGGCAAATCTTCTTAGTCTGGAGTCCGAACGAACCCCTGAATATTAATTCAATAATTAATTAATTAAATAATTTGACCAGTTCAATATCTGGCTCGTAAGGACCTTTTGTCTGGGTACCACCCAGTTATATTTTTATTTTGGTAATAGTGGACTGTATATATTTTAATGGAGTTTTGTAGGTATACCTACTAATGGGAAATATGAATCACAACTTACCCTCGTTGACCGTAAAGGTGCATAGGACAATTAGGTTCGTAGGGTAGGTATAATGATAATGTAGAAATAAGGGAGAATATGGGAAATACAACAGAGATAATCAGTGGAAAGGACGAACCAACTCGCAGTGTTCCTCTTAAGTATTCCAGTATGGATGTCACGAGAATAAGCACTCGAAAATATCCTCAAAACACGGCTTACTAAGCCTGATAGAATAATTATAGCCGCAGTATTATATTGTCGCGGGAGCCTCTGTACCTACGTCTAATAACGAGGGCGGTACACCGAGCACTGAGTAATAACAACGCCGGTAGCGCTACTTATCGGTACATTATACAACTAACAATAATAATGAATTAATACCGAAGTTATGTTCGAACTCCGACAGTCTAAGGCTACGTCTACCATCCTCGGTTAAGAGAAAAACGCAGGTTTCCTCGGAAATTTAATAGAGTCAACATGGGAGAAAATCTCCAGTTTTCTCTTAACTGGGCATGGAGGGGCACACCCTTTTTTACTATTTTTTTTTTTTTTTTTTTTAATTTCCAAGACGACGTTAGTTCCTGTGATGCTATGAGAAAAAGTGCTTTGTTTTGGTTCAGGGGAAAATCAAGTAAAATCTCTTTTCCCTTGTCGTCGTAATACATAACGTGACATCGGAATTATTCGAGTTATTAGAATAAAGAACAGGATTTCCACTATAGAAAGATATATGCGTATTTCCTGTATGGTGCCTATACTGAAGTGTTCCTAATTTAAGGACACAGTGTGAACACAAATAAAAAGATCTCTATCTGACAAATAAAATACTTCACGTTGACTTCCTGTCAACGCAACATAATAGTGATAAGTAAGTGATATCTCTCAGTTCTGTACCTACTTATATGTCCGGTGGCCAAGGTAACATTCGAAAACACGCATCCAAAGATAGGATCTATTGAACACGCGGAATAGATAAATTGGGAACAACGTAGTTAACGCAGTAGTCGTTTGCTGTTTACTGACAGATCCGGAATACACCCGCTGAATGTGGCACACTGCATTTAGTCCGGTTACTGCGCCACCATTTCTATCTTTCGAAGGTATTCATTCTGAAGTGAAAGCTAAACATAGTGTCCTATTCGTATTCTTTTGTTCCCTTGTTCGAATAGCACATGTTTAGCTTTTGGAGTTAGAACAGTACTCCTGAAAGATGAAGAACTCTGTAAGGTACGTTATTCCGTAGTTAGGGTCTGCATATTTTGATGTCTTGTCCGTCCCGATATTTCTCAAGACTTGACAGCAAAAGTATTTTTTCTTCCAATTATATGAGCCAGGAACAAGTTTACAATCGAGTAATTTCTAACCAAGTTCTTAGTGACCAACATCTCTCCATTGGAATAGCACATTTGAGCAAACCTACTATTTTATACAAATAATACTTCAGTGTTTCGGAGTAGTTAGGCAATTCACTCTGAGAAAAACCGGAATTCAAATTTAGCGCCAACGTTTGTACTTCTCGCGGACGCATCAAGAACTAAACATCGTAAACAGTTGAAACACGCTGAGTTTCAGCAAAAGCTTCCCCGCTAAAGTAAGCCCGCAAAAGCTCTTAACAATTTTAAGTTCAAACCGCTGATGATTACCCGCTAGTTTCTCCGCTACATTAAAAATAAAAATATCGTCAACAAAAGAACCAGTTAAATAACATACTAATAATTGCAGATTGATCAGTCGATTACTTCTAGTAGCCTCCTTGAGGATCGAAATACTCAGTCATGCAGACAGTCGAGTTTATCTTGACCTTCTTATCCTCAATTATGGAATTAACCCTAATGCAAATGTGATTTCTGCATACGATATTACACAGCGAAGAGTCAGTGTTGGAGGCAGCCGATCAAAAAATGTGTTGTCTTTTTATTGGACCTTCATTGAGGATATATCGTGTGAGTCCAAGGTCTGTATCACTCTCTCTTAAGACCGAACATAAATTCGCTAGGTATTTGTTTACGTTTTTTCTGCACACTTTATGAGGAAACTATTGGACATTTAAATATTCTGAAATATAATATGTCTTTTTAAGGGCCGAAATTAACAGACTGTTGTGATTTGACGATCGGTGTGGAGAAAAAACGTAAACAAAAACGACTACGTAGACGCCCTTAAGAAAGGAATACCTGGGGTTATTGTTGGTGGGTTTGCTTGATATGGCAGTCGTATTTCAGATTGATAACAAGTTAACAGCTAAAATAAGGGATGAATACTTGCGAGAGCCGACATTTCATGAAGTGATTACAATATCTGATTGGATGGCTAATAGTTGGCCAAATACAACATACGGACGGATTATGGAAGAAGGACGCAAGTGCATAGCACCATTCTTGTGCCCTATTCGTAAGGTGGGTTAGGTCGGCTATAATCTTATTTGCTTGAAAATGTTTTTTATAGTTTTGGGGAATTTCTCAATTTGTAATTTAACTGGAAAACCTGGCGTTTGATACTTTCTTGGGCGGGAGAAGGTCCACAAAACGTAAAAAAAATTACTCATTTCAGAATTTGTTTTCCCGAAGTGTTTACTTGTAAATTAAACATGGTTGCCATCGCGTTGCTAGGGAAAAATTCGGATAAAAAAATTCTGAAATAAGTAAGCCCAGCATTAAGGACCCCACCTATTTAGCCGCAACACGGCCTCTGAAAAGCGTGATGAAGATAGAGTGTGTGAGCACGTACGCTTTGGATGGCGGCGTGTCCTGGTTATTTCGCATCCCTGTAGACGTCTCGTTAGGGGAGGGATGGACAGTTTTGAGGGAATCTGATCCCGATCTTGGAATACTATCTTGACCATATTCGTTTCAACCTACCTATGTGTGTAATTTTTGAAGACCTTTTAACGTTGAATTCGAAATCGATTATTTTATCAATAATAGTTTTTTTGGTGTATTTTTTTTAAAATTGGAGTCAAAAGGAACAGTTTTGAGTTAGCCCCCGATTACACCTTACAATTTCCAATCCTAATATGAACATAAAAAAATATGATCAAGAAAAATTGTAAGGTGTAAAGTGAATTGAGTCAATTATGATACAATTTGTATCGGCCGGTACAAATTGTATCATAACTGCTGCGACTACCTTCCTCTATGCTGCGTGTGTTTGTTGTTGTTGGGTCAGCCCGTTGAAAATGGCGGCTGAGGTAAAGAGGAATGGAAATGACCCGTATTTTAATAGAAAATGTGGAGGAGTACGAATTTCTATATAACGATGAATTGAAAGAATATAGCAGAAATTATTTAACCTAAAACGGTTCAAAGAAGGACCCTAAAAATCTTCGAAATTTTATTTTTTTACCATGTCAAGTTGGCATCACTGCTAAACATGATCATATTTTTATTGTGAAGTGTATTACAGTTTTTCTAAAATTTTATGATACTAAAAAATAGGATCATATATTTTTTGTAAGGTGTAATCGGGCCCTAAATTGAATGAATTGTGCTTATCACAATAAAATTAAGAACGAGGGGTACGACAACCGTCCCACATACTTTACCATCCTATGGATTTGAGGCAGCCCCCTCGAGTATTTTGAATACCCGCATGGCATATTTCGTGAACATCAAATTTACAATACAATTACAATATTCAGGTTGAGGGAATGGTTATTCCAGGGTACAACGATATCAGGAAAGGATTGCCAATTGGCCACTCTATGGACCAAAGTATTCATGTCCAAGTATTGGAATTTATCTTCGGAAATGACAACTCCAGACAATTGTTTTGTCGGTGGTGCATGGCTCGAGACGGAGCTTGACGATACCAACATGAACAGAGCTAGACGGCCAACAACTGCCCAGAAGCAGGCTAGAAGAAGAATTCAGCCATAAAAAATTCTACGAACAACTTTCGTCAGATTATCCAACTTTGAGTTCCTTCTCAATTTTTTGAAGACACTGTTGGATATTTAAATGTTCTGAAATATAATATGTCTTGTTAACGTAAAAAATTAAGTAGTTGTGTTGTGAATTTACAATTGCATGATGTATTCAATATTTATATGTATGTATATTCCGCCTGAAGGCATATTTGCAGATCGTTCAACTTATTATTATATTATTATATTTACCTAGGCTCAGTATCAAGGATAGTCTCTTGTATTTCCAGAAAGCCTCAGGGGAGTCAGTGGACCCCAAAAACAATACTTTCTCGAATTTTCGTCACATTTGTTAGCAGGAAAGTGAAATATATATGTCGTGTCTGTTGGTGATATCCTGTGACAATATCAACAGGAAACGGAAATACAAGGCTGTGTCAGAATCAATTGGAAAAGCGTATTGTAGTTTTCACAGCGGTCACTAGCTATTTACTCCTCAGTGATGAAGAATTATAACAGGTAATTTTTTCAGTAGTGGGGAAATAAAAAATTCATTATGTATTTCACAACAAACAAATAATACTTATCCACAAATAAAATAAATAAATATTTTGCAGATGGATAAGTGTATTACTTCTAGTAGCTTCCATGAAGATCGATCTACTCAGTCTAGCGGACAGTCAGGTTTACCTTGATTCCCTTGTTCTCAATTGTGGGGTCCATAGTAACCCGAAAATGATTTCTGCCACCGATATGAGACTACGAAAGGTCAGTGTTGGAGGCAGCCGATCCAAAAATGTGTTAACTTTCTTGATAACCACCGTCGAGGACATACCGTGTGAGTCTATGGTTAGTATTCTAGTCAATTTAAAGTATTTAGGAGCGTTTCTTTAAAATCAAAGTCATTTCAATGAATTTTGACTTATTTTATGTCCTTAATAGCATGGAACAAGGCTTTGCTTTGTTATGGCTCATTTGACTCAATCGTTGTATTTTATTACTACCTTCCAATTTTTATAATATGATATGTAGTTTTTAATTTAGTCAGCTCTTAGTCATCCTTTTCTTCTTCCTAAAATGCAGGTGACAAAGAGAACGTCAACGCTTAGTAAGCTATTGTTTTCTGTCCGGTTTGTCCGTTTTGTCACCGTTACGAGACTCACCCCTGACTATTTATTGTAACCTGAGACTCATCCGTCTGGGCTATTACGGATCTGTTAAGGGTCCGCTATACCTAACGGTGGATTTTTTGCCGCCCATAAGGTTAACATTGCGAGCGGAGATTCATTTTCAAGGTTCACCCTTGGTTGGAAAGACACAAAATTTTGCCTGTACCTAGCCCTAACAATTTTCTAGGGAGTGTTCGAAGCAGATTTCCCAATTTCTCACTGGTTTCTTTTATTGCAACTGTTTTGCAAATGCTAGCATCGCATACCTCAAGAAAAATGCTGTATCTCGAAAACCAGTAAAAAATTGGGAAATCTGCTTCGAACACTCCCTAGAACATTATTAGGGCTAGGTACAGGAAAAATTTTGTGTCTTTCCAACCAAGGGTAAACCTTGAAAATGAATCGCCGCGCGCAATGTTAATCTTATGGGAGGCAAAAAATGCATTGTCAGGTATAGCGTCCTCTTAACGGAAAGTTCACGACTTTGATAACGACGAAGTGGTGTAGTTTTACCTATGTTGTAGCATTAGGAACTTAACGCCAAGATAAAAACCATGGTCAAATTGCGACATAATATGAAAACCTCATATTTTCGTTCCAAGGTTTGATTGATTGCTTTCTTGTTATGAAATTCGTTTTTCAGATTGATATCAAGGGGTTGGCCAAAGTGAGGGGTGAGTACATGAAAGAGCCATTTTTTCACATGTTGATATCAATATCAGATTGGCTGGCTAGTAGTTGGCCAAATTCGACTTTTGGACGGATGATAGAAGAAGGTCTCAAGTGCACTTCGCCACTATTTTGCCCTATTACGAAGGTGGGTTTGTTCGCCATTTTCAAGAACTTCGTATTCTGATTTGCATGAATGGTGTAGGAACAAATTTTGTTGACTTAAAATATAAGATCGTTTTTGGTGTCAAGACGAGAACAAGAAGCGAAATGCAACAACAAGATTTCTGTTAAAATTTCTCACATAAACAAATGTAGTATTATGTTCTAAACATAATATGTCAGAGAGTGTGTATGTAAGAATCTTGCAGCAGGAACAATAACAAAAGATAATATTCTACTATAAGAACAAGATTTGCTCTGTAAGAATAATATTTCTTGGTCTTGATCTTGCATCGCGGCTAGATAGACGATGTTCTTAAAACATTGGCATAAAACCCAGGTTTTCCTAGAATTTGTAATGTGTATGGGAATAATTTTTGCAGGGAACGACAATATCAGGCAAGGACTGCGAGTCAGCCTCTACACTGACCAGAGTAATCGTTTCCAAAAATTGGAACTTGTCGATGGAAATAAATATGCCTGACAATTCTTTCGTCTTCGGTGCATGGCTGGAAATAGAGTTTGACGACACCAACATGAATCGAGCAAGACGGCCGACCACTGCGCAGAAGCAGGCTAGAAGGCGACCATAGGCATAAAAAACATTAGGAACATCCATCGTCAGCTTATTCAGCACAATTACAACAATATTTCAATGTTCAACGCAATTGTGTATTGTAAGTGTAGATATAAAATATATTTATTAGATATTAGACAACAGAGCGAGAGTTTGGTTGATTTTACTGGACTAGAGATGGAGGACTGTTCGGAATTTGACGAAGATAGGAATTTTTTGCTCGAGGGGAGCTCAGAAAGCATTCTGTTCAAGAGGCGGCGGATTTTTGGAAATGTGGCCGAACCAGCGTTAGCAGATACGTAATAGACCTGTAGGGTCAGTTTACAGACAAGATTTAGTGGCCAGGAAGCGAGCGGAAGCTCGCAAGTACAAGTACTCTAGAAGCCATCTTGGCAATAAGGCACTGAAATTGCTAAAAAAATAGCTTTTAGGAATCACCTTGGCAAAACATAGGCTTGCAAACAGCTTATTAACTAAAGGACAACCAACTGGCTCATCTTAGCACTTCATAATAAGTATCTCAAACATTCTTCCAACGGCAGGAAGCTTTTCAAGTACTACGCCAGTCATCACATATGACATTGAACACTCTTCACGGATAATTGGTTCCTCCAAGTATTTATTCCTGACTTTGGTGAATCCCTTCACGGCAATCTGAAACAAAGGGTCCGACAATGGTCGCAATTGACTTTCTCGCAATTTTTATCAAAAATTTTGATTTTTTTTTTTTTACGTGAATTATTATTTTTTAGCCAGATTTTTAACTTTTTCTAAAAAGTATTTTGCCACACACTGGACGATACTTTTAGGCACCTGCATACCGAATACCGAATACCGAAAGACACTGTTGGATATTTAAATGTTCTGAAATATTAATAACATGTCTTGTTAACGTCAAAAATTAAGTAGTTGTGTTGTGAATTTAAAATTGAATGATGTATTCAATATTTATGTGTATATTCCGTCTGAAGGCACATTTGCAGATCGTTCAACTTATTATAATATTTACTTAGGCTCTGTATCAAGGATAGACTATTGTATTGCAGAGAGCCTCAGGGGAGTCGGTTGACCCCAAAAACAATACTTTCTCGCATTCTCGTCACATTTGTTAGCAGGAAAGTGAAATATATATGTCGTGTCTGTTGGTGATGTCCTATGACAATATCAACCGGAAACGGAAATACAAAGGCTGTGTCAGAATCAATTGGAAAAGCGTATTGTAGTTTTCACAGCGGTCACTTGCTATTTACTCCTCAGTGATGAAGAATCATAACATTGAATTTTGTACCGTGGTTTTGGGGAGTTGTTTTGCCGAGAACCCTGAACGTTAAAGATTACCGAGAAAAATAATGAAACGATAAGAATGTGAGTTCTGTGGGAAGTTCATGAGAGGCAGACTTTCGTGACCAGTCTTAGGCATGCAGGCTGGATGGTGAATAAACTTGCAACTTTACTGTCCGCTCATACCCTATCTAGCACTCATTACACACGATCAGAGTGGGCCATAAAGGGCCATGCTGGGCGATATAGTAGCAGCGTCAGAGCTGCTGCCCACACAATGGACTCTACCACCCTACCCCATACACGACCAGAGTGGGCCATATAGGACCATGCTGGCGATATAGTAGAAGCGTCAGAGCTGCCCCCCACACAATGGACTCTACCACCCTACCCCATACACGATCACAGTGGGCTATATAGGGCCATGCTGGGCGATATAGTAGCAGCGTCAGAGCTGCCCCCCACACAATGGACTCTACCACCCTACCCCATACACGATCACAGTGGGCCATATAGGGCCATGCTGGGCGATAGAGTAGCAGCGTCAGAGCTGCCCCCCACACAATGGACTCTACCACCCTACCCCATACACGATCACAGTGGGCCATATAGGACCATGCTGGGCGATATAGTAGCAGCGTCAGAGCTGCCTACATAATGGCGATGGCTTACACTGGCGGAGGATCGCCCGCGCCCGCAGTATATCTGCGGCATACATGTCCTATCGAATTCAAGTCGTTATTACTATCGCGGTGTACCTTACCCAACCTAAGCAAACAGACTTAAATCCGTAAGGCCCATGCTATCGTCTACTTTGATGAAACACTATATATAGTGAACTTAAGTAACCCTCTGAAATCCACCCTTATCAATTGGTTAACCGGAAAATAACTTGTTTAAAACAAAACGTATCCCTAACAAAGTAGTGTGTAATACATCGTTGCATGATACATGCTACATCCTTTCTTGTTGTGAAAACAAAACATCCTCTGACCTGCAAAAGCTGTGGATCAGATGACATTGCAAACATGGCACAAATAAATGCTGGGAAAGTATGTTTCATTTGCCACTTGTCCATTCTCGCATCATGGACAATTATTCGAGGTAAGTTTTACGTAGCATTGGACAAAATTGCCCAATATCGGTATATCTCTGATCTTCGGAATTGTCCAAATTAACGTAAGAGGTGTTTTAAGTAAATTAATGGTGAACTCATTCAATTCAGCAGCGACAGTTCGATAGGCGAAAAATTTGCCGACAAAACGGCTATTTTGGAAATTCTCATTTTTAAACAGTTTGTCTGTAATTTAAAAACTTCTTAGCAAATGCTTCGAAAGACAAACTTCCTGACGCGAAAAGATTTGAAAATTCACGTGTTTCATATACTTTTGGTTATCTTTTGATATAGAAGTCTAATTTCCATAAAATCATACCATAACACATAAAATTTACTATTGAACTACAGCTATGGCCCGGCTTAGTTTAGTTGATACTTGTCAAAATCTCACTCTAATGTCTAAGAAGACAGACACTATGCTTGAGAAGGAAGCAGTGTTCAGGCCTTTTAAAAACTCTAGCCTATTTATTTATAGAATTCTAAGAAGACCCAGCAGTTGTTTTTTCTTAAACAAAGTGTCTGTCTTTTCAGGCATTAGAGTGAGACTTTGAAAAGTATCAACTAAACTAAGCCGGACCCTAGTGACAATTGATATGACGTAACGGTTACTGTTAAACGACTACTTTATTGAAGTCAACTTTTTACTTTCTCGCCCGTATGTAATACATGGGCTGAGAAAGTTATGTTATCGTGCGAAATTTCGATTTTGAGATTTTCATTGCAAAAGGCGTTTCAGAGGTCCTAGATACCAAAAAAATGGTTTTTAGGTCATGTCCGTCCGACGTACGTACGTCCGTCCGTTTGTCTGTAGCGCGGCTAGAGGTCACACCAGTCAACCGATTTGGCTCAAATTTGGAATATAGATGTCTAAAATCAGTTCCGAGATACATTTTTAATATAATTTTGATTACTCAAAAATTGCGCCCACTATTGTCAAAAAAGTGTCAAAAAAAATTCAAAATCGTGTTTTTGTCTACTCAAGACGCATTTCACGGTACGGTAATAAAGTTAGAACCTTCAAATTTTGCAGTCGTGTTCCCAGATAGATGCTCCAGAATTATTTTTATTGTTTTGGAGATGGGCCAAAAATTTGGGCCACAATTGGCCCATACGTGAAAATCTTGGTCCCATGAACAATATTAGCCGGAATTTCACAAAAATACATAAACTTGTGCTTAATAACATTACTTAAAGGTTTGTCGAAGAAATATTCAATCAATTCAAAATTGCGGCCAATATAGGCAAAATGAAGTCAAAAATAGGAAAAAAAACTAGAATCTCGTTTTTGATTGGTCAAGACGGATTTGGCACTACATTTATTAAGTTAGATCCTTGTAATTTCGCAATAGTGTTCCCAAATAGATGCTACAGGATCACTTTTATTCTTTTTGAGATGGGCCAAAAATTTGGGCCAATATTGGCATTATCGTAGGAAAAATTTCCAA
Organism: Mesopsocus fuscifrons; assembly: GCA_950004255.1. Classification (NCBI taxonomy): domain Eukaryota; kingdom Metazoa; phylum Arthropoda; class Insecta; order Psocodea; family Mesopsocidae; genus Mesopsocus; species Mesopsocus fuscifrons. Next base: position 1,693,647 of record OX465376.1, read on the forward strand.
AAATGGAAATCACGTTTTTGATTGGTTAAGACGGATTTGCAACAACCCTAATCGACAGATTTCCTTCAAAATTGGTGAAAGTGGTCTCAGATAGATGCTTCAAGGGCATTTTCAATAGATTTTCATTTACTTAAAATTTAAGACGGTGACATGCAAAATAGAAAACATATACTTTGCGCGTCGAGCGACACTTCACTGTTTGACTTATATGTTTGAAATTCGGTATGCAGGTGCCTAAAAGTATCGTCCAGTGTGAGGCAAAATACTTTTTAGAAAAAGTTAAAATTCTGACAATTATTCACGTAAAAAAAAAATCAAATTTTCGATAAAAATTGCGAGAAAGTCAAGTGCGACCATTGTCGAACCCTTTATTATATTTTAGACTGACCAATAATCTGCAGAATTATTTTTCAGATTCATCTGTCTATTGCTTCTAGCAGCCTTACTGAAGATAAATTTAGTATGTCTGGCAGTGGACAAAGTTGATTTGGACGGTAAAATTCTCAACTATGGACTATTTTGTGACCACAAAGTATTTTTTTGTAATGCGACATTGAATCGCGTCCCTGCTAAAGAAAAAGGCAGCCGACCAAAAACTTCCGTTACATTCGTGATTATTGTTCAAGACGATCTGCCATGTGACACTGTGGTCAGTATGAAAGCAACGCAAATGGACTAGATTACCTAAAAAAAACTCTGAAATTCGGGTCAGGCCAGTTCGATCCCGGTCCTATAAATTTATTTTTGCTTCCAATTTTGTAGAAGGAACCGTTATGATCATAGGACGAAAAATTGTGTCGGAATAATTATTTATTTCAGTATCTCCATTGTTATGGAAAATGCCAAAAAAAATCCCCATAGTTATTGTTCAATAAATGGCTCTATCAATTTCAAGTGGTTTGTGAGATGATCACTTCCTTAAGAGGACGCTATACCTGACGATACATTTTTTGCCGCCCATAAGATTAACATTGCGAGCGGCGATTCATTTCCAAGGTTTACCCTTGGTTGGAAAGACGCAAAATTTTGCCTGTACCTAGCCCTAACAATGTTCTAGGGAGTGTTCGAAGCAGATTTCCCAATTTCTCACTGGTTTCTTTTATTGCAAATGTTTTGCAAATGCTAGCATCGCATACCTCAAGAAAAGTGCTGTATCTCGAAAACCAGTAAAAAAAATGGTAAATCTGCTTCGAACACTCCCTAGAACATTGTTAGGGCTAGGTACAGGCAAAATTTTGTGTCTTTCCAACCTTGAAAATGAATCGCCGCTCGCAATGTTGGGCGGCAAAAAATGCACCGTCAGGTATAGCGGACCCTTAACGGCCACCATACATTCTCGACGAACTCCGCCAAAACCACTGTGCGAAAGTAAATATTCGACAAAACTAATGTTTACATTTTAGTACAACCGGAGACTGGTAATTGAAATATCGTATTGATTGTGTCTACTCTAAAAGCTAAACATAATGTGCTATTTGAACGCGAAACGAACGAGTAAAAGTAGGACACTATGTTTAGCTTTTACAGGAGAAAAGTAGAGAAATGCTGTTGAAATTACCCACTTCCGTAAGTGAAATAAAAATTGCCAAAATGCAACATGGCTACGGTAAATAGTACAAACATTTATCAAGCTTTTCTACTAAATGTGACGATAAAATCATACAGTTTTTAGTCCGAAACGTTACAAAAAAATATTTCGCGTGAGGTAGTGTTGTGTTTTCGCGATCTGTCAGAAAAACATGTGGACTGGTAGTTGACTGTTTAAAATCGCTCCTGTGGGCTTATTACTCCATTTCATGCAAAAATACAACACTACCTCACGACAAAGAGTCTCAGGTTTACATCCCCCTATAAACACTTTCCACTCGCCCTGTAACTTCGGAGTAGGGCTTGAAGTACTTAGCATTGCGAACCAAGTACATGTAGTCGAAAATAGCGAATAAACGTTTTTTTCTTCTAATATTCTGTAGACTATCATGTATATGAGCGTGCCTACTGTTATAAAGTTTGTTTTGTAGCTTTCTATCAAGGGATATCCCCAAATAAGGGGTCAGTACATGCAGACTCCAACATTTCAGCAGGATATAAATTTTGGGAATATAATGGGTGTCTATCCAAATACAACTTTTGGACGGATGATCCAGGCAATTGCTGAGTGCTTCGAAGAGCCATTTGTCTGCCCTTTTGCGAAAGTAGGTACCCGGAAAACACTATTCAGATATCTATCACCTTGAAAGCGCCATAGTGATTTCCTTTTATGTGTGTGTTTGAGGCGATGATTTCAAAGACCAATAATTGTGTCGACAAAGTTTTATCCTACGTTGGTGCTGCATTGATAGGAAACAAAATATAATTTTTAGTATCAATAATACGAATGATAATGGTATATCTGTATTCAAAGGTAAAATTTTTGAATGCAAACTTATTTTTTCAGGGTGCAAAAATTGCTGGGAATGACTGTGAATTCGCTTCTAGATTGAACCAAGTGTTTGTTTCCAATAGATGGAATGTTACCGGTGACTACTATAAGCCCGACAAAACTTCCTTCGCAAGTTGGTGGTTGGATATAGAGTTCGACGACACCAGCAGAAATCGGGCCAAGAGACCCACAACCACTCAGAAAAACAGAAGACATTAAAATAAAGTAAACCCCGCTCAGAACACGAATACTTCTCATTGGATTTTTAGGTAGATTTCGAAGAAAAATCTACCTATTGTAGTCGTACCAGTAGTCTCACTTTTGAAAAATTTCTTCACAGTTCTTCTTTTTATGACCCCTGGACCCCAAAACCACCGTCAGTTAAAAAGTTTATATATATATATATATATATATATATATAAATCTATATATATATATATCATTTTCATTTCCTTGTGAACACGCTAGGAGCCGTATTTTTTAAAAATAATTGGTTTTGACTATTTAATAAAATATAAGGGACTAAAATCTCGGTCGAGTTCGTTAATGGGGGAAATCGGACGAAGGGGGGGGGGGGGGGAAATGGGGGGACTTTTTCGAAATCTGGTTTTTGGGCCATAACTCCCTTAATATTGCAACTAATGAAACGTGGTTTTCTCTGAGGGTCGTCTAACAGTACTACCTACAACTTTTCTTTGTAACGTTTTTTGATCCCACCCCTAATGGTTGAGTAAGGGTGGAAAAAGAGGGTTTTGCGCACAAAAAAATTCATAACTTGTGTCCTAGGGGTGTTATCGAGTTCTTTTGTTTTGTAATGCATTTGCCTCAATATTACCTACAACTTTTGTCTGAAAAACTTTTTCGTCCGACGCACCGTTTAGGCAGGGGGTGGGGGGTTGAATTTTCAAAACGTCATAACTCACTTATTTGGTGAGATATCGAGTTTATTCTTTTTGGTATGCGTTTCTATTAATAATATCTACAACTTTTGTCTGAAAAAGTTTTTTGTAAAATCAGTTTCATTTTCTTGTTAAGGGGGGGGGGGGTGAAATTTCAAAACTCAATTCCTCCGTTGTTATTGTAGATAATGCATTTGGGACAACTGAAAATCTTCTTAACCGTCATTCTAAATGATTTTAGACTGCTTTTAGTGGATGGAAGTAATCTTCGAAATCTACCTACGCCTTTCGGGGCTGCCGAAAGGGATTTTAGGTAGATTTCGAAGAAAAATCTACCTATTGTAGTCGTACCAGTAGTCTCACTTTTGAAAAATTTCTTCACAGTTATTCTTTTTATGACCCCTGGATCCCAAAACCACCATCAGTTCAAAAGTTTATATATATATATCTATATATATATATATCTATATATATATCATTTTCACTTCCTTGTGAACACGCTAGCAGCCGTATTTTTGAAAAATAATTGGTTTTGACTATTTAATAAAATATAAGGGACTAAAATCTCGGTCGAGTTCGTTAATGGGGGAAATCGGACCAAGGGGGGGGGGGAAATGGGGGGACTTTTTCGAAATCTGGTTTTTCGTCCATAACTCCCTTAATATTGCAAGTAATGAAACGAAAATTTGTCTGAGGGACGTCTAACAGTACTACCTACAACTTTTCTTAGTAACGTTTTTTGATCCCACCCTTAATGGTTGAATAGGGGTGGAAAAAGAGGGTTTTGCGCACAAAAAAATTCATAACTTGTGTCCTAGGGGTGTTATCGAGTTCTTTTGTTTTGTAATGTATTTGCCTCAATATTACCTACAACTTTTGTCTGAAAAAGATTTTCGTCCGACGCACCGTTTAGGCAGGGGGTGGGGGGTTGAATTTTCAAAACGTCATAACTCATTTATTTGGTGAGATATTGAGTTTATTCTTTTTGCTATGAGTTTCTATTAATAATATCTACAACTTTTGTCTGAAAAAGTTTTTTGTAAAATCACTTTCATTTTCTTGTTGAGGGGGGGGGGGGGTCAAATTTCAAAACTCAATTCCTCCGCTTGTTATTGTGTTATCGAGTTCTTTTGTTTTGTAATGCATTTGCCTTAATATTACCTACAACTTTTGTCTGAAAAAGTTTTCGTCCGACGCACCGTTTAGGCAGGGGGTGGGGGGTTGAATTTTCAAAACGTTATAACTCACTTATTTGGTGAGATATTGAGTTTTATCTTTTTGCTATGAGTTTCTATTAATAATATCTACAACTTTTGTCTGAAAAAGTTTTTTGTAAAATCACTTTCATTTTCTTGTAAAGGGGGGGGGGGGGGGGGTGAAATTTCAAAACTCAATTCCTCCGTTTGTTATTGTAGATAATGCAATTGGATCAACTGAAAATCTTCTTATCCGTCTTTTTAAATGATTTTAGACTGCTTTTAGTTGATGGAAGTTATCTTCGAAATCTATCTACGCCTTTCGGGGCTGCCGAAAGGGATTTTTTTTTCTCGCACTACTTCTGCACGGTAAACTAATCTTTAGCTTCAACACATTCTATTTGAGCGTCTAGGTATTGAATTAGTTAGGAATGGCTACCTTTGACACAATTTCATTACGGAATACTTTAAACTCCTTCAGCGGAATTTCTTCGAAATTTCAAGTGAAAATCTAAAAACAAATTGTGAATCCCTATGATGTTATTCATACCCAACTTTGCCATTAAATTTCACCGTTTTTTATAATATAGAAATAGAACATATAGTGTCCCCAATTCCCTATAGCGTCCTCCTCCCGAAAATTTAAATTTGTGCCTTTCACCATCCTGCCAATTGCGCCCTTATATTAACGTTTGCTTCACATTATTTTTGGCATAAAAATTACAAAAGAAAGGCGATTAGAACCTATCTACTCGTGCGGGGGACAATTTCTAAATTTTACGCTCAACGAAGCGGTACTACCTGTTTGTTATCACAATTATTATAAAGGTCGGCATGAAATTTTCAAAATGACCTTATTCACAATAATTCGACGATTTGACCAGCACATTGTTTTATTAGGTTCACTTTCTTACCGGACTATTTCATTGTTTTCATCCAAATACATAATATATATATACCAATGTCGCATACCTATCTTTTATTTTAATCTAACCTTGCCAAAATGTGTTAAACGGCATCTTATTTAAGGCTACAGGTAATAGACTGAGTTTACTTATGATTTATTGGTGAAAGTAATTTTTTCGTCTTAAATTGGATATTGATAATTGCATGGTAATATTTTCGGCTTCTCTTTCGGGAATATGAATTTATATCTGCAATGATGGTATATAGCAATGATAGTAGCAATGATATAGTGCCTCTCAGTGGCCGAGTGGTCAAGTGGTCCGCTTTGTGTCCTGAGAGGTCCGGGTTCGAATCCCGGCGGAACGGAAAAATTTTCCGCTTCCGACATGGATGTATTGGCATCGGCCCACTACTAAACTGGCTTCGGCCCACTCATATTCGGCTTCGGCCACTTCATCTTCGGCTTCAGCCAAAAACATCTAATAAACCAACTCATCGGCGCATATGTTCTCTGAACGTCGCGCGTTTTAAGTTGTAAGTTTTCAAGTAGCAATGATAGTATGTAGCAATGATAGTAGCAATGATATTATATAGCAATGATATTATATAGCAATGATAATAGCAATGATATTATATAGCAATGATAGTAGCAATGATAATAGCAACACATGGAAGGAATTTGGACCGCTTCTCACTGCTCTTTCTCACTCCTAAACTTATTTCGGCTTGCTCCTGTATTCGGCTTCGGCCCACTCCTCGTCTTCGGCCAAACCTCTGTGGTGTTCTGTCCATTCGGGTTCTGAAAAAAATCAGATTTGTGTAATTGAGGTTAGGTTGGTAAAATTTGATCGCATTCAAAGAACGTAAGTCGTGATATATGTTATTCGCAGCTATTTTTTTTTCGCGTGTATTTGATGGATGTTCGTGCCTGATTTGGACCTTGAATGACATCTTCAAATGTTGCACGCGACATCCATACTGGTTTAAAACAAAAGTTCCTCTGAGCTGTAACGAATAGAAATCAGTTTCGCATCGGTATGCCTTGTTAACAATGCAATAATATATATTATAAAACCATGATGTATTAAAAGCCAGGATGTACGACTGCCTTGTCAGACACTCTAACACCATGGAAAAGCGCTGGAGGTAAGTTTTAAGTGGGATAAAAATAGGGGTTCCACACCACTAGTTACGCTGAGGCTACCCCCTCTTGAGGGGTTAACCACTCCAGGAATCTCGTTGGGAATCATTGGAAATCTTTATGAAATCTCAGGGAATCTTGGAATTTTTTGGAGTGGTTACCCCTTTTGGGTTCATCTTTCTATGAATATCGTTGGGAATCTTTGGAAATCTTTATGTAATCTCAGGGAATCTCAAGGAATCTCTCGAGTAGTTACCCCCTCGCCCCCTCTTTACTACTTTCTAAAGTGATTGCATGTACAGGGGGTTATTGCAGTGATGTGGAATACTTGTTTCTGCCCTACTGTTTTCCAGTGATGTACAAGAAAGAATATCGAACCGATACTGAATATTCCGAGGGGGTAACCACTCCAGAGATTGCATGAAGATTTCCAAAGATTTTCCGAGATTCTCAATGAGATTCATGGAAAGATGCACCCCGAAAGATTAACTAGTCCGGAAATTTTCAAGATTCCCTGAGATTTCATAAAGATTTCCAATGATTGCCAGAGATTCCCAACGAGATTCCTGGAGTGGTTAACCCCTCGGGATATTCAAAAGAGGATTGTATTGGCTACAGTGCCACCGCATACTTCTTCCCTTCTTGTAAAGTCTCCTCGCCAATTGCGTGTTTATATGTCACCAGTATCCCGAAAAATTTCCTCTTAATTAAATCAAAAGCCCTTTTACGAGACTCAATCCCGAGGGGGTAACTACTCCAGAGATTTCTTCAGATTCCACTGAGATTCCAGAAAGATTTCCAAAGATTCCCAACGATATTCATAGAAACATGAACCCAGAAGGGGTAACCGCTCAAAAAAAATCCAATATTTCCTGAGATTTTTTCATAAAGATTTTCAATGATTCCCAACGAGATTCCCAACGAGTGGTTAACCCCTTGCTCAATCCACATTTAGGGAAACTAGGAAAATGGCATGATTCAATTATTGAAGGGAAAGATCTTGAAAACAACTGGGAAATTTAGAACATTACTTATAGGCTAAGTGGAAATGAGAGTATTTTCACCGAGTGAAATAATGGGCGGCAAAAATATCACCAGCCTTAAAATGTGTTACAGATTCTTCAGTTTATTACTTGTAACAATTTTACTGAAGATTAAGTTAGTATATCTGGCGGACGATCAGGTTTATCTTGATGTTCAAATTCTGAATTTTGGACGTGGTTATGACCCAAATGAGTTGGATGTCTTCGATGTTACCATGGACAGAATCAGTACTGGTGGTAAAATCAACCAGTCAGAAAACGTCATCTCCTTCCTGGCAACCGTTGGTCCGGAAATCTCGTGTGATTATACGGTTAGTGTTTAACTAATCTTGAACAAACGTACCTGGTGGTTCAGAAACACTGTGGGCGATCCTCAGCCAGTGTAAGCCATCGCCATTATGTAGGCAGCTCTGACGCTGCTACTCTATCGCCCAGCATGGTCCTATATGGCCCACTGTGATCGTGTATGGGGTAGGGTGGTAGAGTCCATTGTGTGGGGGCAGCTCTGCTTTCCTGGGCCAGAGTGGCACACACTGGCACTTCCAACGCATCGCCATTGAAAGATGTCCATTCCTAGTTTACAATCCCAATTTTGTTTTAGTATTTTGTACCTAACGTGAATATTGTCTAGTTCAAGGTGAAAGCTTTTGCCAAAGTGCGCGACCAGTACTTAACCGAGCCAACTTTTAGTCAAGACATCAAACTGGGAAATGTAGTTGGTGGCTGGAAAAGTACGAATGCTGGACGGATGGTCGAAGAAGTTATTAAATGTTTGGATTCACCATTTGATTGTCCTCTTAAAAAGGTAGCTCTACCTAATTACTGTTAGTTATCTACATTTCAACATATACCCATCAAAAAATTCATTGCAAAACTTGGGGACTTTCCGTCGGAACTTATGGAGGCGGAGGAACCATGATAACTTACTGCTTTTTCAAATCTCTCTCATAATATCTAAGACGACAGCCACTGAGAAAGAATCATTTTCATTTGTTTAACTTGTGACAAGTGCTATCGCAAGGCACTTGTGATACGCTGAGATTTCGCGATCGAATTCGTTATCGTTTGTTTAGCTTATGACAAGTGCCATGCGACTGCACTTGTCTCCTTGCGATATCACTTTTCGTATGCTAAACATATAATAATATAAATCCGATAACGCTATTGGCTACAATAAAAACCGGTGAAATACAGCGTAAGAAGATCCTACTCTTTACGGAGACTTCACTTTTCAGACTTTCCAGAAGACCTAACAATCGTTTCTTTCCCAAATAAAGTATCGTCTTCTTAAAGATTAGATAACTTTTGAACAGATTAGGTTAACTTAGTCCGACCGACCAATTAAAAAAATTGAAAATAATTCACTGCTTGTAATGTAAAACTTACGGGGGTCTGAAGTATACCACCAGCTGAAGTAGAACCTGAAACATCCCTTGTATGATCACCCCTCAACGCGGTGCAGCTGCCAGCAGGGCAGGATGTAATCTCACTCTCCTACTCCAAGATATCAGAAACGGTAGCGCGGCGCGGCTGGATGGACGGGGACCTTGATAGCTAAAGATTTTTATTGTATTTATTGCAGGGAAAAACTATAAAAGGCACACATTGCAGATTGGCGTCAACGATGACCAAAATAATCATTTCCAATAAATGGAATTTTTCGGTTGAGTTTGTCAAGCCTGACGATTCATTTGTGTCTGGCGTTTGGATCGACGTAGAATTCGACGACAACAACATGAACCGGTCGAAAAGACCAAGTGCTGCGCAGGCGAGACGAAGGAAGCCTAAGAATTGATAAAGGAATAACAAATAATAAATTATCCTATCTGCATGTCGTATTTTTACCTGTGATATTTCGTACTTTTAAGCTGCCCGTCCATTGGACAGAGGATTAGGCAGAATTTCACAACTTTCTTATAGTATCCGATAGTGTTTCATAACGAGAGGATTTAACGAACGGATTTACGTATGTTTAGCTTACGACAAGTGCGATCGCAGAGAAACAAGTGCAAGCGCAAGGCACTTGTCGTAAGCTAAACATGCGATAGCGTAAATCCGTTCGTTAAATCCTCTCGTTAGGAGGCACTATCTGATACTATAAGAAAGTGGTGAAATTCGGCGTTAGAAAGGGAAGATATTCCATTAGCCCCTGGGGCCGGCTGGCTGGACCTCCTCTCTCCTCTTCGCTGCGCCTCTGCTAATTGAGCGGGAAGCTTTATATGGAAACTCTTTACCATGCCTAGAGCGAGACGCAGTGGTGACTCTTTATAACGACTCTCTATTGTAGTAGTATCCTCCCTATAACAAGCGAAATCTAAAGTCCATTGAAAACTCCTATCTCCACAATGTTTTTCACACCTCCCAATATCGAAATGAAAACACAGATCTATTGGTGATTTTCACGATTTCCTAAAATTCACTGTAGCGTTAACCTTCCAATAGAAAAGAAATCTACTTTTCACCATCCTGTCAGCGCCCTTACACCTTGCCATTAGTAATGGTGTTGATTATCCAGCCGATACTGATCAAAAGTGAACTATATAGAAATAAAATAATACGGTTTTAGAAACCGCCTATGTTGTGATTTTACAATTGACAATATTTGGATAAATAGTTTATTAACAAAAATCACTCGATCTTAAAATTACAACAGTATTAAAGTTGGTCGGAAAAAAGGTAATCAAAGTGCAAATGTATATTTCATCTGCAGGCCTATTACGGATCGTGCACTAAAGATTGTGATAACTGCGCTTTCACGCAAAACACGCCATTTATAATAGATACCGCGGGCATCTCAAAACTGCGATTATGGATCTTTTAGTGATAACTGAGACGCCGGCGGTAGCTACCGCAGCAATTTAGCGACAGTGTTTTGTTTGCCTCACTTATAATCGTCGCCACTCTTCAATAACTCATAATATTCAGTGTTTTAACTTCAAAGACAGTTTAAAATGTAATATTATTTAATTAATTGAGTACAAAACATTAAAATATCATTTTTTAATTTCATTTTAACCAAAACTGGATAGTAAACAAAACAAACCAAAGAGCGTGTATTTGAAGTTTTGAAATTGTAAATTCTTTTTTTAGCATGCAAATTATAAAAATAAAACACACAATAGAATTTTTCACACTCCAAAACCTTGTTACCGCTTCCTACCGCCACCTAGCAGAGGTGGCGGTAGTTTTTCGTGATAAAAGGGCGGTCGCCTTCCGCCAAAAACCGATCCGTAATCGCAAAATCAATTTTTCGTGATATCTGCGTGGAAAAAAGGCGTGTTTCGCGTGATACGAGATCCGTAATAGGCCCGCAGAAATTCAAATAACAGTGGTTCCAACTGCTTCAGTGCTGTTTCTAATTCTATACAGGTTAACAGAGAATTTCAACCATTAAAAAGGGTAGAAGTCAGCCTTCATCAGATAGAAAAGTTGATGTCATACTGTTCAAATTACGTATGTAATAAAAGTGGTGATCCTACCCGGAGCATACAGCATACAGCACAATCTGAATTTCAAATGGGTCTGTACGGTATGTTAATTCAGAATACGTTAGAACATTAAGGTCCTACGATACGATATTATAATATGTATAAATATACGACAAGCTTTGAGATTCCTTGCGATTTTTATATCATATAGCCATTCTAATGGAATTTCTAATGCCTGTCATATGAGACGGGTCACAATAGTTTAAGGAGGGTTCCGAACCACCACAGCCTTGATATCCATTTCACTTGACATGCTGAATGTATCAGAGGTGAATGCCGATCAGAAAAACTTTTGATAGGACCGGGACAGAACCGGTGTGACCCGGCTATCGTAGATAGGTAAGTTACCCTTTAAGAGGACGCTATACCTGACGATGCATTTTTTGCCGCCCATAAGATTAACATTGCGAGCGGCGATTCATTTTCAAGGTTTACCGTTGGTTGGAAAGACACAAAATTTTGCCTGTACCTAGCCCTAACAATGTTCTAGGTCGTGTTCGAAGCAGATTTCCCAATTTCTCACTGGTTTCTTTTATTGCAACTGTTTTGCAAATGCTAGCATCGCATACCTCAAGAAAAGTGCTGTATCTCGAAAACCAGTAAAAAAAATGGGAAATCTGCTTCAAACACTCCCTAGAATATTGTTAGGGCTAGGTAAAGGCAAAAGTTTGTGTCCTTCCAACCAAGGGTAAACCTTGAAAATGAATCGCCGGTCGCAATGTTAATCTTATGGACGGCAAAAAATGCACCGTCAGGTATAGCAGACCCTTTAGGAAGTAAAAGTACTTAAAGCTAATAGATTATCACGACCGTAAGACATAATATTAAAGTATTACCCTTACCATGGGTCATATATTATTCTATGACCCTATTACTCTTTAAGTACGACTATTCAAATAAAAACCTTTTCAAAAAAGATTATAAACTTAGGTACACGCTGACTTTTAATACGAGGCATTCCTCTTCTTTCGACAACAGTCTCGATAGCTGAGTGGTCTAGAAGGTCGTGTTTAGGAGAACATTGAAACCCAAGGCACACCGGTTCGATCCCGATCCTACCAAAAAGTTTTTCTGGTCTTCACCTCAGATATGTGCTGCATGTTTAGCTCGATGTCCGACTCTTGTCGTAAGAGGTTTTGGTTCGAATCCTGGCAGAATAAGTCTTTGGGTTAAAATGCCTGAAAAAAAAAAATCAATAATTTTAGTATTGACGTAATGGCTTCGGCCCACTCCTAAACTGGCTTAAGTAGCCAACTCGGCTTCGGCCAGATTTCTAAGGTATCTGACTACCTGAACTCTTTTGGTATTTATTATCATAGGTACCAGAAAAAATCTCAACAAGGTGACATTGGATGAACTTAGGTACCTATATGGTGGCTTTAATTTGGTATTGTATTTCTAACGATCGCGTTTTACCCAGGAATGAAGTCACGTGGATAAGTTATATAACTTTTTAAATCTACATTTGAAACAAAGGTTCCATTGTTGACAGACTTTCAGCTGAATAAAAAAAAAAATAATAAAAAATAGTACCATTGAATTTTATTTTATTGTTAGCTACCGACACGATAGCGTAGCACATGCATATGTCGTGTTCTGCTTGTTGCAACCTTGTTCGTCTGTACAATTGGATCAGTAGCTACATTTGCCCGAACACTTTCACAATATGGTATTTTATTATTTTAGGTAAGTTGCTGTAGAAAAAATGCTATTTGTTGACATTTTTTATTGACTTTTTTAACGTCCTATTACAATAGAGTGCCAACCGGCTGCCATGTAGGCTACTAATTTGAAGGTCACCAAAGAAATTTTGATCCAACTTCGAATTTCTTGAGTCAGGTGGCAGCAACGGGTGCCTTTGGTTTGGGAATAGTGGTCTGGACTGATTTGACACCTTGACCTTATATTTTTGTCTCAAGAAGCTTACTTGATCACCGATATCCGACCCAAAATATTTAGGGCCAAATTTTCCCAGTGTGAGCTGCCTTAAATAAGAAAAAAAAAAAACCTTTGCTACCGCTCTTTTTTGAAACTTACTACGATTGTTCAACATTTTTTTTTTTTTCAGAATCAGCAGTTTGTTATTTGGAGTAGTTTTACAACAGCTTGTGATTTTGGGCCTGGCTGAAAATTACCTCGATGTAGAATTGCTCAATGTTGGCCGGATCTATAATTCTAGTGTGGTTTCAAATTTTGACACTACAATGTATCGCAGTAGCAAAGGCAACGCCCTCAACCAATCTAGAAACGTTTTTTCATTAGCGGTGACTGTGGTCGAGGAAATACCAGGAGACTCATCGGTCAGTATTAAATAGCTCCGCCTATGGGCGATCCTCAGCCAGTACCCTCTGTACCACACAGTACTGTACCCACAGTATAGTATCGCCACACTGACCTGCCTGGCCCGAGGGCATTCTATGAACAGTGAACAGTGCAGAATGCCCTCGGGCCAGGCAGGTCAGGGTGGCGCTACTATACCAGCCATCGCCATTATGTTAGCTCAGCTGGCTGACGCCGCTACTATGTCGCCCAGCATGGTCCTATATGGCCCACTGTAATCGTGTATGCATGGGTTAGGTAGAGTCTATTATGTGGGCAGTAGCCAACTTCAATTTCAGGAATTGGTGTCACTTCTTTTGAATTATGTTTCAAGTTATTCATGAAAACATACGCCAAAATGCGGGGGAAGTATACAACAAAGCCGTTTTTTGAAGAATACCTTTTTGCTGAAAAATTACAAGATAATGTTTGGAAGAAACTGACGGCTGGACAGATGGTCACTAATATTCTTAGTTGTCTGGATCGGCCTCTGGAATTTCCAATCTTAAAGGTAGGCACCTTCTAAAGGGCTGTTTTCATAGTCTTTGGTCAAATTTTTGATATGTCTTATCCCGTAAGGGGAGGTTAGTTCTGATGTTAAAGTTGACTAGTAAACCGACTGTCAAACTGAGATTAGTCAAGGTTAGGTTTTGTTTGGTGTTCTTGCCTCCAATATACTGTGTTGGAACGAGGGAAAATTTTTGGTTTGAAGGTTCCCCCACATTCGATTGTAAGGTATCATAATTTGCCAGACGAGTGATATCAGGTGGCTATCTCGGCATGGGCTTTTAACCTGTATGAAAACAGCGGAACCCTTACAAAATCCATGCTTGGCTTATTACATGGTGACTTGTCCACTTAGTGCAGTACGCACGGTACCCTAAGAAGACACAAAGAGAAGTCACAACTCGGTAAGCCGAGCATGGCTTTTATTAGGCAGTGCTGCTCACATCAAGGTTAGAACTCCATGCCAAGATGGCCACCTGATGTCCCCCGTCTTGCAAGTAACGATACCTTGCAAACGAGTGTGTGAAGAGAGGGGAACCTTCGAACCAAAAATTTCCCCTGGTTCCATTGCCGTTTACTGGAGACTAGAATATAAAAAAGGGTGATAATTTTGCAGGGCACAACTTTAAGAGGTACTGAATGCAAGTTGAATTCAACAATGACCACAGTGATCGTATCGAAGACATGGAACATTTCGGCTGACTTCATAAAGCCTGACTCATCGTACATACTTGGTTTTTGGTTTGAAGTAGAATTCAATGACGACAGTATCAGCCGGGCTAAGAGGCCGTCCACCGCACAGAAGGCGAGAAGGAAATCTTAGAAAGAACAAGAAAATAATTAAATAATCTATCCAACCCACTTGGTAAACGTTCTACCTATAACCTACTTTTTGCAATAATTATTCTCATTTATCTGCACCAATATACAATATTATAGTATACTCGTGATTTGTTACATTCTCTTATATAAAGACGTTCTAGCGACTTTTTGCATAATTTCCATTCCCTTTGTTTACCATTGGATTTGAACAGGCACCCGCAACGTTTCGGAGTTGTTCGGAAAATGTTGGAGTATATTGGATTCACTTGAACAAGTCAGAAAGAAAAGTCTTTATGTGTGGTCGGCCATTGTTTCCCACAACTTTACCCCCCCCCCCCCCCCCTCCTACGCGAATCCCCCCCCCCCTCCACTACCGACCCGACTCCATTTCCTACACCCAGTGAATTTTTCTTAGCCACAGAAAATCAATAGTGTTATCGCCCGTTTGGGAATACCACCAGAATTTGCCGTAGCCGACTACGAGGTAGAACAAAGGTAGCTTAGGAGTGGACCGAAACAATTCGCGCCGTAAGAGGAAAATATTGCGTACGCCGGGAATCGAACCAAGACCTCTCAGAAAACGAGTCGGTTAAAGAAACTAATAGCAATTTGAGGCACAAGGCTGTATATGCATTCTCGACGAACTCCACAAAAACCACTGTGCGAAAGTAAATATTCGACAAAACTAATGTTTACATATTAGTGCTGCCGGAGACTGGTAATTGCAATATCGTATTGGTTGTGTCTACTCTAAAAGCTAAACATAGTGTGCTATTTGAACGTGACACGAACGAGTGAAAGTAGGACACTATGTTTAGCTTTTACAGGAGAAAAAGTAGAGGGATGGTGTTGCAATTACCCACTTCCGTAAGTGAAATAAAAATTGTCAACATGTAACATGGCGACGGTAAATATTACAAACATTTATCAAGCTTTTCTTCTAAAAGTGACGATAAAATCATACATTTTTTAGTCCGAAACGTTACAAAAAAAATATTTCGCGTGCGGTAGTGTTGTGTTTTCGCGATGTGTCAAAAAAACATGTGGACTGGTAGTTGACTGTTTAAAATCGCTCCTGTGGGCTTATAACTCCATTTCATGCAAAAATACAACACTACCTCACGACAAAGAGTCTCAGGTTTACATCCCCCTAGAAACACTTTTCACTCGCCCTGTAACTTCGGAGTAGGGCTTGAAGTACGTAGCATTGCGAACCAAGTACGTGTAGTCGACCTTAGTGTGATATGTAGCGATATTGTTTAGTGAATTTAGTGAACAAACACGGCCCGGAATATTCTCAGTGAGAATTCAGCATTATTTTGTTAGTTTGAATTGGGCGCAGTGGTATTTGTTTTGTCAGGGACATGTAGGTATTTCCCTTGTGCCTGGACATCAGGCTCGCAATCGCGGGTCACAGGTCACAGGGGGCTCCCAGCTCAGATTTGTCACGTTCGCTGACGTTTATCATCCCCAAAATCCCACCCCTACCCTTCAGGTTCGGGCCATTTCACCCCCTAACAGTCTCGCAACTCCCCCAAACCAAAAGCACCTATATACCCGCGTTTTATTACCCTCATACACATGCTAAATTCATAGCTGCCCGCTGAAAGGGTTCAAAACAGGAATATACGGGATTTTTCGAATTTTTGCATGCTTGCCCTAGTTTCTTTCGCTCTTTTGTAGGGGTGGTTTTGAGATATTTAGAGCCCCTTTCATTTTTTAGAAAAAAGGTTTTTTTTGTACATTACTCCACAACAATATTTAGGGTGGAATTCACCACTTTTCTGATGTATACTATAGTGTCTCCTATCGGAAAGATTTAACGAACAGATTTATCTTATCTTACGTTTAGCATATGACAAGTGCATTCGCACTATAGTTTACTTTAAGAAGTGTTGAAATCCAGCTTAAGTCTACTTCTGTACACAATGTTGTTTTGGTAGCCTAGGAGGACCATATAGCCTGCCCTATAGTGGGACACAAGGTCCCACCTTTCGTGATTTCTGTACACAAGGAGCTGATTTAGTCAGAACCACGCCCGACAGTTGATTTTTCTCTCAGCTGGTGATGGCCAGGTACCTTAGAAAGTTCGCCAGACCCAGAGCCGGGCAAAATCCACTAGAAAAATTCTTGATTACTCATGCAGGACTAGATTCTAGATCGTAACTGGAAAATATTGGCTACGTGTCGAATCGAACCCAGACCACTGAGGACACCGAGCAAAGACATAAAAGCTTGCATGTTGTTAAGCATGATAACCATAAAGATTACGACCGAATTATAAAAGAAAACGACCACTTGCCGTCCAGAAAAGAATTTTTTCGATGCAGAAAACTGGAAATTAAAAAAAAAAGACTGGCTGACTTGGTGCCCTTCTACTTCGTTCCGCTCGGCTGACATTTTCGTTGTTAAAATATTTTCATTTCGCCATAATTGAAATTCTTTCCTTCCCAACTTTAGTCTTTTCTTAGTTTTACTAACGAACATAATAATGCCATTTTTTATCGAAAAGTCCTTCGAGTAGTAAAACTGTCGCTAACGCGGCGGTATTGTCTGAAATTGGTGCACATTTTTTCAATGTGAGGTTTGAATTCTAGCTCAGTAGAGACAGATAAGACAGGTCTTCGCTATAGCTGGTTAACTCGTTAAAAAGACCTATATATTTCAGAAGAAATATTGGTACCTATGCAACAGTTCAGTAGAAAGGAAAATGTTCTCGCTATAAAGAAACTTTGTTATAGAGAGTATTTCAAACTGAGTCATGGTTAGTCAAGTTTTCGTTGCAGAGACAGTGGTAACTATTTCAGTCCCTGAAAAATGGCCCTTGACAATTCCTATCCGAAAGACTGTGGTCACTAGTCTTTTTGAGTCCCAAGTCAGCTTAACTTTGAAAAAAGAACAAAGGGGTGGGAGTAAGCAGTATAAAGTATTCGGTATATTTCTTTTGCTTAGCGTGTTCGCACCCTTTCCCCTGTTGGGATTTCTCCATCGCTCCTTCTGCCAATATTGACTTTTCCATCGAATTCAAACTTTGGGCGTGACCCCCTTTCCCCTACAAAGGTCACTGGAGCCAGGTCAAATTTGAAGACTCTCCAGCTACCTATTTTATACAATACAATGAGTTATTAAGACAGAACGTATACATTCGCTATTTGTTTACGTTTTTTCGGCACACTTTATGAGGAAACTATTGGATATTTAAATGTTCTGAAATATAGTGTCTTTTTAATGACCGAAATTAACAGGTTGTTGGGGAATTGTAAGATCAAGTAATTTTTTCAACAAAAAATTTGTCTGAAATTAACTCATCTCACAGCCTGTTAGGTAATTTCGGCCGTTAAAAAGACATATATTATACTTCAGAACATTGAAATATTCTCAAAAAATTGTCGAAAAAACGTCTTATTAAACATTTAGGCAAATTTTGGGACTCGGCATTCAGCTTGTACGAGGGCTTTTCCGACAAAAGGGTTATTTTTTTTAGCGGAGCAGTTTTTCTGGGACCTGGCGAACTGTAAAGAACGTCGGTTTCCGCTGGTTCCCCACTCCATTAATTCTTTTTAAGCAATGTTCCACCTCCTTCCAACCCCCGTTATTTCAAAAACTCCCCCTAAAAATAACGTATTTCTCCCCCAGTAAATTGTTGGCTTCCCGGACCCCCTCCCCCCCCCCCCCTCTCCCCCCATAGCGTCTTTTTCCCCCCAAGTTAAAAGCTCATGCCCTTCCGATAACCATCATTTATAATTCATTCAAGTGAATTTTTCATTTAGAACGACACTGAAAAATACTTAGTTCATTTCGAGTCACGTTTTGGAATCAGGTCACGTATTGCTTACGTTTTAATTATTCGTGCTGATCCCTTGCAGGGTTTCCAAACCACGTGGTCTTCTAAGTGTTTTTCCATGGGGTTGTTATTTATCACGTGTTATAGTCGTATATCATTGATCTGAAGGAGAATCACCAAACATTTTCTTTCTATAGTCCTAGTCACTCTTGAACGAAATGAACGATACCCGCTGTTTTACAAAAAACACTGGTTTCCCAAAATTATTTTTGTTCAGAACAAGAAGTAGACTTAAGAAGAAGGGGTCTCAATGATCTGAAAGAGTTTAGCAACGATAATATTGACATTTGTGTAGTCTATCCACCCCTGGATATCACTGACGTCACTCTCTTCCAAGAGTGACGTCCCTATTGATTCCTTCTTCCTGTCTGATGCCTGATGTCAATTTGAGGGGAAACTCAATTTGGATATTTTGTGGCGAATGTCCCTGGTTCGAATTCAGAACCACCAAAGCCTTGATATATATACATTTTTTTGGAGACGTTGAACATACCAGAGTTGAATGTCTATACCAGAAAAAGTATCGAAATCAAACCGGTGTGCTCCTCTAAAGACAACAATCTATTGACCACTCAGCACGAAGAAAGGTAATTCCGAAAAGACAAGCATTCCAATTCAACAAAATTGTGTTTTTATTCACTTGCAGCGTACAAAAAAAATGGCCAAATACCTTTTTGGATCTTGGTGGATCCAATACGAACATCCTGCCCTACATATTACAGTCGGTTTTTCTCTAGGAAGTTAAATATGTATGTCAACAAGTTTTTGAACAAAAAATTCCATGGTTGAGGTATATGGTAAGTAATTAAGTCAAGGTGGGTTGCTCCTAATTATCACCGATTTATCGCCTCGTCACTGGTGGTAATATGATGTTAAATAGGCGTTTGGAAACCCGTTCGTGGACGAGAGTAAATTCAGTCACTCCCAGGGGAGGATAGACTACACAGATGTGAATTTTCATTGCTAAACTCCTTTATATCATTGTGATTCCTTCTTATTGTTATGTCTATTTCTATGTTCTGGGTAAAAAATAATTTTGGAAACCCTGTATTTTTTGGAGAACATGGGTGTCGTTACTCTCGTCCAAGGGTGAGGACGACTATAGATAACCGGAGGGCACTAACCGAACCCAAGGTCTTTTCACATGGAAGAGGTATATAATGCGGGTTAGTTGAACTAATCGGAGAACTAGAATAGCTCTTTAACCTATTCAAGTAACCCAAGTTTTGAATTTAGTGTAAAAAGTCCTCAAAGATCTTCTACTGTGAACGGACAACAACAGCTTATTCAGTTTTTTTATCAGAGCTACAACAGCGAGGGATACGACGTCCACGGGTGCAAGGCGCAGCAACTTCTTCGCATTGGGGAGATGCTGGTTCAGTCCCGGTCTGACCACGAGCGTTGTACCTGATCTTCTCAACCACTGGCACGTACTTCTTCTGGATGTACTTGGTGATGATTGGGATCCTGATCTCGCGCTGGTACACCTGAGGCTTGATGACAGTCTTCCGGCAGGTGCAGGTGTTGCCGATGACGCGGGGGGGAGGGGCGATGGGTGCGGGAAGGTTCACGATACGGGTTTGAGTAGGGGCGGTCACTATTTCGATGGGGGCTGGAGCCTCGTACTGGGGGGCGGACACCTCGACGGGAGTAGCGTAGTTGGAGTAGGATTCACGGACGATGGGAGCAGAGTAAGACTCACGGATGGGTTGGTAGTTGATGGCTTCTTCAGCGAAAGATTCACGAAGAGGTGCAGAACGGCTGTAGACGGCAGCTTCTTCGACGCAGGGACGGGCTGAACGGAAATTTTCGGCTACCACTTGAACGGGGCGAGCTTCCGCGGGCTGACAGGGGCTGTTCCTTTTGGGCCTTTTGGGCCCTAAATGGGTCAGAGGGCGGTTCTAAGGTCCCACCGGGGCCTTCACGATACCGCATTAGTACATATCTCCCCCATTATCGGGTTGACGCAGTGACAGCTGGGGTAGGGGGGGGGGGGGAGGGGGGAGCGACCACTTCCGCCCCCCCCCCCATAATAAACTTCATATTTTGGTTACCCTTGGTTTCTATAATCCACAACACACGAAAATTGTCACTAAAATGGGAAACAGTGCAGAGTGCAGGGTCCCAGTTCGAATCCTATGATACCTGTAGATTTTCTGTTCGGACCACGGTTGTTATATTGGGGTAATATAACAAGTAAACTCACGAACACTCATCAAAATGAGTTACTATACATAGATTGTGTACGGAAATGTGTTATACATTTCTGGTAATTGTACGACCGCCAACGGCCGTGGCTGCTCTAAAAGCTAAACATAGTGTGCTTATACGCACGAAAAATAAATGCAATCACCGTACTAAAATAGACGTGTGTACATTGGTGTCAAAACGATAAGTACGGAGATGGATGTTATAAGAGAATCAAATTAAAAAATAACCTTTTTCTTTGGTTCAGTTCATTTTCGTTTCAAAACCAGTATACTTATTCACATTCGCAAATAGAGAAAAAATCCGCATAAGAAGTGACTGGATCTCCTGGTCGCATTGTTCAGTGCACTTAACAAAGAGTCGGAAGAAGGGGTCCAAAGTGGCTCCTCCTCTCGCTTCAATTAGGTTTTTACTCTTCTGAGGAAGGTCACAACCCCACAAGCTATTGATATTGATTATCCTGAAGGGGTGGAAGACAATACCCCCTTGTGCAGTCCTGAGTGGCTCAAGTATGTTCCAAGCAGCAGGGGCGGCATGGAGCTCACAAAGCAAGTACGTCTCCTATCGTCAAGTCTGCTGTAAGTAGCCGCTTCCCCGGATGATCGTCAGCACTGGCAAGAACAAAAGAATCAAGTTTTTTACCCCCACTTACATAATCAAGTACTGCTTATTGGTTGTTAGAACACAAGCCCAGCAACGAGGCTGTTTGAAGTAGTAGCAGCACTATACCGCAAGTATCAAACCCCAGGGTTTTTCCGAAAACTTATTGCCCGGCTGTTGCAAGGTATCGAATCTGGAGGATCTGCATATCAGCCGCAATAAAGGACTTCTAAGCGGTGTTGTAGAACCCTAAATTTGTTCCAAAGGTCTTCTCCCATCGCGCATCGTAGATATAGCGGGTTGAAAATTTTGGTTTCTTGTTTCATAGTTGAGACAGTAGAGTAGCTGAGTCCTTGTCAGACTTTGATATATCGATATCTTTAGTTGTTGGTTCCGACAGTTAGCAGACAGTGAGATAGGTAGCATAAGATGCGGAGCTTAGCAAAAGTGGCCAAAGCTTACGTCACTTTCGGTATTTTCACCTCCTATACCAACCTAAATCCAGCCACTTTAGAGTGTAATAACTTTTTATTTAGTTGTCAGAATCTAAAATACAGAACCTAAGATTACATAATATTCCAAGCAATCATTTCCTGAGGTACAGATTTTTTCCCATTTGCAAGTCCTCTTAAGGGGCTGCATCGAACCGTCCCCCCTGCACTCAAAAGTAACAAAGGGTTTAGTAGGGGGGAAGGCCTCACAGGTGCTGGTTACGGTTATTATCAAAACGTCAAACTTTCTGTCATTCCCAGCGAATGCCTTTTAATTATTTCCCCTTTTGAATTGAACGCTATGCGAAAATTTAAGTTAATTTGTTCGTTATCCTTGTGTACTTTTGAACGCGGCACTTGTGCTAACTTTTCAATGGGTCCGTACACTCACTGGAATGCTAACACAGTTCTGCTATTCTGTTTGAAACCCTTCGCTTAATTGAAAAGGGCTGCGTACAAAACCAGCTACGTCAGTTTTGACAAAAGAGTCTGTTTAGTATAGTTATTTGAACTCCGAGAAGATTTGTTTTGTGAAGAGGAAAGTGTTGACAACTTTTTCTACACGTATCTACACCTATTCTCTAACGTTTTAACGGGGACAACATGTTTTCCAAAACATAATAGGTGCTGTTGTATCTCTCTAAAACGAGGGAAATCTCCTTATAGCGAGGAAATTTAATTGGTTGTTTGGACTTCAAACTTTATGAGAAAACTATAGGATATTTAAATATTCTGAAATATAACATTATGTCTTTCTAACGTCATTATTCATGAGGCTATATTTCACGATCGGTTAATTTTGGACAATTTTATTGGTGGCAAAAATCACTCGATCGTAAAATCACAACATAGCCTCATGAGTAATGACGTTAAAAAGAAATATTATTTTTCAGTATATTTTAATATATCCAATAGTTTTCTCACAAAGTTTGAAGTCCAAGCGTAAAAAAATAGCGAATGTATATTCTTTAAGTGAAGCTAGGAGACCCAGAAGCTACCCAACTTTGACGAATACCTGGCCGTTACCGGCTGGGGGAAAAACTGACTGTTGGGCGTGATTCTGACCAATTCACCCCCTTGTAAAGACTCACTCATAAAGGCCACTTGGTAATTTACTGCCAGGGGTATAAAGTAGGCTAGCCAAGTTTTATTGGGAGTAATATAGTTGAAGGGTTTTTCCTCCATGTTAGGGGTTGCTAATTCGATTGCTTTTCCGGTTCTCCGCCCCTTCCGTCCGTCTGTCCGTCTGTGGGCTGTCAGTGTCAGCTAAGGGGGGAAGGGAGGGGCAGCAGGTAGCATGTAATACCAGAACCCTTCACTGCTGACAGCCTGTTTTCCTTACGGACGTAATTAGGACAAGCAATCCCATCTGTCATTCAACCGATTCGCCTCGTTGGCTGACAGCAAGCGAAGCCCGTTGTTCTAACTTACCCGAACCGGTTGGGAGGAATAAAATGTCCTGAATTTCTTATGAGGTTAGGTTAGGTTAGGTTTGGTTGGGTTTCATTTCGCTTATTCTATATTAGCATAGACTGCTATATTACAAAGCAGCCGTTCTATTGCAATATGATATCATTGATATCTATAATTTCATACAAATGATTTTTTCGTTTATTTTCGAATCGAATTCTCCCGAAATCGAGGAACTATCTAACTGAACCCTGACAGACATATCAGTTTACGAATTTTCAGTTAGCTCCGACATAATTTAACATACTAGCCTCCAACCTTGACCTACTTCCTATTTCTCAAGTAGCGGCTCGTGCTTGATTTTTGTTCCTGATATTGAGCTGAAAATTCAAAGAAATTGGCTGAAGCCGAAACAGAGCGGCCCGAAGCGAGCTTAAGAGGACGCTATACCTGACGGTGCATTTTTTTCCGCCCATAAGATTAACATTGCGAGCGGCGATTCATTTTCAAGGTTTACCCTTGGTTGGAAAGACACAAAAGTTTGCCTGTACCTAGCCCTAACAATGTTCTAGGGAGTGTTCGAAGCAGATTTCCCAATTTCTCACTGGTTTCTTTTATTGCAACTGTTTTGCAAATGCTAGCATCGCATACCTCAAGAAAAGTGCTGTATCTCGAAAACTAGTAAAAAAATGAGAAATCTGCTTCGAACACGATCTAGAACATTGTTAGGGCTAGGTACAGGCAAAAGTTTGTGTCTTTCCAACCAAGGGTAAACCTTGAAAATGAATCGCCGCTCGCAATGTTAATCTTATGGGCGGCAAAAAATGCACCGTCAGGTATAGCGGACCCTTAAGAGTGGCCGCAGCCGGGATTTGAACCCAGACCTTGCAGAACGAAAGTTGGAATTTATGATACATCGAACCCATCCCTAAAGTAACAAATAGAGATAAAGGTCGCTTTGAGTGAAAGGACCAAATTAGAGATTGCGTCGAATGATTGCTCCTGATACAAGATTCTAGTGAATGGTGTTTGCAAGTTGCAGATAACAAAGGCTTCCTCTACAGTTCCTTAATTGGAGGGGGAGAACCTTCTCCCCTTCTCCTCTATCCCCTCTCCTCCCTCTCCTCCTTCGGCTTATCATCAAAGCCATCCCTTGCCATCATTACCGCAATTATTTTTTTTTCGCCTTTGTTTCAATAAGAAGAAAGATTTGATGCGATCAGCCTTTTAATCATGATAGGAAAAGTTTTCTTTGTTTTGTTTGTCTTTTTATTTCTCTGCTGGACTTCGGGAAAATTTTAGAACCTTCTCGAGAACCTCCGCACGGTGTACTTCGTGATCTCTCTGAAGCATTTGATAGCGTCCATGATATTCTTATTTGTATTATTCCCACTTGAGAGCCAGTGGTTTAGTGCTTCAGTCTTATTTTTATTACCCTATATCTCAACAGGGAAACATCTGGGTTAGTTTGTTCAGAATCACTCCCTTGAGTATTCCCTGTTGTCCGTCAGGGTTTACTACTTAGACCTATGATTTCTAGATAGACATTGGTACGTGCAACCATCTTGAAGTAACGCACGTGGTGCCACGTGCTGGGCAATGTTTATAAACAAACTCATACAACAATCCAATGCAATACTCACTTGTTCAATAAACAAACACCATTTACTGAGCAGTGGTACCATTGAGAAACACTGCGGTTACCTAGGAAACCATAGAGTACACTTTCGATACTATCGATCGATAGTTGCGGGAAAATGGTGGTGCAGTGCTAGTATCAATCGAGATACCATAGTCAGGCATAGAACCTATCTTCTCTTGCCTCAAAGCCCGTATCATGATTGTAAAATAGCAGGAGGTATTACGGTTTCTGTATTATCAAAAGGTTCTATAGGTGCACCCTCATTAACCCAGTTTACCCTGAAATACTGTGCCTTCTACCGGAAGGTTGCCCCCCCCCTCCCGCCCCCCCTCTTGTAACCTTTTCACAACCTTAATGCATTTCGCTTACGTTTTGGGACAAGACCAGCAACTAGATCAGGTGTAGAATTATCCATCCCCAGTATTAGTAAACGACAGGGACCTACAGTTTTAGATGGGTTCCGAACAACCACAACCTAGAAGGACATTTCACTGACTTGACATGCTGAGGTGAATGCGATTAGAAAAATTTGGTTGGGATCGGGATCGAACCGGTGTGGCCCGGCAGTCGTTTCACTAAAAGATAAGTCTTGACCAGTGGGCAATATAGGCTGTTTCAGTGTTTCCCCCCTGGAGGGTCATCAGTTCTGGAACTTCCCCCCCCCCCCCCCCCCACTCAATCATCAAAACTAGGAAACCAGGGGGAAAGGGAGACTTTATTAATGGATCTTACTGATAACGGAGGGGAGGAAGTGAGGAGAAAAACACTTAGGGCCAATCCCACCAAAGTCATGCTTAAGTCGTGCTTAGCTGAGCAATACTTAAAATTTAAGTCGGTCTTAAAAATATTCCAATCCCACCGACATCCTTGTCGTGAGCCTGCAAAATTTTGTCGAGAACTCAACTAAGTAGTGGAAATTGCGGGATTTTTTCGTTTTTGGTTGGTACTTGTGGCAGTGGCAAAGCCAGCTGACGCCATCTTTGTGTGTTGTGGTGTTTCGGGTTGCGTGCGGATAGTTTAATTATTTTTCTGATTTCCTTGATTTTATTTCGACCCTGCTTGATTTTTGGACTGGATTTATATTTTACGGATCGCGCGCCTTGATTTTCGGACCCCTACTTTGACCCTGCTTGATTCGGACCTCTTCTTCTATCTGACGTAAAAAATCCATTCTAATTCAAAACACACCTCCAAAATAATTTTCTGTCACTTCGATTATTAATATAAACAAATAACAAAGAAACAACAACAAAATAACAAGAATCAAATTTTAAATATGAGTGTTTACCAAGGCCGCCATATTGGATGGAATAGCTAAGTCGGGGCGTAAGTCGCCGATGTTCACGACTTAAAATTTAAGTCGGACTTAGGCATTTGAGGGAGACTTAAAATTTGGTGGGACACATTCTTCCTTTAAGTCGTACTTATTGATTATTTAAGTCGAACTTAGCGCTAAGTCAAGCTTGGTGGGATTGGCCCTTAAGTACTTCACTAAGGGATGGATTTCCCTAGATCTTGAAATGTACTATAGTGTCTCCTAACGATAACAGATATATATCTTATCATATTTTTAGCTTATATGGCAAGTAACATCTAAACCCTGGGATAGTAAATGGCATAAGCTAAACATAGGAGAAACTTTAGTATACTAATAGAGTACTACTGATAGTATGGAGTATAGTATTCTTGTCTTCTTAAATAACAGGCTAAGAAGAAGTATACAAGAGAAGAGTCTGATAGGGTCACCTTACGATAAAAAGACGGTTAACTTTGTAAGATGGGCCAGTAACAACTGTTTGCTTATACACTCCATCAGTCTTCTTAGCCTGTTCTTAAGAAGACAAGAACACTGTTTCTTTCTCAGACAAAGTGTCTGTCTTCTTAGGATAATAGAGGCAGAGGCAGATTTTGTTGGCATCCTTATACGTTGATCGACATGACTATAAAAATGTAGAAATTCTAAGTTGCGGGGAAGTCAAGTTAAAAATGTGCATGTTTGCTAACAAGAAAGCGGTTACCCCCCCCCCGCTCTTCCACTTATTTCGGTTGTTTTGTGTGGAAGTTCCGTGCACTCGTGCAGTAGCTGAAGCGTTCAGCTACACCAGTGAGAGACACCAAATGATTTCCAACTTGATTTTCAATTTAAAGTTAAATTAAATTTTGACATGCAACACTCGGCGCTTTTCGTCGGAACTTGTAAACTCTCCACTAAACCAAATACGTTTCGCATTATTGAAAAAATCAAAGAAAACCTTCATTTGCACGCTACTTTTACCCCGAGTTTTTCTGACGTGCGGTTCAATCGCGCTGTTGAGTAAAATTTTTTATTTTGTGGGGGTTGAAAGCTTATATTTTAGTCGTGCTCAGCTGGCAGCACTACCAAATACCAGCTCCTCACCCATCGTGTTAGCACACGATGGGACCTACAGTTTTAGGTGCGTTCCAAACCACCACAGCCTCGATATGCATTTGACTTGCTATGTTGAACATATCAGAGGTGAATGCCGATCAGCAAAATTGAGACAGACGGAAGGTACTATACTATAATATGATGTGATGACCTATTTTTACGTCGTATATGGGAAAGTGAAATGCGCCCTTTTCAGTTCTACAAATTTCTAGAAATCACAGCATAATTTTTTTTACAAGAATATCAACAAACATTTCATAAAAACAATGGAAAGTGACAGGAGCCCCCCCCCAATTTCCGTTTACTTATTCTATTACTTTCAAGACAGGAAACAGTCCCCAGTCTTCTTCCTCTTGTGACGTCACCTTTAAAATGAAAAATTGGCCTGCTTGCCCCGTTCTACCCTCCTGTACCCCCCATTTGATACAGTAGAGGAAGGAGGGTAAGGCGGGCCAAGGTGGCGTCACGTTCACCAGATTTATGTGTGGAAATAATGTTGGTGAGTTATAGAGTTTACGTTTCAAATTGGTCCCATCAAGTATGAATGCTACCGTGCACTGTTCCTGCCACATACTTTACCTTATTACTAGGGCTGCGTCCCACCATACTCGGTTAACGTTAAACTCCAGTTAAGGGTCCGCTATACCTGACGGTGCATTTTTGCCGCCCATAAGATTAACATTGTGAGCGGCGATTTATTTTCAAGGTTTACCCTTGGTTGGAAAGACGCAAAATTTTGCCTGTACCTAGCCCTAACAATGTTCTATGGAGTGTTCGAAGCAGATTTCCCATTTTTTTACTGGTTTTCGAGATACAGCACTTTTCTTGAGGTATGCGATGCTAGCATTTGCAAAACAGTTGCAATAAAAGAAACCAGTGAGAAATTGGGAAATCTGCTTCGAACACTCCCTAGAACATTGTTAAGGCTAGGTACAGGCAAAATTTTGTCTCTCCAACCAAGGGTAAACCTTGAAAATGAATCGCCGCTCGCAATGTTAATCTTATGGACGGCAAAAAATTCACCGTCAGGTAAAGCGTCCTCTTAATGTTAAACTCCAGTTAAATTCCAATTATTGCACGGTCAAATCGAATTTACCTAATTGGAGTTTAAACGTTTACCAAGTATGGTGGGACGCACCCTAAATACCCTTACGTAGAAAATTTTTGTTACGGTCGGGATCGAACCCTTCAAGGAATGGTAAATTTTTCCCCACGTGACTTAGAGACTACAGTTACGTAAAAGCCCCCCCCCCCCTTTCGAAAATAAATTGAGCTGAGAGGCTCGCTTGGTTCTTCAATTAAAATTCCTTCCCCAGTTACGTATCCCCTTGCTGTGGGGGAGGTTTTTACCTTGCCCGCAAAAATTTTAAATTGTTCTCCTTGAAAAGGGGATGACTAGGCCTCACTTTCCTTTCTCGTATTGTAGAGTTATAATAGGTAGAGCGCACGGTGTTTTTTGAGACCCTCATTCACCTCTGGTAGAATCAGCTTACTTAGTAGGATATCGGTGGTGCTTCAGAACCCACCTACCTACCCCAATTCTACTATTGCCCCGAGATACCTCCACCATAAGAAAGTGCCTGAAATTATCCAACGAAGGGAGACGTTATTAATGAAGTGTGAAGCACTGAAACACAGGCAAAGTAGGAACAAACTTACCATTGTTAAGTTTCGGTTACCATGATGAGAATGCTGGAGCTTGCAAGAAGTTAATTCATAGAGCTACTGGAACCTCTTGCTATAAGACACTTGGTTTGAGAAAGAAACAGTGTTCTTGTCTTGTTAATAACAGGTTAAGAAGACTATTGTAGTGTATATGCAAACAGTTTGTTGTTATACTGGCCCATCTTACAAAGTTAACGGTCTTTTTTCGTAAGGTGACCCTATCAGACCCTTCTCTTATACACTAGCACCCTCTTCTTAGCCTGTTATTTAAAAATACAAGAACACTGTTTCTTTCTCAAAGGGTCTGTTTTCTTAGGATAATATAGGCAGCTAGATTGGTTTCATGCTGCTAGAGTCCCCCCCCCCCCCCCCCCTGGACATCAGGGGTAAGTGCCGAGGGGGATAAAAAGCTGTTGTTGGTTTGACTTTATGTTCCTTTATGGCGGTAATTATTTTGGAGCCTCCTGTCGCTCTTACTCTTTGTAAGGGAGGGATCCTTTACCGACAAAGGGTCTGAAGAGCTCTTGAGAACGGCCTGCACCGTCTATCCTCAGCTTCATAAAGAACGTCTCCTCTGTCTATAGTGAAGCTACTACGCCGTGGAGCATTTATGAAAGCTTAAGGCGGTTCGAAACTCAAACGTGACTCGAACAGTTTTCTTAGGGAACCAAAAAATTGAAAGTAGGTACAGGAAACAACAGACATAAGGGGGGTCGAAAGTACTTCGGCTACTAAAGCAAAAATTATATAAAAAATTTAGCAATAATATCGTCTTCTCACAGTCGTCCACGCATTTCCCTATCGAAGTATCCTTGATATCACTCAAGAAAAAATAATAAAAAATACATGGTTTTTGAGGGTCCCTTTACAAACCCTATTACCCCCTCCATAGCGAACTCTTTTTATTGCGAGCGAAGGGCCACCGGACATTCGCTATTTTTGTACGTTTTGACTTCAAACTTTGTGAAAAAACTATTGGATATTTAAATATTTTGAAATATAATATGCCTTTTTAACGTAATTACTCATGAGGCTATGTTGTGATTTTACGATCGAGTGATTTTTGTCACCAAAAAAAAAATGTCCAAAATTAACCGATCGTGAAATCACAACATAGCCTCATGAGTAATGACGTTAGAAAGACATATATTATATTTCAGAATATTTAAATATCCAATAGTTTTCTCACAAAGTTTGAAGTCCAAACGTAAAAAAATAGCGAATGTATATTCAGCCTTAACGGTCGACTACTGGAAATGGAATATTCCAAGGATTTGGACTCCAAATAATTCCCAGAGATCTGTGGGATGTCTCAAGGAGATTAGGGAGAAGCCAGGTGTCATCGCTTACAAAGGTACAGTCAGGTACATCTGACGTGAAAACCTTGAACAACAGACAGCAACTCCAGCAGTGACAGCTCCGAAAGCCTTCCCCCATTTTGGAAATGGAAATCTCTGCAAGATCAAAGCCAACAGCCCCCTAATTAGAATCCAACCCCCATTGTGGAACTGAAGAGTGGCTTCGGGGTGAGAGCACTCCAAATTGTTTGTAGAAAGGAGGACAGTTCGAGTCCCACGAAATGCCACAGGGCGCCTGCTTAAACGTATTACGCATCTGGCAGGCCTTTGTTACTTTATCCATTAAATATTTCAGTCCAAGAGAAAATTTCGGAGTTTGCCTTAAGGCTGAAAACACAAGTGGCACCAGAGAGGTTTTTAATGACATCTCTCAAAAGCTAAGGGAACGTGGATGTTTTTTTTTTTGGTTCTATAATAGAAACTAACTACCTCGTTAACTACAGTAACGAAATTTACATCAATGTAGGTATGTTTGACAAAAGCCTAATTACAGTACGCTCTCTTTATAGCGAGCCTTAAGGGGACAGTAAATTTTGTTCGCTATAGAGAGGGTATCAAAATGAGTCAAGGTTTGTCTTGAGACTGCATACCGTTCGGTTGTAATAGTGAATGGCAACTTTAGCTACTGATGTTAAAATTATACATTATATTTCAGAATATATTATGATATTCAGAAATTCAACAAAACTGCAAAATAAGAAGACAGTATTTCTACATTTGAGGCTGCTGGAAGATATAATATTGAAGTGACAATAGTTTCCCTATATCGAAGGGTTTCAAACCCCCTTAAAAGTACAAATTTTCATATAAAACCAGGAGCAAAGTCAAAGTAATTCACGAAACAGAGAACAAAACAATAATAGGGGAAAGTGGGACTACTTTGATCCCAAAGCAGACGGCTATTTACCACGCGAAAAGGGCAACAAGTAATAGAGAATGGGGTTACTTCGGCCGTGATATGCTAATTCCAGCCTCAAAACTTGGAGGGCCTAACTCCCCCTTTCCCCACATGCTTAACCTGACCGATAGTAATCCCTCCTTTAACTTTACACCAACTTGGGAACTTTTGCCATTTTGTTAAGTCGGAGCTTAGCACACCGTCCTCAGCCTAAATGTTACCTAATTTACTGTCCATAAGGTTAACATTGCGAGCACCGAATTATTTTTTTGTAGAAAAGACACTGAAATTTCACCCAGACGTTGCCTTGTTAGTTTTCTAGGGACTGATATAGACTGA